>OX453056.1:7994668-8594668 GCA_949699795.1 Spicauda simplicius
GGTTCTATCTGAAGTCAATCACAGATGTGTTGCTACTCCCGAGGACTAAGATGGTCGCCTCATATAAAAGTGTATCGGCAACCATGCTTCACGCTAGAAATAGGTGTGGCGGTGATACCTCCCCGGTCGCACTACACTGGTTCTACCACCTGGAAACTAAACCAGCAGTAACGTCTTACGTTAGACGATGATTAAATAAGTAGTAGGGGGGTCAACAGTAAATGAGCATTATAAATACCATAAAGCATCATAAAGTCTTAGTAATCTTGTTTAAATTTTCTACTCTTATTAAAAAATTGTGCTAGCACTGCCATTATTCTAAGAATGGTTATGAAATTCAAATAATAAATACCATGTAACACCTTCTTTCACTATATTTAGCTATGCCCCGCAGTCTTAAAACGAAAAAGATGTAGATGTTCTAAGTACCTGACATGGTAGTCCACACTGTATGCGCGTGGAGCGCGAATTTATTTGTTTTAATTTTTGGTACAATAATCTGTTTATATTTCTAAGATAAACTTTTATTTATTTATTTATGCAAACATTATTAACCACCATAATACCGTATTTTTTTCCGTGTGTCAGCTTTTTCAAGTCTAATCGATATTATTTTCGAGGTTTTTTTTTTATTTGTCTGAAGTAGCAAACGAGCATGCAGTCCACCTGATGGTAAGTGGTCACTGCCACCCATGGAAATTTGTAATCAACTTCATACAGAACATGGGTTCCATCTGAAGTCAATAACAGATGCTTTGCTACTCCCAAGGACTATGATGGTCGCCTCATGTGAAAGTGTGCCGGCACCACACCCTTTTATCGAAACGCAAGAAATGTTTCACGCTAGAAATAGGTGTGGCGGTGGTACTTCCTCGGTCGAACTACACTGGTTCTACCACCTCAAGAACTTCAACTTCACCAAAGGTCACTTTACACCACTTCCGTCACCATTACCGAGCAATAAACCTGTCAGTTTGAGAGGATCCATTGTGTTGTAGAGATAAAATTATTATACAAAAAGCCAAGCTTTAATTTTTGCAAACATTATTATGAATTGTGTTTCTTTAATATTAATGTACTGAAATATCAACGATTGTACAAGTCAAATAAAGTAATATAACTCTTTACGGTTCTCCGCAAGTACCACCGTCATACTTTTTTGTTTAATAGCAGCAGTGTTATGTGCTGCTGTGTTCAGATCAGTGTGGTAATTATTTTATCAACTAGGCTTAGTTTTTATACTGTTCTATATTTCTACTGTGCCTAAGAGGTATGGTAAAAGAGACATACATATCCGACGAACTCCCTTAGTTCTTAGGGATAGCTACGCACCTGTGGCTAACCTCAGGTAAGACTTTGATATTATCTGGGATTGATTTCAAGTGTCATTGGCCCTTACGTAAATTAGAAGTTTTAATTAGTTTTCATTAGCATCTACGCTGCTGCCAGAAATTATAGATTTACATGAACTTATAATCATCATAACCACCGAAAGTGATTACGCAAATGTTTGCCATTTCCCTCACATAAAGCAAACATAACTTAAGTCACGTATCTTGCCTCCTTAAACCGTATAGGCAGCGCGGCAATCGTTTGTCGTCTAATCACTTACTTCAGAAACATTTGCCAAGTACCCTTAGAGTTAATGAAGTTGGGAAGTTATTATGTAATAACAAACTTAATTTTATGTTTTTTTGCATTGCGGTCACACCTAAGAATAATAAACAATAATATAGAGGTGACAAGTTCCAGCCATTTTTAAATAAGGATCAATTACAAACAAACAACACTGAGATTTAATACAGTAAATATTCCTAACATTATATACACTTGGATTTAATAGGAAACAATTTTGTCTCCTATTCATCACCTATTAACTAGCTCTGTAACATGTCTGGATTGAAAAACTTTTTGGCCTTTAACAGTAATCTTTCCAGGCTGCCGATCATTGTTGATCGCACATAAACATTTTTTGTCAGCATCAGAAATTTTTTTTTTATATATTTCAAACATTCATTGTATTTTAAAATATGGTATCTAATTATTGTAAAATAGTCTGTTACTATACTGTTATTATTTTATTCCCACTGTGTCTCTTTTGTTGCTTTATATTTCTACACGCTCTCTATTAAAAGTACTTAAAGATACTACCAGCAGCAGCATGAGCAGTGATAGCCTAATGGTTGAAACTTGCGCTCTCAATCGGGAGGTCCGAGGTTCAAACCCAGGCACGCACCACTGATTTATGTGCGTATTATACATTAATTATCACTGCTTTTCGGTGAAGGAAAACATCGTGAGGAAACCTACACACCCGAGAGTTCTTTATAAAAAAAAAAAAAGTTCTCGGAGGTGTGTGAAGTCCACCAATTCGCACTTGGCCAGCGCGGTGGACTATGGCCTCAACTCTCTCATTCTGAGAGAAGACCCGTGCCCAGCAGTGGGACAATAATGGGTTGACGACGAAAAGATACTACCAATATTATTCTATGAATCTGCCGGTTTATTAAATGAATATGTGTATACAAAAACGAAACATAAAGAGATACCCTAATAGATTACTTCATCATTTAGATGTCTTCGTGGAATCAAACCTTCAACGATCTGCGTATCTCGTTGAAGGACGAAATGCCTATGTACTGTATTTACATAGTACATAACCATTTATGTGTTTACGTAAGTTGAGTTCCTACAGGAGTATCAACCTCACAAATATTACTGAACTCCTAGATGCAAATACTATCCCGGTTTTACTTTGACATTCAAATCCTCTTCCCTCTTTTTACTTTGGTGCAACTATATGTTTGCAAATACTTCGTATTACTTTTGCATATCCAATGTAGCCTTACCCTTGAAAATATTGTACATAATTATACAGAAAATACGCTAGATATAAATATATATATTTATAATATTGAAGTAGCAAACCTGCATGCAATTCAACTGAAGTGGCCACTGCCGTCCATGGACATCTCTAATAAACCTAGAAGGTAATTCATACATGAGGTTGGCCACATACATTTGAATTGCATCCTCATGAGGACCAATTTAGAAAGCCTGGTAAAAATATGACTCCCTTCATACACGCTTCAGCACAAAACACAGCCGTCCCTGTAGTTCCAGAATCGGGCTATCGGGCGACCCTGCCTGTCGTAAAAGGAGACTAAAAGGGGGTTTCCGGGATCGATGGAGTCTAGAATGGGAGCTCGAACCGTTCGGTCAGGCGACCACGAGAAGGACGGCAGTATGTGGGGTCGCATACTCTCATAAAGAGTAGACGGAGCGGTGGGCCCAGCCGCTCTCCTGGAAGGCGCGCGATGGAGCAACGAGTTCAGAGGACTCCGGTTGCGTTCCTTTGGAGATACCGGAGTCCTCGTTGTAGCGCCGGGAATGGCCACCGGAGAGTTTTAATGCGGTAAAAATCCCTCATAACCCAGCGTCACACGGCGTCGGGTAACTTTTGTAGGTTTCCCACTTGAGTACAAAAATATGACAAAACACAGCGCTTAAGAATTCCGTCAATAAGCAGAAATAGGTGTGGCGATGGTACCTCTAACCTTGGATATGAAAGTTTTACCATTTTTTACACTGTACGAGTGTTATAATAGAGTGGATTATTATGTTTACATTTGTATGCTAAGGTAAATGCCTCTGAATTTTTTGTATTTCAAAGTGCATTTTTTATCTCTATATTTTCTTAACTTAAATAAAATGTACATTTTGTGGACAAATAAATAAATAAATGATTTCTTTGATTTTTGATAAGGATGAGGTAGCAGGCGTCTATAGGCTGAAGTTGCTACTTCTTCCTTGCTTTATTACGATTAACGAAGGTAATATTTTTGATGATGATGATACATCGATAAAAGAGTCAAGAGTCAAAGATTATGTCAATATTCTTGTAAATTGTACAAAGTCTGTTATATTCGGCACACATACGAGGAAGTGATGAATGTCTGAGAACATTTGTTCTGCACAATGGGATGAGAAAAAGTTGGGATATACCCGGATGGGATTTTAAACTGGACGTCTTTCAACAAATTGCTAGAGTCTAGATCACAATTTTTAAAAAGGATGTTCTTTATTCGCTAAAGATAGAACTCTTACTTTAGTACTCTTAAAACTTATTATCGCTTCCAATGAATGAAAAGCTTGGCTGTGGGTGTAGAATAGGTAACTGGGATTTGCCAATGACAGGCAAAAGTTGGATTTTCTTTCGATAACGCCATTTTCCAGACCCACGCGGTTTGTTTTGAAATGGTGGTCCGGTATAAAAGTAGTTTTTACAAATTTCAATACCTATTTGCTCCTAACTTTTTTATGATTTCTTCGTGATTTTTAATTATGTTTCAGAGACACTCGTAGGAATGAAGTGCCTTCTATCATGTCATATATTATATTCATTATGAAATGAAAAATTGTGTATTAACCTTATATTTTTATTTTAAATACCTTTCTAATAATGTAGGAAACATTATGTCCTTTTATCGCTTAAGCATGAAAAAGTGAACTCCAGGCTCTCATATAAACTGGCTAAATTCATATTACAAATATTTTTGTTTTTATTCAATAGAGAATTAAATTAAATAAAACTATTGTTAACTTGATATAGTTACCAAACAAAAACACCCTTTTCAGCGGTGGAATAGACATCTCTGCCCGCTTCGCTAGCGTAAAACAGTGCATCCATTTCGGTAGGTGATCGACTAGAAGATATCGTACAACAAATTATTGTCCCACTGCTGGGCACGGGTCTTCTAAATGAGAGAGTTATAGGCCATAGTCCACCGCGCTAGCCAAGTGCGAATTGGTGGGACTTCACACACCTCCGAGTACTTTTTTTTAAGAACTCTCGGGTGTGTAGGTTGCCTCACGAAGTTCTCCGTCAGCGAAAAGCAATGATAATTAATTTCTAATACGTACATAAATCAGTGGTACATGCCTAGGTTTGAATCTCAGACCTCCCGATTGAGAGGGCAAGTTTTATCCATTAGGCTATCACTGCTCATTAGAAGATATCATCTTAATAGTTAAGAACAACAATTATACGATCGGCATCAGATAGAATCCCTGTTTCCCATAGAGTTTATGACAGATGTCCATCTGGACTGCCACTTACAATCACGTGGACAACATGCTCAATTAGCTACTATAAAATATATATCTATACTACATATTTAAATCCTAATAATTGAAGTTAGATAAACTGCGGTCAGTATTCGGTCCATTTCATTTTCATTAAAATTTTCGCACTTCGCAGGGCCCGTTATACAGTCGATCCTAATTATCATCATTAGGGAACAGTTGTTAAACCTTACCGAAAGTCTTCGAGCAGTTTATAAACTTGTAGCTCGGTTCAATGAACCGCGAATAGGTACCCCGGTAATGATTTAAGTGTTATAATAAGCTATTTTATGACTCTAATAATCTTCATATCTTCGTGGTATGAATAATCTGAAATATTCAAATTTATATGAATTGATAAGTATTAATAATTATTTAATTAGTAATTAAATAATGTTAAAAAAAATATGATGATAGATCTAATTCCAAAAATGAGGGATCTACCATAAAATTCATTTAAAATTAAGAAAGTTAATGTGCGTAATTCATCATTTTATACTTTTAATTAGCGATAAGAGAAACGAGCTATATTATAGTATATAAAGTTCGGGTCTCCTATGGCTAATTGTATTATCAGATAAGGTGCCAATGCATCTCCCGCTTTGAAGATCTCTGATTGAAATTTTTTAAAAGTTCAATATCATATCACTCCAGTGACATATAATATAACATAACATATACCTAGTATCATAACACCTCAAGGATATATTAAGGATGTATTATTAATTAAAACATTCGTTATTTACCTTAACGGTTATATAAGTCTATATGTCTATATGTTCATAATTGTTTACACCATGCATATAAAAATGATTTTAACATTTCTTCAAACTACAAAAGCTACCCATCTCGGCTATTTTACGTCTAACTTGTCTAAGATAGCGTCGCTAGTGTCGGACAATCTGTCTAACATTTTATTCCTAAGGATATTTATAAGAGTTAAATGTTCAGTACCTAGTACTAGTAAATATACGGAACAGTATTTAGATGTTGAACTTTGGCACTACATTCGGCCATTTTGAGAGTCGTCTAATGTTACGTTAATCTAAGCCTCAGTCCTGATTTTGTAAGAAGTGAATTATTACTTGCATTAAAGAAAAAGAAATCGTCATAGGGGGGAAAGTAAGTTTTGAAATGAGAGAAATTACGAAAATAGATTTTCATAAGTCTTAGGAGGCACTTTTTAATAAAATTTTATGTTTAGCCTGCTAACATTACCGTATTAATTACCGGTTACCGGGATATAAACGTGTTACCGTATGGGTTGACGATGACGTCCTGAGTTGCATGAAATCGACATTAGCGTAGACGGAAGAAAATCAATTCTAAACTTTTTGCATTACTTCAACTCCAACTTGCCTCACTCCCGTCAAGTTTATTTTTAAGCTCCGCTTAAATTTCTTTTGATTTATGTTTTCCAATGTCGAGCGAACAGCACAGTCACGGTATAAAGACGGTAAATAAACTCCGAAAAAATACTCTCCTTGATAAGAAAACGTTTGAAAGTTGAATTGGCTTTCCCTTTCCAAAAACTTTTCGAAACTCATTCGTTCTGCCTTGCAAGTTATTTATTTTAGCTATTGTTCAATGATACAAAGTCTCTGTAGTCCATTGAAACTGACGAACTAGAATTGAAAAATACCTCCAGTATTCCTCTATTTTCGAATAATAAAATGTAAGAAGCAACATTTTTCTGAGTCATTTCCTCAATTTTCACTTCCATGGATAGTCTCGAATTGGCTTACATCTGAAACTTCAGATACATTGCGCTTTCCTGATTCTATTATCTGCAGTACAACTTGTACTGTGATCAGCACTTTACTTTGTAAAGCAAACTGGAATTAGTTTGAATTCAAACTTGCTTTATTTGAAATACGATTAAAACTCAGTGAATCATGGTATTGAATTTTGCACTTTACAATTTTACCTTTACTTATTTTATGAATAATCTCGTCATAAAATGCCTAAAGATGACATTTTAAACAATAATGGAATCATGTCAAGAATATGGAAGAAGTTCGCTAACAACACTTATAATATTATATATTTCGGTAATAGTTAATATGACTGACGTATTGACAGTTGTAACAGAATATTAAATCGTAATATATAAAACGTATAATAGACATTGAAATCACCAAAATAAGGGAGGTCTATAGGGTTAGGATCTTAAGGTAGGGAGGTGAATAATGAGTCATCGCTCCTGATATGCACGTTCTACCACAGTTGTTGGCATCCTCCTGCCAACTGACGCTGCTGCCTATCTCTTAAAGTTTGTTACTTAATTGCTTCTAATTCTATCTTCGAAGAGTAGTGGCTCAAGACTTCCGTCTTTACGTCGACATAACAAGCACTTAAAGAAATCCGATTACTCATACATTCGGTGCATCGTACCGGTAATTATAAGTTTTGAATTCCAACGGTACTTCATTCCGCCAGGCTGACTATTGCACGTAAACCCTATATATTTAAATAATGTAACAAAGACAAATATGTAAATAGTGATTGTTAAAGATAATATTTTAATAAGAAATGATTAATAAAATATATATTAATAGTTATTCTATTTCTATATACCAACAAACGGTAAACTTGCAATACTAATTTTAAAATTGAAGAATTATTTTATATTATATTAGCTTTGTCAGTAAAAAATCATGTGGTTTCCATTCCTATTTCTTCAAATGATTTCTTTTCTGCCTATCATTTATTTCTGCACAGAATAATTTGCAAATAATTATATCAGCGACTAAATAAATATAAAAACGATCAAAATTTCTGTCCCGTTAAGTATTTATTAAATGTTACCACTTCCCATAAAATGTTAAGCAATTTTGTTTTATAAAAATATTTTACTAAATATAATTATTCTTCACAAGAATAAACGTCTAAAGATATCCTTAATAGACAAGGCACTTTAATTGCTGATAAAGTCATGAAACTTTGTTGAGCTATCCTTAATCTCCATTAAGTGCCATTTGTAACTATAATAGGATTTAAATACATTGGACACTTTTTTTTTATCTGACTGAAGTAGCAAACGAGCATGCAGTCCACATGATGGTAAGTGGTCACTGCCTCATCATCAACTACATACAGAACATGGGTTCCACCTGAAGTCAATCACAGATGCGTTGCTACTCCCGAGGACTATGATGGCCGCATCATATGAAAGTGTGCCGGAATCCACACCCCTCTATCGAAACCCAAGAAATGCTGGTACTTCCCCGGTCAAACTACACTGGTTCTTCCACCTTGAAACTTTATTGTAGTGTAAAAACAGCAAACAGTTATTGCCCTAATCTTATTATTTTAACTCCGACAAAGTGGTCCAGCGTGCTCCCGGCACGCTATTCTGTTACCACGAGAAACCCGACAAATATTGGTTGCATCCAAAATGCTTTAAAAAAGCATACGAAACGACTTTTTAAATTCGTCACATTGTTTCGCCGCCACGGGTAAAGGCAGAGCTAATTTCAATCGATTTAGTGTTTAGATATGGCTAGTGGTAAAGTTAACTGCATCTTTTTATGAGACCTAATGCATTCAAGATAACGTGACTAATGGGACACTGGCTTCATTAGATTAGAACCTTATAGACTACCTTGAACAGTAAAGGAAACGTGTATTTATACGCGTGATTTAAAATGCATACGTTGAGATCGCAAATAATTTGACTCAGGATGCTATATTATTATGTAACGCTACAGTTGTTATGATTTATAAATATCTTTATCGTACAATGTCGGTTTTCAATAGTATCGGTCTTCATTTTGTATGGATGGTGTAGGTGTAGGAGGCGACTAAACGACAATATCAGCGTACAAGATATGAGCAGCAACGTCTTTCTGCATAGCAACAACACTCATGGCGATCACCAACTTGCCAGGACTGGTTAATATTAACTAAAATCCCCATTCGACCTTTTTCCAGTAATGCACTTCAAAATACAGACGTAAATGATATCAAATTATTTATTAATAGTTAAAGGTGTTGCAACAAGACATAACAATTCACATTTTGTGAATCAACTTTGTCTTGTACAGATTTGAAAGAAACTTCGTGCTTTAAGTTTTCTTAACGTTCGTTGATCGTTGTATTTTCACAGTGAAACATAAAGAAGAAGCGCATACAGAGGCAATCAAGAAAAAAATAGGTATAGGTAAGTATTTCCCGAACAATAAAACCTACTACCAATATCAATTTGCATTACAGACTCGCCCTATGCGACCAGGAAATTCTACTGACAATAAGGCAGAGTGCTGTTACATAGATCGAATTTGGTTGAATGGGGACCGAGTAAGCAGACAGCGACTGATGTATGTTAAAGCTTCGAGTGTGATTAGAATCCTACCTGATTTCAATCACAGATGCATTGCCACGCCTGAAGACTTAGTGCTTCGAATAAGTGTAACCCCCTTAAGAGCATAGTAGCGCTTAACACTATTAAATAGAAAAGGGTGTGGCGGAAGTACCACCAGAGATGTTTGATGTCATTTTCTTAATAATATGTGCGTATTAAGAGCAGTGATAGCCTAATGGTTGAAACTTGGCCTCTCAATCGGAGGTCCGAGGTTCAAACCCAGGCACGCACCACTGATTTATGTGCGTATTATACATTAATTATCACTGCTTTTCGGTGAAGGAAAACATCGTAAAGAAACCTACACACCCGAGAGTTCTTAAAAAAAAAAGGTCTCGGAGGTGTGTGAAGTCCACCAATTCGCACTTGGCCAGCGCGATGGACTATGGCCTAAAACTTTCTTATTCTGAGAGAAGACCCGTGCCCAGCAGTGGGACAATGATGGATTGACGACGATGTACGTATTAAAAATCGAAAGTTCGCAAGGATGTATGTATATGTGTTTCTTGCTCTTTCACGCAAAATCTACCGGTAGGATTTCGCTGAACACATACGATACTCACAGGATATTCATTACTGGTAAACGGGAGCGAATAACCAGGCAAATATTAATTATAATAATATAATAGAAATAGCAGGCTCGGGCATAACCTAGCAATAAACAAATCCTTCGTCCGTTCCCGTACCTACTTCTCGGAAACGGCTTGACCGTTTCCCATGAAATTTTGTGCGCATATTGAGTAGGCATCTGAGAATCAGCCAACATACATTTTCAAACCCCTTAGTGATAAGGGTCTACTCTTAACATTTTTTTTTAATTTTTATATGGCAAAAACAATGGCAACGTTTGCCGGGTCAGCTAGTAATAATTTTTTTTTTTTTTTTTTTATTATAACACAAAAACTCCACAGACTGATCGTCCGTGCCTTTTATCACAATAGTTCTTCTTTTTTTTTTAACAATAAGTCTTTATTTCTTAGCTCCACGTTAGGCCATCGCTGCCACCATCACACTGTCGTGTGCGGTGGTGACAACGTTGGCAATTAAAGAAATCTTACAATTACGCTTATTATATATATAGGACCATTCATCATTTTTATTTACATGGTGTGTATAATTCAGTGCATTGTACATAGATGTATATGTGTTGTAATTTTGTTTTTTTTTTTACGTATAATGCTAAGCTATTGTATATAATTCTAAGGACACTACACTCTAATTACATTGTTGTTACTGTAAGTTGCGATTTAATTCTTTCCGGAGGCCACTTCGAACGTGCAATTTTCCTTATCTATGATTTTTGAGTCCCTGCTACGGATTGCCATGGAGATGTTATAATCTTCCAGCCTTTCATCGGTGGCAGTCATAGCTCTTAGGATGAACTGAGCTACGGCGTCATCGCTGTAGTCGGTGTAGTAAGTGCAGCTGGTGGTATGACGCGATACTGCCACTACTGCGTGGGGGACGCTGTTGTGCAAGTGGAGGTGCTTTGTGGAGGCACGCACAATTACCGTCGTCTCGCTCGTTAATCCCTGTGCTTCGTGTATGGTCAGGGTGCGCGATCCCTCCCCACTCCCAAAGCCCTCTTTCTTCAGACTCTCCTTCTCGGCTTGGGTGTGTACCAAGTAGAGTGTCCTCTCGAGGGTCTTTGGGATCAGCGCATCGGTGTACCTCTTCAGCTTCAGGGATCTCATACGCGACGTGGACGAGTATATGCCACTGTATACCTCGCTTAGGGCATACGCTACGTCCACCGGATTCCTGTGCGTGCACAACAGTTCTTGGCTTATCCTGGTTATCTGGTTTGGTCGACAGTATCGCAGTTCGAATAGGTTGTTGCGTTCTATAAACGGCAGCTGGTTAACATCTCCGAGGAGCACCACTTCCTCCGCTCCGGTCAGTCTTATCGCCATCACAATGGCTCCGAAATGGTTCATGAGTACCTCGTCGACTAATAGTCGTCTGCAACTGCCTTTTGAACCATTTACTAGTATCGAGGCCAATGTGCGTACCCTTGATGTGGCAAACTTTCCGGACTTTCCAGTGCGGAGGACGAGTCTCTCTCGGAGGTCTTTCGCTGCCTCCGTCGTAGTTGTGATGACAATGTCGTTCGTCCGTAGCATGTTCGTTCGTAGCATATAGCAATGTTTAATTATATAATTATTACTAGCAACGACATTGCTAGTAATAATTATATAATTAAACATTGCTATATGCTACGAAATGTTCACCGCCTTGCATACAATTTCTGATAATACTATTGTCTAGTCAAACAGACCGAGATGATTCAGAGCGGATTATTCAATGCCCAGCGAACAAACGTATGCGTTGTATTTTATGTATTCGTGTCTATCGACGGCTATCTTCTAATCTCATACAATATACTCAATGACCTATTAATGATAAGGTTAGCGAATCAGATTAACTATGTCAAGTACTTCAACAAAACAAAAACTCACGATAAGGAAAACAAAACAATAAAACCTAAATACTTAAATAAAATAAAATATTGTCAAAAGTGAGTTTAAAAGTTTAACTTATGACGCGACTATGGAGGCATATCGATTTGTATCTAATAATGCAGTTTCGCTTTAAAGTGTGGTACGGAAAACCCTTACCACTGCTTTGAGTGAGTATCAACTCATCCAAGGCATTCCATCTTAGTTTGTAGGGCTAGCGAACAATCCGTAGCCGATCTCAGGTATAGCTACTATCTTTCCCGAGGTTAATTGCAGATGTTCATAGACGGCAGTGACCATTTACCGAGTGGACACGCTCATTTGTTACTTATTAATATACCAGTTGACCCGGCGAAATTCGTTCCGCCTAAAAGTCAAAAATCTAAAATTATAAGTGTTTCTCTACCATATCATACATGTATTACATAAAAACCTTCCTCTTGAATCACTCTATCTAAAACTGTATAATCAGTTTTCAAGATTTAGGCATACATAGGGACTGACAACGGGAAGTGACTTTATTTTATACTTATTCATACATTAAAAAAAACTTCTTATTCACATTAGGTTAACGTGGTGGATTTGGTTCTTAACACGTTTCTTTCTGCGAAAACGTTTAGCGTACCCCCTACTTTAAATATCCTATTTATTCATTTAATTGTTATTTCTGTGTAATTTTTTTGTAGTAATATTTATATGTCGGAAATGGCGGTATTGTGGCAACACCGGAACGCCAGCGCCATCTAGTGGCGTTCGTTGAAGTTAGAGTTGTACCAGTTTAATGGCCGACACATCAGTCTATCGTTGACGGTCGGCCGAAACAGACGACTCTAAAATGATCCCGCGTTCTTAGTACTACGATTACTTGCCTACTTAATTTAGTTTGATTAATTCAGTGATTGTAACAATTTTAATTCGACAATATACTGTGTATTAAAATCAAGTCTGCAATTTATTCTCGTGCTAACATTCCCTATCAGAGCCCACAGTAGGTTATCCTGATACGATGAGCGAGAAAGAACCACCCCCTCCGTCATATAGTTTGTATGTAACATATGTCAAACATATTGAATGCATGTTGTGGTTACCTGTAATCACAAGTAACCAGTGTACCTGTAAAAACAGTTAATTATTTAGATTTGTCTAAAAATGTTATAAGTTAACCTTATAACATTTTTAGACAAATCACACACCTTATAAGTTAACTGCAGTATTTTATGTTGGTAATCCAAATAAATAAATAAATAAAATTTCTGCTGTTAGTAGTGGCAAAATATTAAGCTTAAATTGAAGAACAAATTAAAGTATATGAACCGTAGCATCCGTTTAAAAATAAACTGGAAATCAATATCTATTTATAATTCGAAACTATGTAGTACGTTTCGAAACTATTCAGTCTTCATCGATGCCCTATTATTAACATCCGTGATATGACGGCCACGGCCAAATGAAAATAGAATATTTCAATCAATTAATTTGGCGATGACGTAAAAGTTAACGTGAATGCATGATTATTTAAATATTTATGTTTATCAAATTACAGTTATACAATCGGATCACTTTATGAGGCGACTTAAAACGCTTCCTACAGTCATAGCCCCACAGTAGGATTTTCTTCTGTGTCGTGGGTGCCATGGACACACACAAAGACGAATACATAAACCCAGACCCAGATCAAGAATCTAATCATTATTCAGATACCTGTCTGGCCGGGAATCGAACCTGGGGCCCACTGCGTGTCAGACCGGTATGGTAACCGCTGCGCCACGCGGGTCGTCAAATACTTTTACCCGTTTATTATTTTCTTGGTGAAAATTTACATAGCCATTTCTGAATTGTTTTACATACTTTCCCTAAAGCTCTACTATCACACGTATTTTGCTGATAAATTAATCCAGATTACTTTCATATTTTTTTACCAAGTTTTAAGTAGTTTTGTATCTTTTAAATTGGTTTTTCAATACGGCTTCAATATCGTTATTTTTTGTATGACTATAAACTTAATACAAGTAAGTTTATAGTTTTTAGTAAGTCTCTACTTATATTTAAGTATACTTAAAAATGTCCACTTATGTCCACCAATTCGCACTTGGCCAGCGCGGTGGACTATGGCCTAAACTCTCCCATTCTGGGAGAAGACCCGTGCCCGGCAGTGGGCCAATAATGGGTTGATGCGATGCGATACTTAAAAATAAGTAGTATAACTTTAAAGTGCTCTAAATCATTAAACCTAGAGTTAATTGATTAAAAGATATAATATGGTCTGTACCTGTATTTTTAATCTTGTGAACTAAGTTTCGGTACTTTTAGGTCGTTACAATTTCAAATACCTTGACAAACGGACAAAACTGAAAAAGGAAATGTCCATTATTACTTATTTTCAGCACACCAAGTCTAATTTCTTGAAGGTGGTAGAACCAGTGTAGTTCGACCGGGGAAGTACCACCGCCACACCTATTTCTAGCGTGAAGCATTTCTTGCGTTTCGATAGAAGGGTGTGGTTGCCGGCACACTTTTACATGAGGCGACCATCATAGTCCTCGGGAGTAGCAACGCATCTGTGTTTGACTTCAGATAGAACCCATGTTCTGTATGAAGTTGATTACAGATGTCCATGAGCGGCAGTGACCACTTACCATCAGGTGGTCTGCATGCTCGTTTGCTACTTCAGTCAAATAAAAAAAAAAAACACCAAGTCTAATAAATCCAAATGTTTTTAAATAAATACGTTATACAGAAACATGCAACTTCGATTTTTTATATAAAGAATTGCAAAAGAGGCTTAAAATTAATTTCACTGAAATATACAGACTATTAATGAAATGGATAGCGATGATAAATAACTTTGTTAATTAATTGTACTGCATTCATTTAATAAATGATGCATGTAGAATTTTAAAGTACGTCGTGTCGTTATACTGTGCTTTTAGTACAACTTTATTACGTTTCCTCAAAACGATATGTTTTTACGTTTCCACCCATACATGTAAAGTACGTTACATGTTTTCGTCTTCGTTTTTAGCTATAGCTTATAATATACTTTGTAATGATAAACGAAATCGTGAACAATATAAACGTAATAAGAGCGTACTAAAGGAATAAAATAAAATAAAAAATACAAAAACACAACTATAAAAATCCTATTTATATAGCAGACAAGAAAAGTTTAAATCGAACCCAAGACTCGCCGTTAACTTAAAATATGCCAGCGTTGTCGTTGGGTGAATTGTTAGAGAATAATATTTATACATATCGCTCTTAAAACAATAATGTGAATCATAAAATGTTTCTACCATAAAGGAATAAAGCAGTATTAATTACAAAAGATAATAACCATTTGCCCGTCAAATTCCTTACGAACCCAAAAAAAGAAACGCACAAAAACTTGATTCGATCCTTAAATTCCTTGACGATTCAATGTTAACGGGACCGGTAGACCGGCTAAGTCATTGGGACCCGAGGAATGATTTATGACCGCGCTAAAGTCACAATTTATCGTTTATCTTCTTTTCTTCCTGAATTCAATCGGTTAATTACAGTCGGGAGCGATGAAGGACCGTAACGGTTTCCGATAGAGGGCCTTCAACTGTTATTATGTAATTTGCATCAATATTGCCTGCAGTCGCTGCTTGTGATCTAAAATACCTTGGACTGCGCACGAATGTGCTTTACATATAAGCTACTAGAACTGTTTGTAGGGTTGGTATTAAGAGCGCAAAAAGGTATGTGTCACTTATAAGTAATAGGGTACCTATACCTTCTTTTAGAGTTGGTATTAATATCGATAGACAAATTTTATAATATATCACTATTGACAAGCTTCACAGTACCTGTTTTTAACCATAACCTTGCATGAAGTTAATGATTATCTGCTATTTAGGAGCGCGTTATGCACGTATGATTTTATTTGTACACGCTTCACTTTAAATACACTATATTTCATCTATTCTCAGGCCACTAATGGCCACTGCTGGACATAGGCATTTCCTATAGTTAACGATGATAGCAGTGGATCTTAATGCAACGTAAGAAGACGTTGTCCTTTCTCCTGAATTTTGACCCATTCTCTATTACTACGTCCACGGGAAGAGAGGAAGGGTGCTATTAATTATGTACACCATACGGCAATGGATGACGATATGGGTACATTATTTATAAGATCATTAAATTGTGACGCACTTTGTTTAAATACCATGAATTTAGCCATGATTTTTCACTTCATAACACTTTTAAGTTATATAACGACCCAAATTTGCTTGGTGGTAAGATCCCTTCGCTGGATCTGCCTGGCTAGCTACCACCCTCAGGTCGGAATCTAGCGTTAATAACGACTCGTCGTGTTTCGGTAGTGCACCTGAGAGCCAGTTCATCCCCCTTCCCCCCCTTCCCATCCCCTTGTGATGCCTCCGACGGCGTATCTCCCGGACCGGTGGGTCCTTTGGGCACCGTCGCTCGCGGTGGCGTGGTGTATTGGCGCGGGGGCCAGGGAGACCCGGTGAAACGGTTATCCGCTGGCCGCCCGCTGGTTAGTTGGGGACCCGAACCCGGGCAACACTCTTAACCTCTGGCCCGGGAGGCTGTCCCGCCAATCGGCGAAAAATCCCGTTGCACGATTACCTTGCCGGAGTAAGAGACCGGGGTGGAGCCAGGTAGTCGTGCACGGGGGGGACCGGGGGCCCTTCCGTCTCCCGCGCCAGCATCCCACCTCCCCTCTGCGAGCGCTGTGTACTTGGACTTGCGCCTTACCTCGGAGGGTGTCGACGGAGCATCGCAAATCCTTTCCAGTTCCCTATCTTTTCGCAAAAAATACAATGGGCAAGCACAAAAGAGGTAAAGATATTACAGCGGCGACCCTCTCCACTCTCATTGTGGACATGTGTAATATCAGAGGGGTCCATTCCAATCTGAATGCCGTCCACCACCATCTTGAGACGGCAAAGCCGGCTTTACTCTTTTTGACGGAGACGCAGATATCAACTCCAGATGATACATCGTATCTGGAGTACCCCGGCTACAAACTAGAGCACGGATTTAGACGTCGAGCCGGGGTGTGTGTGTATATTCGGGAAGATATCTGCTGTCGCCGTCTTAGCTGCCTTGAAGACAAGGACCTATCGTTGTTATGGGTGCGCGTAGACATCGGAGGGCAGACCCGTGTTTACGCGTGCCTGTATAGGTCCTATAGCGGAGATGTGGAAACAACTCGATTATTTGAGCACATCCAGTGGGCGACCGACAGAATGCTGCAGCAGTGTCCTTCGGCGGAGTTAGTGATTCTGGGTGACTTCAATGCCCATCATATTGATTGGCTCGGCTCCCGGATCACTGACTTTGCTGGAAGAACTGCATATGACTTCTCCTTGGCCTATGGACTCTCTCAGGTCGTGCCCGGTTTCACCAGGGTACCTGATGTAGAGACCCATACTGCTTCTTTGCTGGATCTTCTGCTGACCTCCCACCCTGAAGACTATCAAGTAATGGTCAAGGCTCCACTTGGTTCGTCTGACCATTGCTTGGTAAGTTCCACTGTGCCCTTGTCTCAACCCGTGAGGACACGTCCCAGCGGGAGGAGACAAGTTTGGCACTACAAGTCAGCAGACTGGGACGGATTCCGGGAATTCCTGGCTTCGTACCCTTGGAGGCAGCTATGTTTCGTCTCGGGTGATCCTAGCTCGTGTGCTGAGTCTGTCGCCGACGTGATGCGGCAGGGTATGGAATGCTTCATTCCAAACTCTGTCGTGTCCGTCGGCGGGCGGAACCAGCCCTGGTTTGATGCATCTTGCGCTAAGGCGTTAAGCCTTAAGCAAGATGCCTATCAAGCCTGGGCTTCAGCGAACGCGTGCAAGGACCCGAAGTGCCCCGAGCTCCGAACCGCATTTAACGCTGCCTCCCGTACAGCAAAGAAGCAAATGGCTAAGGCGAAGTCAAAGTACATCGGCAGAATTGGCGAGCGATTAATGGGTTACCCCTCAGGGAGTCGAGCCTTCTGGTCGCTTGCCAAGGCTGTCGAGGGTAATTTCTGTCGTTCCTCACTTCCGCCACTGCGGAAACCGGACGATTCTCTGGCTCATACGGCAAAAGGGAAAGCCGATCTTCTTGGTACCCTTTTCGCCTCAAACTCGACACTTGACGATCGGGGGACCACACCGCCTACCATCCCGCGATGTGATAGCACAATGCCTAATATACGGTTCACACAGAAAGCTGTCAGGCGTGCTCTATTGTCCCTCGATATCAAGAAGTCGAGCGGGCCAGACGAAATCCCCGCAGTGGTGTTGAGGACGTGCGCTCCCGAGTTGGCTCCCATCTTAACGCGCTTATTCTCGCTTTCCTACGCGGCGGGACAAGTACCGTCTTCGTGGAAAGTGGCCCTCGTTCATCCGATCCCTAAAAAGGGCGATAGAAGTGACCCGGCCAATTACAGGCCCATTGCAATAACCTCCCAGCTCTCTAAGGTGATGGAGCGAATAATCAACTCCCAGCTCCTAAGGTACCTTGAGGAGCACCAGCTGATCAGCGATCACCAATATGGTTTTCGCCAGGGCCGTTCAGCTGGTGATCTTCTGGTGTACCTTACGCACCGATGGGCGCAAGCCATAGAGAGCAATGGGGAGGCTTTGGCGGTTAGCCTGGATATTGCAAAGGCCTTCGACCGGGTTTGGCACAGGGCTCTTCTCACGAAGCTTCCATCTTACGGTCTTCCCGAGAGGTTGTGCACGTGGATCGCCAGTTTTCTGTCTGAGCGGCATATTAAAGTTGTGGTTGATGGGTGCTGCTCAGACATGAAGACCATCAATGCTGGTGTTCCTCAAGGCTCCGTTCTTTCCCCTACGCTGTTCATTCTGCATATCAATGATATGTTGCAGCAAGTCGGTAGCATGCATTGCTATGCAGATGACAGCACGGGAGATGCCTTGTACACGGGCCGTGCAAACACCTCTCGGATACTCGTGCAGGAAAGCAGAATTCGACTTGTGTCTGAAATCGAGCACTCTCTGGAGCGGGTCTCAGAATGGGGTCGACTTAACCTAGTTGAGTTCAACCCCACGAAGACACAAGTCTGCGCGTTTACTGCTAAAAAAGCCCCATTTGTCATGGCGCCAAAGTTCCAAGGGACCTCTCTCACCATTGACAAAAGCATAGGGATCCTGGGCGTTGACATCTCGTGTGATGTGCAGTTTCGGAGTCATTTGGACGTTAAAGCCAAGTTGGCATCCAAAAAGTTGGGCGTTCTGAGTAGGGCCGAGCGGTACTTCACTGCGGGGCAACTCCTTCTGCTTTACAAGGCTCAAGTGAGACCCCACATGGAGTACTGCTCGCATCTATGGGCAGGGGCGCCCAAATACCAACTTAACCCACTTGACTCCGTGCAGAAACGTGCGATCCGAATCGTCAACGACCCACGGATCACCGATCGGTTAGAACCCTTAAGCCTGCGGAGGGACATAGGCTCCCTCTGCGTGTTCTACCGGCTTTACAATGGCGAGTGTTCCGAGGAACTTTTTGACCTGGTGCCTTCGTCACCTTTTCTTCACCGCACCACTCGCCGAAGGATGAAGTTCCATCCACACCAACTGGACTCGTGGCGGTCCTCCACGGTTCGGTTTGCACGCTCGTTTTTGCCACGGACGTGCAAGTTGTGGAATGAGCTTCCTTCTGAGGTATTCCCGGAGCGCTATGACATGGGGTTCTTCAAGAAAGGTGCGAAAAGAGCTCTCCTGCAAAGCCGGCGATGCATTGGCGACTCCTCTGGTGTTGCGAATGTCCACAGGCGACGGTGACTACTTTCCATCAGGTAGCCTGTCTGCCTTATCGTTAGGTTAAAGTATAAAAAAAAAAAAAAAAAAAATTTATTCACAAATAAAAGTCTCCACAAACAAAGTCGCGGGCGAAGCTAGTTCCTTTACATCTTCCCGACGGTTGTATTTATATAAGAAAAAGGCGTAATCAAGATCCTTCAGATAACAGATTCAGGACCATGACAAGGGGTGACTGTGATTCGTGAACGCTATATCAGTATTCGCCTAGTCAATAAAAGCCACCCTTATCTTCGATTTAGAGGTCCGTGACAACCGCCACACGCTTACGGAAATAGAATTATTTAATGGACCCCGTTTACTGTAAATCTGTTATGGTGTTTTGTTTGTGTGTTTTGTTTTGTGTGTGTTGTTTTGTTTATGTTTTATTTTTTACGTACTTACATTATTTTTAAATAGGTATTAAATCGTATAAGTATTTAAAGTTATATTTGGTAACGACATAATATAAAAGTTCCAACATTGCTCAAATATTGATCAAATTCAACAACTTAAAATAATTGATGCATTTGTACCAATAATTATAATTTAATATATATGGTCAACTCATTATTGTCCCACTGCTGGGACACTTCGTAAGAAAGGTATAGTCCACTACGTTATCCAAGTGCGAATTGGTAGATTGTAATTGAAGAAATCTTTAACCTCTGACTAGCTTGTTGTTATAGCGTCATTATCTACTTATTATCTCCACTCTTATCTTCAATTTTCACAAATAATTATTTAACAAAAATACCTTACTATTAAAACAAAAAGTGTGCAGTTTATTAAAATATGGCTGCAAATACTTTTGTAAAGAAATATTACAAATATCGGCCTATATTTCTTAAATTTTTCTCATTTTGTAATTTAATTTCTTTTCATACTGTTTTGCTGGTTTTAGATTTGACAGAAGATTAACTGAGAGAGAATGCTTCTAGCATTGATTTCGTACCAACCACTGAATAGGTGTAATAAACTTTTAATAATAAATGCGTATTATTTCAAGGCAAAAGTCTGTCGGTAGGACAATGACCTCTATAGTGATACTGCAAAAATACATAACTGTAATAGAATTGCGCAAATTAAAGTGTAAGAACCCGTCAGCGTCTATCGATATTTTCTGTCATTAAAAATGGACAGTTCTAATCCCAGATAAGATAGGAGTCTTACCTGATTAGACACATGCATTGCTACCCTTGCGGGTTCAGTTTAAATGCCACTCGCTTCAGACCAGAATGCAACGGCGCTGTTAATAAGTCTTCTCTACAATAGAGTTTTTCTTATAGTCACTAAAGGCAAGATCATAAGAACACTGCTTCCCAGCTGCCGAGTGTATATTATTATTAATCTTTATCACTACGTAGTATAAAACAAAGTAACTTCTCGCTGTCTATGTATGCTTCGATCTTTAAAACTACGCTACGGATTTTAATGCAGTTTTTTTTAAACTAGATAGAGTGATTCAAGAGGAAGCTTTTTATGTATAATATAGAGGAGAAACACTGATAATAATTTTGGATGGCTTTTAAACGAAACGAAGTTCGCCGGGAAGTCTTATATATAAAGGAATCCAACAGATATGTAGTTACTTTAAATGTGCCATATTAAATTAGCAGTCTAAGTGGCTCCTGGGGGCCTAACGCCTTGATTGTAACCCTTATCATAACCCACAAAAAGAAAGGTCTTTCTGCACGTGGTTGGATACTAGGAACACGGAGTATAGTCCACCTTGGTTACGAGTATAGGCGAAAGAAGGGTTACTAACCAACACTAGTTATTTTCACCAATAAAGTCACCAAATAGTTTAACTACGACTACCAAATAATAACAACCAGTAACCAATGACATGTTTTCGTCCCCGTCACTATGTAATAAAATACCTGCACATACAAAACACGTATACTCATTGAACTAAATTGACTCAATATATCATAAGTTATGATATATCGTGTCATAACAAATCAGCCAGCGAAAACAAAGTCGAAAACATTCAACGAGTAAATACCTGAATGAATATCTTCTGTTTCCATGTAAATGACGTGTTTTTTATTAAACTAGTCACCCGTCGCAATGATCGAAATTCGACCGTAATTTAAATTAAAAAACTAAACTATAACTGTCCAAAGTAGAACCAATATTTCTCTAATTTAAATAAATTGTAATAATTTTCAAGTTATTTTGAACTCAACCGTCAAAGGTAATAAGAGGTTTATTAACAAAGCTGCATTTAAAAGCAATAGCGGGTATTTTGACAAAGACAAATGACATTTTTGACGTTATGTGTTTTCATAGTAAGACATGGAATGTTCTATTTCGTTTATTATCTGTGTGTTTATGTCAAATGCAAGGTAGTGAAATGTGTTTTTAGTTGATTTTATTTGTCTTGCGCATTATTTGAAAAAAATATTAGCATTGCGCAGTTCTTCTCTACATCTACTATAACCGTGCGTAATTTCATATACCTCCGCCTGCGGCAAGTATCTTAAAGACGAATCACAAATTTTTGCTTCACATAATAATATATAAATGCCCATACATTGAACATAATTATTATCAAAAGCACAAAAGTACTCATGAAACGTAGCCAATCATGAACAATTATTCAACTCTAGAGACTGGTTAAAATCTACCCAAGCGACAACGCTGTGGAATTACGAAATAATAGTTGCAATGCATCCTTAATTGCTGATTAATAATGCATACTGTTTAATACTGAATAAATTTAATTATGTTCAATAATCACCATATTCCCACTAAACGTACTCGAGAGACCACAACGAGGATCGCCTGTCATCGATATTGTTCCTCTTAATTACACTGCATTTGTATTTGTAATATCCAATAATTATGGCGTACAGTCCATCTGATGTTAAGTGGCTAATGCGGCCATGGACGTACGTACAGATACATAGTATTTTGCAAATAGAAGAGAAGTTCTACCTGCATACGATGCAATGTTATGCTAGTCTCATGCACAAAACTAAAATATCTTATGAGTCAGTTCTAAAAAAATTGTAACAAAAAGAAATGGGCTGGTCAGAAAAGCAGAAGAATCCATAAGAATCCATAGGAAAAGAATCCATAAGTTTTACCTCACCCCTGTTCCTTTAAACTGTAAAATAAAACATCCTTTATATATTTGAGATCCACTGCTGGTTATAATTATTATTATTACTTATTACTCGCCCCCTTTCCGTTTTGCCAATAGTCAACAATATATTAAACCACAAAGCCAAACACTAAGTTTTATTAAGGTTGCGTCAAATTTGGCGGATTTCTGAAATAACTCTTAACGCCTATTTTACCCGCTTACGGGGTGATTTTCGACACGGTGAAACAGATCATCTATTATATCAAACCAGCAACCACAATACTAAGTTTAAGCTAACAGCAAAATTTCTGGACTTTCATACAAATTTTACCCCCTATTATTAACCTTGAGGACCGAATTTTGGAAAATCCTTATCTTCACTATAAAAAGAAACAAATTGGAAATCTATAATTACAGGAGTTTGAATGTAAGTAGTTAAGTAAAACGTGCGCGCCACCAAAAGAATAGAATGCAGACGACAACGCCACCTATCGTATTCGAAGTAAACGTTAAAGTATCTTTCAAGAAGCAAACAAAAAAGTGGCAAAATGTCAATCAAATATAATGAATTTCGGAACTTTGCATTGTCAAATTTAGTTATAGGTAATTAATGTACATTTGGATAGTTATGTATTAATAGTTAACATGTTGACATCGATTACTAACAAAACTAAACATTACAAGAACAAGTAACATGAAAACTATTTTTAATTGCAGGCAACCCATCAGGGCATTGTTCTCGTAACTTGGACAATTTTAGCAATGCGGGATAAATGGCCACTATTCCTTTAATCACTATACACAGTGCCTTTAATAATAAATCTTCGGCCGCTCCACTATTAGTTAAATGGCTTTCATTTACCCCACCATTATCTATGTACAGCAAAGTTGTATTTTCTGCGTTTATTTTACACATTGGGAGGCCGAATGCCATAAATTTTAACAGCTGTCATCATAGTGGTAAAGAGATAAAATTAAACCCGCATAAATCGAAATGATTAACGAGTACAACGTATTATAAACGTAAAAGTTAAATTTTGCTGAATCTAATTAATAAACTGGACACTTTAGTCATCTTCCTGACCCAAGATTGTCTACTTCTGAACATTACAATAGGCTTCCTTTTGCTTAGAAATGAACTGTCTGGAAAAGAAAATTGCCATATTCACCACGCTTAACAAGCGAATAAGTGAGTTCAATTCTTCGTATGCTATTCAGAAAATCCGGTTGTCGATCATAATGGTTTCTTAGTCGCGGTATAAATCATATTCAAACGGATACCAAGCACTGGTGCAAGGATTCCCCGTTCATTCAAGCGTAACTCGACTCATATCTGATGTTTGTCTTCCAATTTCGTCAGTCCATCTTGTATCTAGTTAATCTATCAACTATGATAGTTACAAATAAAATATTAAAGGGTAGATACGTCACATCTTCGGTGTATTACTATTCGATTGGTAAGAACAGGTGTGCAGTAGGGCTGTTTGGCGTCGTTCTGACTAAAATCCTTCCAAACTTTTGAAATCTGATGAACATCTTACTTCTTCAAAGCATCACTGGCTTTGAAGACGGCTCTTTTCGTTCTCTTTTTGAAGAGCCGTATCTCATAAGCACTCCGAGAATACCTCAGGAGGAAGCTAATTCCACAACTTGGACGTTCGCAACAATACTTAGCGAATGTAAACAAAGATGTATAGTGCAAATAAAGACGAAATATAGTATAAATTTATAAGAAACTGTTCATTTCTTTATTCCCGAAAAATATTAATAACTATTAATACTAAATAAACAACTATTAAAATGAAAAGTATTAATAACTATTAATACTTACACGCGCAGACATGAAATGTCACGATGAATATCAATCGGAGAGAAGTTAATCAACACGCAGGTATAAGTGATACTTGACGAGGATTATTTCGTTGGCAGTTTCGCTAAGCCTCACCTTTAGGTAATGAAATGTTGCCACTTGAGATAAAGCCTTAGGCACGCGTCTAATCTGCAGCGAGAAAATATATTATAAATCTAAAAATAAAATAAAACAGATTTTATATCTTTTTAAAGGTGGTGGAACCAGTGTAGTTCGAACGGGTAGTAACTTCGCCACACCTATTTCTAGTGTGAAGCATTTGTTGCGTTTCGATAGAAGGGTGTGGTTCCCGGCACACTTTCAACGACCATGAGGTGACCATCATAGTCCTCGGGAGTAGCAACGCATCTGTGATTGACTTCAGATGGAACCCATGTTCTGTATGTAGTTGATTACAGATGTCCATTGGCGGCAGTGACCACTTACCGTCAGGAGGACTCGTTTGCTACTACAGTCAGATAAAAATACAATAATATTTCTAATTCTATTCTATTTTGAAATCTAATTCTTAATTTAAAAATTCCATTAAGCTTATTTAGCTCCTCGCACGGCACTAAATGTAACTTTTCAAAGTTTTATCTTATCTTGCGATTGTCTTTCAGAAATTATCGACTTGCTCGGGAAGTAACACAACGATTTATTCACAGGGGTACACTGTCGATGGTGTGCAATCAATTCACGACTTGTAAGTAATTTTGACGGGTTGCTTCGATACTATCAAATCGTAACATACCTATTACCGAATACATTCTAAGTATACCTAATTTTAAAGGCGCAAACTTTATTGTCTGCCATAAAATTCTACGTTTCCGAAGCTTTAAATGTGCAATATGTCTGATTAAGGATATTATAATCAACTCCATATAAATTAGGCTCTAAATTTGTTGCCGTGAGCCTGGCCGAATATACTGCATGTGACACCTCTTTGAGCGCATAATTCCATATCATTATGAGAATTTAGTTCATATTAATGCATTAATGGTATTTGCTTCAATTCTCAATTGCAATTGTTAAAGGTTAACAATTATTTAATAACATAAAACGAAGTCGGCGCTCATATAGGACACATGTAGTTTCGTCGTGATCCCGCGAAATATGGTGAGCCGACTTCGGGACTATGTACTAAGTATTGTGTATGCTCTAAACCAATATGTATTTAAATTATTTTTTCCTTTTTTATGGCATGGAAGTTGTTTGTATTTTTTGTTTAAATTTTTTTATTGTAAGATATATTTGTTACTTGTGTGAAATAAATTATAATGGCCAGGATGAGAGAGTTTTAGGCCATAGTCCACTGCGCTAGCTTAGACATTTGGCTATGAACTTTTGAGATATTTTTCTAAAGAAATCTCGAGTGTGTAAGTTTCTTCACGATGTTTTCTTTCACCGTAAATCAATGATAATTAATTTCTAATACTCACATAACTTTAGAATAATCAGCGGTGTGATTTAACTTTACATTCATAGAACCCATGATCCATATGAAGCTATATTCAAATGTCAATGGGCGGCAATAGCCACATTCTATGAGGTAAACTACATTGTTTTTTTTTGTACTTAAACCTAACGATGAAGCTGACGGACTACCTGATGGAAAGTAGTCACCGTCGCCTATGGATATTTGTAACACCAGAGGAGCCAATGCATTGCTGGCTTTGAAGGAGAGCTCTTTTCCCCTTTTTTGAAGAGCCCCATGTCATAACGCTCTGGGAATACCTCAAGAGCCTGCATGCTCTTTCAATATTTCGATATTATTGACAAGATAGCATACTTCCTATTTGTTAATGGCATACTCCTCGTAAAAGTCCCTAAAAAGTAAACATGTCTCCTACATGTAAATGCAATCTTCTTGAAACTTCAACGACAACCTTTTACAGATGTAAAGGCTTCATACATTTTCGCAAAATAAATTACTGTTGTACCTTTGAAAGGTAGACACAGTCTTAGCCTTTGAAAAGCTGAAATTAGATGTGCAAGTTTCCGTTAACTTTACTTTAGCGTAGGAAATATTTTTCATAGCTTCACGGTAGAAATAAATGAGTAAAAATATTAAAAACTGCACTGGAACTTCGACGGAAAACTTAAAATCAAGAAGGCATATTTGATCAAACTTACTAATAAAGTTAAATAAGAAAATTCAACGCAAAATGCAGATCTAATTTAACTTGGGCAGGTGTCGTTCGCTATGGAGGATAAAAATGTTAAAATAAAAAAATAAGGAGTCGGACTCGCGTACGAAAGGTTCCGTACATCTGCAAGAAATGGTACAAAATACGTTGGTTGTATGGGGGCCGCCTTAAATATTTATTCTATTTGTTATATAGCGACATGAGAAATACATCATCTTTAAAAATTTCAACTGCCTAGCTATCACAGTTCATGAGATACAGTCTGGTGACAGACAGACGGACAGACGGACAGCGGAGTCTTAGTAACAACAAGTAAGTCTTACTAACCCTAAAAATACAGTATCCTTAGTACAAGTTTATTACGTTTCGTAAAAAACAATCGTTGTTAACCTTTTCGCCTATCATTGCAAATTGCAAGATAGAGCCGAAAACAAAATGTATATTGCTCAATGTATGTCCACCAATTCGCACTTGGCCAGCGCGGTGGACTATGGCCTAAACACTCTTATTCTGAGAGAAGACCCGTGCCCAGCTGTGGGAAAATAATGGGTTGACGACGACGACGACGACGACGACGTATAGACAAAAACAAAAACATGTTTTGACGACATGTAATAAAGTCGTACTAAAGGCACACATTAAATATTGTCTTCGTATTTGAAGTCAGTAAAAATATTCATCCTAATCATCGACACTACGGCACCGGCGTACCTTTATGTCAATATTTCCCATATTTTTGTTTTTCCCCATCACCACTTTCCATCAGGTGGCCCGTCTGTCTTATCGTTAGGTAGAAATATAAAAAAAAAACAAAAAAAAATATTTTGGATGCGTATTTGAAGTCGGTAAAAATATTCATCCTAATCATCGACACTACGGCACCCGCGTACCTTTATGTCAATATTTCGTTACACATATTAACTCGCTGTCTCCTGCATAATCCCTCACAAGATATCTCGGAAACGAATATAAAAATATGGATGAAATTTTATATTTAGACGTCTCTTCATACATTCATAAATTTGTAATTTTTTTGCGCAAATTGCTTCATATTTTTATTTATGTAGGGCATGAGCATTGATAGCCTAATGGTTGAAACTTGCCCTCTCGATCAAAAGGTCCAAGGTTCAAACCCAGGCACGCAGCACCACTGGTTTTTGTGCGTATTAGAAATAATTTATCACTGCTTTTCGGTGAAGGAAAATATCGTAAGGAAACCTACACACCCGAGAGTTCTTAAAAAAAAAGAAAAGCATTTGACCAGCGTGGTGGACTATTCCGTGGACGTTCCCAACTGGACCTGGGTACAAGAGAGTCTTAATGAAAATTATATTAACTTTACAAAATATCGTACCTGTTGCAATTTTATTTATCACATTTAATTAGCAAATGACCAAGCAATCCAGGGGTCTCAGGGGAACTGGATAGTATCCATCTGTAAGCAACGTTACATAGAATAGAGATTGTATCACAGTTAGTCGATATTAGTTATATTGTTTAGCGTAAATCACCAGTTGCATTACTGTTGATTGACACGTTGTAATCATTAAACATGATGGTAACCGGTCACTGCCGGCTGTGGACACCTGTAAGCAATTTCATATAGAGGCGTTATGTCTAAGGTGATGTGACGCTAATCACTCAAATATTATGTCTGACTTTATCAGTATAAAGTCAGACGTAATATTTGAGTGAGCAATCACATCCTGGAAACGCAAGAACTGCTTCACACTAAAATAGATGTTGCTATGGTCCCTCCCCAGTCGCTCCAATGTTCTACCACCTTTTAAGTCGTTCTATTGACGTCAAACCACACAAATGCAACTAAATAGTTCACGGACAATAAAGCACCTAATGCACAATCCATTACGTTGTCTGTCCGCCCGTGCGGGATCGGACTGTGGGCGGCATCAAACTGCGTTAATTATAACGACGTAGGTAACGGTCCTCCGCCTAGTAGGTGACAGGTATTGGTTGAGGTTCCAAACTGACTAGGGTCCAGTGGCTTATTGTATTAGTATGTATTATTTAGTATCAACGACTTAAAGTATTAAATACAAATATTAGTAGATATACTATATTTTTACCAAATCACCACTTGCACTCCTTTTTAATTGGTATAGAGGTTAAAACTATACATATGTTGTATACAAACCTTTTTAGACAGTAACATTAAATATTGTTTATTGGAACTATCGGTAACTTTCAATATAGATAATTTTATGCTGCTAGGTTGTGGAACTCTTCCTATGTTGCCTTTTAGTTGGTAACACCGTCTTTCTATCTACCGTTTTTCTACCTGTCAAAAGCAATGTTAAGCGCTTGTTCTAACGGCTCACTCTTGATTAAGGCAAAATACACTTAAGAAATATTTCAATTTTGTCTTCGGGGGTAGCAACGCATCTCTGTCAGATGGTTGTTAAATAAGCATATATCCGCCTACCTACCTACCATAAAATAAAATGCATGTTCGTTTGCATTGCATCTTGAAGTGTACACTGAATGTAAAAAATATACCGGCCGAACTGAGAACCTTCTCCTTTTTGAAGTCGGTTAAAAAGGCAAATGAATAGTTCATGTAATACTGGAATTTGACGGTCCCGAAAGTCATTTCTGTTCTAGCAAGTTGACATTTAAAAATCCCGAATTCAAAAATATCGATACGCACGTACGCCTTAAACAAACTTCGGTTATCTTTTATATCAACTATTCATCCACATTTTATATGTTAATGCAATCGCGTTCATTCCGATCCCCAATGTGATATTTACATACAAAATGTATCGTTGAACTTCGCCCCATTTGAATATTTTTTGTATTTATTAGTTTTTATTCACTAAATTAACAAACAATGATAAGCTGCATACGAGACTATAGAAACCACACAGTTCCTTTTACCATTTAACATTTGTATTTTCAAAACATTTATCCGGTAAAAACACCAAAATAATGTTATGTGACTTTAATGCCTTAACTCACTATTATTATCGTAGTTACTTATTCTGTAACAGCGCTATTTACAAGTGTAAAATTATTTACACCAAACATTATTGGTGTTAAAAGAATATGAAGTTCGATACAGATAGTTTTACAATTGTTTTAACAAGTTGATATATTTATAAAGCGTTGTTACTTGCTTTAAAAACTTACGAACTACTAGAGACTTGTGGCTGATATTTATACAATTAACTTGTGGAATGCTTTTTCATTCAATTCAATAAATAATGATTTTATTTTATCTGAATATAAACCATAAAACTTTTTTTTATCTGATTGAAGTAGCAAACGAGCACACAGTCCATCTGATGGTAAGTGGTCACTGCCGCCCATGGACATCTGTAATCAACTTCAGATTGAACATGGATTCCATCTGAAGTCAATCACAGATGCGTTGCTACTCCCGAGGGCTATGATGGTCGCCTCATGTGAAATTGTGCCGGCAACCACACCCTTCTGTCAAATCGGAAATGCTTCATGCTAGAGATAGGTGTGACGTTGGTACTTCCCCGGTCGAACTACACTGGTTCTACCACCTTGGAAACTTCACGTACCTACTGTACTTACTTGACTTTAAACAAATTCTAAATGTTCTAAATGTTCTTAATGTCAGTACTTCGGTAATAGTGGTTTTAAATATAAACTGTTCCTTCAAACATAAAATTCTCGTTTATAAATGATAATGTCCTTTTTGCATCGAAATTATTCGGATACCGCGGTACTTACCTACGGCGAAAATGAATTGCTTACTTTGTTATTTAAATTGAGAGTAAGTAGTACATTATTTTTAGTTCTATTTAGTATCAGAAGTTAAATCATACATTAATATATTTTTTTCCAAGTCGTAGAAAGTACATGGCCCGACGGGAAGCAATTTAAATTTCAAGGTGGTAGAACCAGTTCAACCGGGGAAGACCATCGCCACACCTATTTCTAGCGTGAAGCATTTCTTGCGTTTCGATAGAAGGGTGTATTTGAGGGCACATTTTCATATGAGCCGACCACCATAGTCCTCGGGAGTAGCAACGCATCTGTGATTGGCTTTAGATAGAACCCATGTTCTGTATGAAGTTGATTAGAGATGTCCATGTCTTTAAAACTGTGCTGCGGATTTTAATTCAGTTTTTTTAATCACTCCATCTAGTGATTCAAAAGGAAGGTTTTTATGTGTAATACTAATAATATAGTGGAGATACTGATAATTTTAGATTTTTTACTTTTGGGTGGAACGAAGAACGCCGGGTTAACTAGTCATATATAAAATAATAAAATCAGAAGAAATTTATCTCTTCTGAGCTTGTCATGATTCTACTTTTGTTATACCTCGAATATTGAGTTAAAGGTTCGGTTATCAAATAGCGCATCGCTCGAAAATAATCCGATATTTCTGCGAGACAAACAACTTAGAGATCGTAGATATTTCTCAAGCGAGAAACCTAATCGTATATGACTATAAAAATAAGTAATCAACTTAATTTTATTAAAGTGGGTAACTTTACCAAATTTTTTAATGGGCAACACCAAATAGATGAAGATTTATGAAAGGCCGAGAATTGTTGCCAGAATTCAAATTATTATTCCGACGTGTTTTGAATAGTAAAGAAATAATCTTGTTCTCTAAATAAGAGAAGACATCTTTTTTGTATAGTTCAAAATCTACCGCGCTCCAAAGTCACTTATTTATAGTCCAAACCTGTTTATTTTTGGTGGCCTAAAATTTACAAAGTACAAAAAATACTACACATAATTTAGTGTCCGATTTATACAAGCTTTATGTATAAACTAGTTGACCCGGCGAACTTCGTTCCGCCGAAAAGTAAATAAATTAAAATTATCAGTATATTATGCATGTAATACACATAAAAACCTTCCTCTTGAATCACTCTATCTATGTAAAAATTGCATTAAAATCCGTTGCGTAGTTTTAAAGATCTAAGCATACATAGGCACAGACAGCAGGGAGCGACTGTGTTTTATACTAGGTTGTGAAGACAACTCGCACGTATTATAAATCCATAGAGGGTCTTGGTTTAACAAACGTTGATCTAATTTAAAAGAACCCTCAGATAATATAATAACTTACACAAATGTAAATATTTTGACACCTATTTTAGTTAAAATATAGTCGGAAATTGGATTAATTCATATTTGGATTAATTTAAGTTTTTATAGGAGTTAAATTAATATTTTAATAACCTATATCTGTGTCCTGTGTCCCTATTGAAAACGGATATAAGATAATATAATATTTTTAGAGACTTAAACGGAAATGAACAGAAATTTATCCATTGATAAATCTCTGTTTTAGTAACTACATATTCTTAGTATTTAATCTCAATTTGGCAAAACTCATATATGCTTATACTTATACCCATTGTGACAGATTTAAAGTCTATTGATGCCCTAATGGGCAAAAAATATGATATTACAAAATAATAAATTACAAAAACGATAGGGTAAAAATATAATATTATGTGTATATAGCTTATATTTCAAGAAAACTCAATTCAAAATTACATACCTTGACTGCTAAATCCAAGTAATATTTTTCCTACTCAAAGTGTTTATAAACAGATTCATTGCGTTGCATATAATCTGTGCAGGCACCTCGCAGCGTGCTGAGTTGCGACATCATTTTAAACCCATACAAATTCTTAGAAATCTCGACTTACATTCGAGAAGCTATTAAGCCCACACAAGCGGTAATGACAGTCAAACAATGATTCAGCCTCGGATTTTATCTTAAAACGGGGAAATTATAATAGATTTCTTTACTTGTCGCTCTTTGTTTCAGTTGTACTAAGGAACGACAGTGTCAGGGAATGGCAACTGGCTTTTATAATAATTTATGTTTTAATGCTTTGGAAACTACAATTTGTGCTACTCAACGATACCATCCTTTTGACATAGTGTTAGATTTGAAAGGCGTGGTTAGATTCTTTTTTATCAAGTTGAAGTAGCAAATGAGCATTAACAAAGTGGCCTTCGCTGTCCATAGAATATGTAATGAACTCCTCATAGAAAAGTAGTTCTACCCGAAGTTAATTAGATGCGTTGCCGGTCCTAAAGATTAAGATGGTAGCTTCATTTTTAGATCCACATTCTTTCAAACAAATGGTAAGAACTGCTCTTGGTTAGAAATAGGTGGTAGAGCCTCGGTGTAAATGGTGGTGCTACCAATCAAATGCGTTAATTCAATTACCTAAGTCCTTAAGCACAACAAGGAATCCATTATTTTTTAAACGACTGCAGTAACTAACGCTTCTACTTGATTATGTGCTTGATATGTAGATTATGAGTAACCACATAACATGTATATAATGTATGTACTTAAAATGTTATTTTTTTATAATATATAAAGTACACTATATTTTTAATACATGTTTAAAGTTATACCGACTTTTACCGATGAATAAGATTTTATAGGCGCGAAATAAAATGAATCATAATTAATTTACTAACAAAATATAAAGATGAACTCTAGACACAAGTATGCACTACTTACATATAAAATAATACCTACATACGAGTACAATATCGTATATATACTATGCGCCACCTATTTATCGAGCTCCAAGTAAAACATTAGAATTGCATAAGATAGTTAAATTGTAGTTGAGTCATCGATTATTCATTTCTAAGAAGTTGTTGACTTTGTATGCTCAGCACCAAAGCTCAGTCAAAACTTTTAAAACTCCGCGATAAACTTTTAAATATAGCTTTTCGAACATTATTCACTTATTATTCAAAGGCTAATAATGAATAAGGGCTTGCCTTAAAGTAGGAATGGTTAGGTCAAAGCCCATCCCGCTGGCCAAGTGCGGGAACATAGTATGCACCGTATGCACCTTTGAAAATATTACTGAGAACAGCCGCGCATGCACCTACGTATAATCGCTATATCCTTTACCGTTAAAGTGGTTACCGTTAAATTAATTTCTAACTTTGTTGTACCTTCAGAAATCTCAAACAAAACTTTTTAGAACAACTTTTCGAAGTCATTAAGTATTCTGGATAAATATATACTCCATCAGTATTTGAGTTTGACGTATTTAATCAAGTTATCTTAAAGTTTTGTGACTAATGCATCTCCAACACGACTTAAATGTACACTACAAGTGTCATCGGCGTGCAACAAGAAACAAGACGCTTATGTTCCGATAAGAACGGACAATAACTTCGTTGCCTATAACAGACAATTCTACGAATTCAAACATTTATAAGCAAGGCCTTTGTTTATTGGCTGATCGCGCTTTGTCGGAGCCGGCACCGGGAATGCAATCCGACTACTGGACAATAAAATAAGTCAACGCACCACTGCGATTAGACATTTAAGCTTTGCGGTCATTAAGCGCCCAAATAAACAAAACACACATTCAAATAAGTTTCCAGTAAAATACGTTTACTTACCGGTTTACTGAGCGCTCCAGACCATAGCCCGGAGCCGACGAAGACACGAAATTAAAGTTCAAAAGTTTTTCAAACTTATTACACAGACACGTTAAACTTAACACAGGTAGTGAAAGACAAAAAAAGGAATCGGAACGAGTTAGAAGTGAATCTTGTGTCGTCCCGATGTTGTAATGAGTGCTTTTTGTTGACGGAACAGGTTTCCGACGGCGGAAAGTGAGTTTACAAGTTTGGCGCGGCGCGGCGTACGCGGACGCTCGGCGGAAGGTAGCGGACGATATGAGAGTCGGAGCGTACAAACGCTTCTGGCTAGCGCCACAGGCTCGAGGCGGCGCGGAGCGGCAACGCCGCGCTACCCCGCGGGGTTCGTGCCTCCATGGCCCACCTACAATGACGCCATCATTGTTTCATCATTTGTTATTTCGACAGCTCCCGCGGGAAGATTTTTAGAAGCCGTCCACGACAGATGCTAACGACGCGTTGGTTCTAGACTTCAAATCTTTAGTTTAGAGTTAAGTTTCAAGATAAATTGTGCTTTGTAGGCAAGCTGTTTTTAAGTTGTTAAAAATATCACGCAAGCGTAATTTGAAAAAAATGATGATTTTCAAATGTGTTTAAATTTTGTATCCCATATCAATGATGAAGATATTAATGGTCATCTAATTATTATGATAATTTGATTTGGATAAACAGAAAATATAATCAAGGGTCTGTTATATAATATGAAATTAGATTTTTAATAACGTGACGTAGGGAACGGATATCAAACTGTGACAAAATCATAAAAGCTTGTTTTGAAATATTTTCAAATTCGAACTTACATACACATGATGTTAACTAAATAAATATTAAAGCTTATATAAGAATATAAGCTTATAGAATAGAATAGAATAGAATAGAATATATATATATATATATATATATATATATATATATATATATATATATATATATATATATATATATATATATATATATATATATATTAATAATTATTATTAAGCTTTTATATTAAAGCTCATTTGTTGATATTTAAAGTAATATTATATTAGTAAAAGCTTTTTATTTGGGAAATACCTAACATCGTTGCATCGGAACATTCGTTGCAAAGACGCTACCTCCGTTCATTAAAATACACTTTGTGCTACCGATATCAAGCCAATACCGAACTTGAGAAACTAGCTAACTTAGTTTCAGTTTGTTATTCAGTACAAGGAGCTTAGGGACAACGTATACTTCCTATTGTGTTGTTGAATAGTAACTCTTTCCTTTGAAACTCGGTGAAGAAATGTCATTAAATTCCTGTGTACATTCTTACATAAATAACATCGCTTAAGTTCTAACACCGCGTAACTCAAAAAATGGCCATTTTGAGTTAATGAAATAATGGTATCTCAAATTAATCTATATTATTTGAATATGGAACATGGAACATGTTACATTTTCATAAAAAAAAAAAAAAAAATATGAGTATATAAATATTTTAAACGCAATATAATCTGTGGTTGTTGTAGATTTAAAAATAACTATTTGAGAATTTATTTGCTCTCCTGAAAAGTTGCTAATTTTGAGATCCGCGGTGTTAGAACTTAAGCGACAATATGATTTTAAATAAAATACTAGCAACCATATGCATTGGTGATATACGTATAGTATTACAAATGGTTTTTATATATGCATGTGAGACGTTACATAGCCTTATGTTCCTCATTCTTTATAAGATGTTTAGCAGAAATATAAGAATTTTATTTATATTCTTGTATGGCACACAAACTTCCATGATACGCAAGATCGTTAGCGAAAATAAAAAATATTTAGTTGCCGATTTGAATCGTCTAGTCAAACTATTATTATCCCAACGCCAAACATAGGTCTTCTCAGAATCAAAGGGTTTCAGGCCAAAGTCGACCGTGCTGGCTAAGTGCGAATTAGCTTCTTTTCAGCTCATAGGGGCCATTGTCAGATGAAGGCTTTAAGGCCTCAGAGGCCAAAGCCAATCTCTGGTGGAGTTTAGTGGGTAGGCACGTAGGTCTTTCGTGAGTACTACATAACCAACGCGGACGGCCGTATCGGTATGCATGAGCATTCACCACCACCCTCTCCGCATGGAGGGTAGACGTTTCACCTTTGCCTGAGCACAATAAAAAATAAGTGCGAATTGGTGAGTCGTGAACGACTATAAAATCGCGTATCTATGAAATCAAAGTCCTGTAATACATATGTTATTTCATTCTAGAAAAAAATCTAAATAAAATAAAAATAATATAAGCTTGTATATCAATTCGTTTAAAAAAGGACTGAAGTGCCGATGCTGCCTACGGAGAGCTTTAATCAGACACAAATAAGAATAAAGTCATGTAAGAGTTCCGCTACATTTGTATTTCTACTTCTAAGAACTGCATTAGAATGTTTCTTTAAGTATAAATATCCTTACAAGTACATCTAAGTTTGGCATATAATATATAGACTTCTGCCTTCTCAAACCTTTTTTTTATCTGACTGAAGGAGCATGCAGTCCACCTGATGGTAAGAGGTCACTGTCGCCCATGGACATCTGTAATCAACTACATACAGAACATGGGTTCCATCTGAAGTCAACCACAGATACGTTGCTACTCCTGAGGACTATGATGGTCGCCTCTTATAAAAGTGTGCCGGCAACCACACCCTTTCATGGAACGCAAGAAATGCTTCACGTTAGAAAGAATCGCGGCGGTGTTACTTCCCCGGTCGAACTACACTGGTTCTACCAACTTGACAATAAACACAGAAGCGCTTACCTGTTACCACAAAAAGTTGACTAGCTACATGACCATGAGTTTGCAGTAGAATTTTGGTTGTACTAAAATACAAGAGCAAAATTGTACGTTGGCTTGGAACGCGTCAAGTTCGTTCTAATGCAGAGCACTGAAAACCGCAGCTCTATAATTGACACAATGATGCTTTGTTAGGAACCTTTGCAGCCGTATTTGTAAAACACATTTCCATTATTAATTATAACAGCGTACCTGTTCGATTTACTAATAAAATACGAAATTTTGAAATAATTGGTTAAATGGCATAGTCAATAATTCAGATTTAATTAAACGGCTAGTGTTAACACACTAGCGAGTATTGAATTATCATTATGATAGATTGAGGGTAGGTACCCTCAAGAATGCGTATTAGAAATTAAATATCACTGCTTTACTACTTAACGCTGGGTTATATGGATTTTTTACCTCACTAAACCCAAGGTGACCGTCCTCTGCGCCACGTGGAGGACTCCGGGATCTCCAACTGAACACAGCCGTAATCCTCCAAGCGCAATGCCCCTTTTGAGGCCTTCCCCAGTGACCGATTCATGCTTACCGTGCCTCTCGGTGTTTACGACGGCATGCAGCCACACATGCTATCGTCCTTCGCGGGGTCACTTGGCTGGATGGTCCGAGCTTCCACTCTTACCGCCCCCAACCCCAGAAATCCCTTTTAGTTGCCTCTTACAACAGGCAGAGGGTACGGTAGCCCTATTAGGAAACCTACAAACCTCAGAGTTCTTAAAAAAGTTCTCAAAGGTGTGTGAAGTCTAATGATTCTACTAAGCACTTGGCCTAAAACTCTCTTATTGTGATAGAAGCCCTTGCCTACCTGTGCGACAGTAATGGGTTGACACCCTCAAGAACAGCAAGTGCATTTTGTCCTTATAACTATATTTAAAATTATCAATTGACATTCGTGTTCTGCGTGTTTGCATATTGCATAAATTGACTGGGAATCAATCATGTATGCCTTGTACGATTCGAAATTAAACTATTGCATCACAAAATAAAAATGTTTTCCATAAAACAGCTGTAAGAAAATCTTGCGTTTCGGTGGAAGGTTGTGGTGGCCAGCTTATTTTTGTACCGACCATCCTATTCTTCGAAAATAGTAACGTTTCCGTGATTGACGAAGGATGGAACTCTTGTTGTTCCGAGTTCAATTCGCTGCCAAATGTATTTTTCTAAATTATGAATTGAGACTGTATGGATCATGTCATTTAAGACACAGGGTAAAATCTTTATGTGATGCTATAAGTGTAGAAAGCGTTATTTATTATTATTACTTATAGATGGGCAGCAGTAGCCACTGACTGATAGACACCTCGTTTGGCACTGCATTCTTGTAAACAAAGGCAACACGGGCACAGACACGAAGATTAACTCATTAGACACAAGTGCTACGTTCCATTCCGCTGATTAAACCCGAGGGTCGTGACAAAAGATCACTTGTCATTCCTATAACACTATCGAGTGCGTAATGTTTAACAATAGTACCTAATGCGTAATGCATTCTCGTGTCACTGCAAATAAATGTTGTGATTCAGGACTTGAACGTTCCGTTATTGAGAAACTATCATATCACCAAATAAAGGTGGTGGAATGAATGCAGTTTAAACGAAGAGGTACCGACGCCACAACTTTTATAGAAAAAAGGGTGAGTGCTGATTGCCTTACAAGTATTAGTCAATCATCTCAATCCTAAAGAATGCATGTATTGAGCAGAACCTTGTTCTATATGGAGATAATTATAAGTCCGCGGATGACAGTTGAAACTTATCATTAAGTATCCACTTACTATACGGCACACAGCGGATGATGATGATCATGATCATGATGATGATGATGATCATCATCATCACCAGCTGTGTGACGTATAGTGTGGATCTTAAAAAGGACTAGAATGATTTCCGTGTTTGTGGTAGGCGACTTAGCAACAAAATCTTATATGTCCAGTGATATGCAAGATTGCAAACAAAATTAACTAAATTATGCAGCTAGATGGATTTGAATCACAAGTCCCGCATCAAATCGCTGTATGGAGCAACTTTAACCGTGTCCGTATTCACGGATCTTGACAGAAATAATCCGTATTCGTATCTGCGGATCTATTATTTTAACCATCAGCACATCACTAGTTTGATTTAAATAATAAAATATTTCTCTCATTTTGAGAGAAGACCCGTGCCCAGCAGTGGGATAATAATGGGTTGACGAGAGATGAAAATAGTTGCTGGTGTACTAATGACCATCAATGAGACAGAAATTAATTATTGATAACACGGTTGATATTTCATTTATATTTTGTTTTCAAGCAGCCAAGATGACATACCTAAGGCGATTACACGCTAATTCTGGCGATAGTTAGTAGTCTGACCAGAATGTAACACTAGGAATGATAGACTGATAGTCTGGACTAATGAAAATTAATTTTTTTATATAATATTCGTCAGTCCGTTTTGAATGATAGAAAACTGATACGAGACAGATCGTGTACCTTGTTTGTATCATTCTCGCGTCATACCACATGTCTTTTTTTCTTTATTATCATGCCCATCAGTTTACAAGTATGTCGTGTTCTGTGTCCAAACGGTGACTGTGTCATAATTTTATCAATCTGTTGTCAGTCTGGACTGATCGTCTATGAATGTCAACTTTCCATCATTCTAGTATCATAAATGACGCCAGAATTAGTGTGTAACCGAAGTCTTTTTGACATTTTCAGTACTATACGATACAAATCAGTCGCACGTGCGCTTCGAATAGATATTATTACTGTACCTAAATTGAATCCATTCTGTGGTACACAGTCTTTGATGTGGCGGCGGCCGCAAATTGTTAAATTTGGACGTTCAATTCATATGTAGAAGCTATCCTATATACCAAGAAATATTTATATTTCATGGATTTATTTCACGTATTATAAATATGTTTGGTACTCAATGTTTTTTTTTTTTGTAATTTTGAAGTACTAAACGAGCCATTAGCCAGACTCCAAGTCTGGCTATTGGCAAGTGGCCACTGTTACCTATAAAAATCTGTAATCAACTCCAGACAGGATCAGAGTTTTATCTGAAGTTAGTTCTAGATGCGTTGCTACCTCTGAGGACCAAATTATAATTAAAGTATGGCTTAAAAACTCTTATGTCCTCAAATTTTAAAACTAGGAAGATTTACAAGAGTTAAATGACGTTAAGTTTTGAAAACCGTGATCAAGGCATTTAAAACACTTAGTGCAGTGTAATTTTAGGTAAAACTTCAAGAAATTTACTACACTAAGATTCTTTCTAAACTCTACTTATTAATATTCCTTGTTAATCTTTTGTACTAAAGTATTTTAACGTCTAGTGCATAAACTTAGTACATAAACGGCGCTAACAAACATTTAATACGACCTCTTACAGAGAAAATCTGGGATTCGAACGCGAAATCCGATTTGTTTTTTGTTTGGAAAAACCTCATCCCAGAGAATTCTACATAATATTCTTGGAAAATAAACTAGGAAACCTTTTCCGAGTTATAAGAGAAAATAACTACACCGACATGCGGGTTCTTTTTCTTTCTAAGATAAAAGTGCAGTCTATAACAAGAATATTTGAAAGATGATTTACCTTTTGTAACTCGGTCCCGGCTGCCCCATCGCCACACCTGTCTGCTTAATACCTAGAGTATTAGGCGCTACTGAATGGTATGAAGTATGTGGTAACGAAGATATGGCAGGTGGTAGAATGGAATGTAATGCGGATGAGGGCCATGGAGGTAAGGCGTGCCTTTGTGTTTTCTGGCGCGCCTTGTGTTGGAGGGGAGGTTTATGCTCTATGCGAGAGGTGGCTGAGGGAGCCAGCCACCGGCAGGATCGCGGATGAATGCGAAAGCGTGCCCGTGTTCCCGCCGTACGGTGCAAGGAGAAAACACAGAGGGGGTTTAGCCGGTAAGAGTTCCGCATAACCCAGCTGCTGCCCCGGGCGGCTGGGTATCCATGAGGATTGGATCACCCTCATAAAAAGGTGGTAGGATATAGGTATGGTTCGACCGGGGATATATCACCCTCACACTTATTTCTAGCGAGAAGCAGTTGGATGGAATGGAGTGGTTACCGGCACACTTTCACATTAGCCCTCGGGAGTAACAACGCATCTGCGACTGAGTTTAGATAGAAGCTTCGTTCTGTATGAAGTTACAGATATTAATGGACAGCAGTGGCCACTTACCATCAGGTGAATTGCCTGCTGGGTTTTTTTATATCTTATAAAAAAAGATATATTAAGATAAGATATCTGAGGCGTTTCAACTTAGTTCTCAGGCATACTAACACACTTATGGTCCAATCCTGCCAGGAGTCTAAATCTATTTGGCGTTGACCACAGCTGTACAAAGGCGGCAGTGCCATCAGGCTACTTTTATCCAATAAACTGCATGTGCAAATTGATAATTCTAATATTGAAATTAAAAATATGTGAGATATCTCTCACTTGCCAACTTATAACGGCATGGTGTGGAGTAGGTATATAACCATTTGTTTCCTGAAAGAAGTTAGAATCCTTTATAACATTAATCTGGCAATATAATTAATCCTGATTTCCTTCCAAATTAATGAATCGTTCATCTAATTGTGCAACTCATTGGAAAAGCAATCAGTTTGGTTTCATCCCCATTTTGAATTGTCATTTAATGAGAATAATCGTTAATGACTTCCTCTTCCAACTCGTATAATTAATTTTGCAATTAAGATCGGAAGCACATCAGATATTTTTCCCATTGGACAGATCTATCTGTCTTACCAACCTGAGCCGTAAATGTATCACTGTAAATTACATTTTTACGAACGTTACCTTTAAACACTTTTTTTCTCGAGGGGGAAACCTTCAACAGTGTTACGTTGTGTGGAAATTTTACTGCACTAAATTCCCCTCTCTCCTTAGGCGTCCTCAGCGCTGCGACTCAGAGATTTAAGTGTCACTGATAACAAATAAGAAAATAACTGATTATATTGATAAATATATAGTACCTTGACCTATATGTTTAAAGGTATGACGCTGTAGTTCTAGAACCAGAATAGGGTTACGGTATCCCCTACCTGTCGTAAGAGGCGACTAAAAGGGGCTTCCGGGGTTGCTGGCGGCTACACTGGGCGCTCGAACCATAAAGAACAGAAGGTGCTTTGAGCGTATTCGATGACCAGGGAAGCGGTCAAACGGAGCATCGTGCTCGGAGGATTCTGGTTGAGTTCCTTTGGAGATCCTGGAGTCCTCCACACAGCGCTGAGGACGGCCACCAATATAATCTGGCGATGCTCCCTCAGCGCCGAGTACCTTTTGAAAAAAAGCATTTCGGTTCGTTCTTATAAACCGTAAAACTTTTGTATTTTTATTGTCCTGACCTGGTGACAGATAGACGGACAAACGGACCGACGGAAAGCGGAGTCATAATAAAGGGGTACCGTTTTTACATTTTGGTTACGGTACCGTCAAAAAATATTAACAATATGCGAAAAGATACATTTTCTGCAATATGTTTTCCGTTTTATACACAAAAATACCTACATACCTATTACAGTTAACGATACAAAACAGTTATATTTCATTAAATTATTATGCTTAATAAATTTTATAACATTATAAAGAATTCTCTGAATTACAATTATAACTTTCAACGAAGCTTTGCTCATAATTTTTTAATAAAATACCTCACATTATAATTATCTTTCTCATTTTCATGTCTCTTACACATTTTAAGGATTTTAATGGACGAGACTGTGGTTTCGCGTTTCTATTCATTATAAATTATTTTAGTGTATATCTGAGAGCTTACGCAAGACGTCAAATACTCGTACTTTCTATATTTTTTTAATCCATACAAAAAAAAACACTTTAAGTTGTATTCTTATCTCTCTCCCTCATTTGTTAACATCTAAATAAGTGATCTTATCAACAGTTCTAAGGGATAGTATGAGTTTATTATGTTACGTCAAAACAAGCACTGTTGTCGTTTTCGTTCATCGTTTCAAAGTAAATGGTTAATTATGGCCGGAAACAAAAACGCAAGAGAGCAAAGTACGTTTTTTGTTTAATTAGATTGAAATAGCAAACGAGCATGTAGTACACCTGCTGGTGGCCATTGCCGCCCATGGACGTAAGCAATACCAACAGCAACCATTAGCAACGTATAGAACAGAGGTTCTATCTGAAGTCTGTCATAGATGCATGACTATTCCCGTGGACTAAGATGGTCGCCTCATATTAAAGTGGCCGGTTCACTTTAATTATAATATAATCTTTTACACTACACCACACCTTTCCATCGAAACGCAAAAGCTCCTCCACGCTAGAAATATGTGAGGGGTGGTGGTACCTCCTCGATCAAACTACACTGGTTATACCATCCATCCATCAGCCTTTGAAAGTCCACTGCTGGACATAAGGCCTCCTCTAATCTACGCCACTTCGACCGGTCCTGAGCCATCTGAATCCAGCGGTTACCCGCCGTCCTCTTCAGGTCATCAGTCGAACGGGTCGGGGGGCGGCCTGCACTCCTTTTGCTGAGACGTGGTCTCCATTCGAGGACTCTTCTACCCCATCGGTTATCTGTCCTACGAACGATGTGGCCTGCCCAATGCAACTTCAGCCTACTAATTCTGAGAGCACGTTATACCACCTGGTATGTATTGCAATGTATGAGCGAAAGCAAAAACAATGTTTGTTTTGACATAATAAACTCGTACTAAGGGTACAGAAGCTTTTAAACTGCCAAAATGTCGTCAAGGCTTAACAATTTAATTAATGAGAAAGACTGAGGCCGACTGCTTTACCCCCTCGGCCTTGCGTAACTTTTTCAATGCGTATTTACGTCAACACCTACTTAACAACATAAAATTGAACTAACGGAGTTATATATTTTAAATACAAAAGAAATTAATTTACGTCAACTATTTTTCTGTGTTGAGGACTTTTAAAATTCTGATGAATGAAACCTATTGTTTGTTGGATTTTCTAGTAGGTACATTTTGCAATGGTCACCATACCATCCTAACATATTTAGATTAAATCCCCGTACTTTCTTTTATAATTCAGAAGAAGCAAAAATAGCATGTTGTCCATCTGATACTTGATTATCTGTAATTAACAGATAAGAACAGAGTGTTACCTGAGGATAGCCACTGTGGCTAATCTCGGTGAGTACAGTATAGTAGTACAGTACTAGCAACGCATCTGTGATACGTTGCAAGTACTGAGGATAATGTTGGAACGTGTCGGATAAACATGTTCCCCTTATGCCGCGTCCGCACGCCAAACCACTACAAACGCTTGGCTTGATTTTGAGAACCAACATCGCCATCCACACGCTTGCGAGTAAGACACGCTTTCTACACTCATAGCCCCACACTATTTCCTGTCTCGTGGGTACCATGGACACACACAAGACGAATACACAAACACCCAGACCCAGAACATGAATCTAAACTCATCATTCAGATACCTATCTGGCCGGGAATCGAACCCGGGACCCATTTGGGCGTCAGTCCGGTATGGTAACCGCTCCGCGCACGCAGGTATTATGTTCTGAAGAGTCAAGCGCGACGGACGTGATAAACATCCGTCGATTGTATGGCCAATTAAAAATAGCTGAAGTTATTTTTATAAAAAAACAGAATATGTAAAAGTAAACGAAACACACATTTACTCATATTTATGTAATACGTTCGCTCATTTTTTACAAAAGACAAGTATATACTTTTATTGCACCAGTGCACAAGCTAGACTGAGTGTTTGCAAACGTGTGGACTTGTCGCAAGCGCTTGCAGCAAACCCCCTTTGACTTGCGACAACACACCAACACTCGATCAGATCGGCTCCAAGCGCTTGCAAACTTATACAAGCCAAGCCAAACACTCCATCCGCACGTTTGAATTTGTGACGGCTTGTTGAGGCTTGGCAAGCGTGCGAATGCGGCATTAGACTAGAACGCAGCATGACACCACTGTTATTTGGCAGATAAAAGTGTGAAAGTGGTGCTCCTTGAGTCGAATTATTGAGAGTACTACTACTAAACTATAAAACCCATATACATTTTTTTATTAAATTTGCATATAAGTCCGCCAGCTCAGATACAAATTTAATAAAAAATAGTATTTGGGTTCCTGGTTTGACATAATCGAAAATCTGTTTTACTATTTTTGGAAAATCTACCCTTAGGAGGGTCATATAGGGTATTAATGTTTTTTTTAAAAATCCGCCAAATTTGATGCAAGTTCAATAAAACTTAGTGTTTTATTATATTATTACAAAACCTGGAAAAGCGGATGTCCAGCAGTGGATCTTAAAAGTCTAATGGATGGATTATGATTCGCGCAAACGAAGCCGCGGGTTCTGCTAGTTAGCACTTTATATCAAGTCACCTTCTCATTGTAACGACTCTCAACTGCGTTTCATTGCACGTATGGGTTTTATACGTACATTCCACAAAGCTGCACTGTAACACGAAAAAACGATACACGAGTAGGTATCATCGCGATACGTGTAAAGAATACTCTAAAATGTACGACGCAGCGACTCGTTGTGTACTAATAGACAGACAGTAGAACTAAAAGGCAGTGAATATTCATACAACTGTTCTGTACTTCTATTAATTCAAATCTATATCTATACATACCTATAATGCTAAATTAAAGTTCAGTATTGTACATCCCATATATTTTTAAAGAAAATAGTTTGCAGGAAAATAACAAAGAATAGAAATATCCATATAGTCTGTGTGTTATAAATTTGATCAAACTACTGAATTAGATGCAAATGATTGACACACAGTTTGATACTGGCTTTTTAATTTAGCTTTAAATTAATTTTGTCGGCTCTACCAAAATATACAATTATAAATAAGTAACACTTTTTATTGTAAACCTTTATTATGAAAACTCGTACTAAATGTAGACTGATTAATGCATAAGACATTTTACTACATTGTATTAAACAAAGTCGCTTCTCGCTGTCTGTCCCTATTCCTATTTAATACCAAAGAACTAATACCACTGCTATTAGTTAATTATCCCAGTAAATTTCTATTGCGAACGAATACCACTCATAAACGAATCCCAAATTTAGTATACTTAGATCTTTAAAACTACTCTACGGAATTTAATGTAGTTTTTTTAATAGATATAATGATTCAATAGGAAAGTTGTACTGTATAATACGTGTATAATATAGTAGAGAAACACTGATAATTTTATTTTTTTTAATTTTAGGCGGAACGAAGTTCGCCGGGTCAACTAGTAGTCGATATACGATATTTGAACGCTTATCCATCGTATAGTAGTTTCGAGCTGTCCGAATAGCCGTTACACAATACATTGCACTAATAGGACCCAGTATTTGGAGCATTTACCACTCATTAGTCAAGCCGTGATAGCGCATGACTCACAGGAAACAGTGCATCGGTGACTCTTGTTTCAAATTATCTCCATTGTAGAACTTTCAACAAAGCGTTTCTCATAACTTTATGATAAAATACCTAACATTTCACTCACTGTGCCAACTAAAACTGCTACATAATTAACTAATTAAATAGAAGCAAGAGCGAAATGTTTTGAACAATATTCTATCCTTCACTTACCGTAGATATCGTTAGTGGTACTAATTTCAATTGAGATATAAACTACCTTATATCTAAACTGCCTGCACCGACATACACAGATCATTTTTTTTGGTTACGAGGAGGAGGACCTTCATAAGGCACCCAACGTCGTGGGAGCGACGCGGGTTATGTGGGATTCTTACCCCACTAAACCGTGGTGGCCGTCCTCAGCACTATTTGGAGGACTCCGGGATCTCCAACGGAACACAGCCGGAGTCCTTGGGTGCGGTGCCCCTTTCGGGCTCTTCCCTGGTGGGCGTGAAACGCTCACCGCACCTTCTGCTCTTTACAGCGGCATGCGACCACACATGCCGCTGTCCTTCCCAGGATCGCTTGATCGGGCGGTTCGAGCTCCCACTCTTCCCACCCGCAACCCCGGAAGCCCCTTTTAGTCGCCTCTTACGACAGGTAGGGGATACCGTAACCCTATTCTGGTCCCGGAACTACAGGGACACGATATACACAGATCTAACGGCAGTTTAAGGGATTTTTATTCTAGGTTTTTTTTTAAATTTAAGTAGCCATTGAGCACACAGTCCACCCGATCGTAAATGGTCATTGCCGACCAACGCCACAAAATATAAATAAAATAGGAAACAAAAAGAGAGTATCACCACCACAACCAAAACGCAAGAAATGTTTCTCGCTAGAAAACTAAGTGGTGATACTGATTCTAACACGAGTATGTACGATATTTCTGTGCTTCATATAGAAAAGGGGTCGAGGACTTTAAAGAAATTATCTTTAACCAAAATTGTTTGAAAAATGAAGATTTTTAATATGGAAAACAGATTTTTCTAAAAAATGATATAATAGGTGAATTTAGTAAACTACATATATCCGCTTTTATTTGGGGCACATTTTTTTTTAATTTCTTGTTTAAAATATTCCATTGATCTTGTGACAACAAGACGTATGAGACGACCATAGAAATATTTACCACAAGCAGGTACACTAAACAAAGTATTTAAAACAGTAAAAACTCCATATATCTTCCAAACTAAAATGCATTTACCTATCATACCATTGTTTAGCAATATATTAATAATATTTACTCAAACGCAAAACATATCTATACATGTTTATTGTCATTGGTAGATGTTAGTGTTGATATTGTGATAGGAACGTTATATACGTTTCTCTGCAGAACAACAATGAAAATGATAAAGAATCAATATTCCTTAAATTACATTGGAAACTTTAAACAATACAGAAATAGTTCCCATTGTTCTAATACTTCATAACCCAACCTTTGTGGAAATGTTCAACCACAATACCCTATACGAATTTAAAGGTTCAGTTCAACGCAGACAGAATGAAATCGAAATTCTGTTTCCATTTTCATTTAGCAGAATGTCAATATTGCAATGCCAGAGTTCAACCTGATTCCCCGCTCGTCGCAAAAACAGGAGGTCAATAAGAGGAGCTAGTGGTGCGACTCGAGTCCTGTTATACTCGAGTCACTCGTACAAACACAACACAACAAACAAAACTCGAGTCACTCGAGTTTTGTTTGTTGCCACTAGGGGAGCGTTCCAGATGACGCCCCAAACGCCCAAAACGTCGTTCCACAAGACGACCGCGGTCGATGTGGTCGCGGCGAAAACGTCACTCATGACGTCATGACTTACGCCCACGCGACGCTCACGACGACCCATCTAACAAGGTGGGTCGAAGTGATCGTTTTAGTAGAGAATACGTCAGTAAAGCTCACAACCTTTTTTTTTTGTTTTCGAGGGGGAAACCTACAAAAGGTACCCGACGGTTTACCGCACTAAAACCCCCCGGTGGCCGTCCTCGGCGCTGAAAAGAAGGACTCCGGGATCTCGAAACGACTTCAACCGGAATCCTCCGAGCGCGCTGCCCCATCGGGCTCCTCCCAGATGGGCGGCTGGGCCCACCGCTCCGTCTAGTCTTTACGGCGGTATGCGACCACACATACCGCCGTCCTTCCCGGGTTTGCCTGACCGAACGGTTCGAGCTCCCACTCTAGCCGTCTGCAACCCCGGAAGCCCCTTTTAGTCGCCTCTTACGACAGGCAGGGGATACCGTAGCCCTATTCTGACCCCGAACCTACAGGGACGAAAGCTCACAACCTAATGGAACGGGAAAAACTGCGGTTGTGAGTGTGCGCTAGATTTTTAAAAACGTGCCCGACAACCTGTGCTTGCATGTCATAGTTCTCGTATTTTAGTAAGAAAATAGATTTATTGAACATTAGTCTATAAAAGTGTTATTTACGCGTAATTTCTTAGTTGATTGTTTGTTGGTAATACAAACATTGGCTTATATTAATAAAACGTGTTACTAAAAAAAATCACCTGAATTGTAAACTTGGAATTCGAGTGGGATTTCACGGAAGTGACTCGAAAACTCGAGTATAATTCGAGTGATGACCCGCAATTGCTCGAGTGACACGTGTCACGAAATTATATTGGAGTCGCATCAGGAATCTAAGAGAAACATTCCGTTTCGGTTTCAATGGAATTGAATTACGATTTCACATGCGAGAGGAGAGCGGTTACTCAGTATCCGAAGCTCTGACTCTTCGTACAGTTAAATTATTGGGTATGAGTACTATGAAATTAAAATGGAGATGAGCGCTAAGAAATCAACGGCAAGTGATTAAATAATCGAGAAATTAAATAAATGGTAACAGAAACAAAGAAAACCCGAAAACAGAAAAGTTAGCGCTTCAATCATGAAGTATATTTAATTAGGAAGGATAGATGTGCTGTGTGCGGTAACAAAGTAGATTTTTCTGTAATGTTTCTTTGACCCGCCTGCAGCATTTACTTATTGTACTACAATTTTTTAGTATTGTAGTATCTTCTCTTTTCAGTTGAAGCATTCCGGTTTATTGTTTTTATAGCAACTTATTTAATTTTACAACATTAAAAGCAGACAACGCAGGTATAGTCGGTAAGGTCGGAACATTTATATAGCTCATGTTATTATGTCAAATGAGGTGCTTGCAATGATACGTCACATGCTGCTATCCGACAGCCGATTGGACTGTAGAGCGTGCCACAGAAATGGTGACACCTATATAAAACAAAAAAAAAAGACATTAGACCCTATACTGTTGCAGATGGGTATAATAACTTTATATGGACAAGTGCACGTTCGGTAATACTTGTTATAAAGATAAGTAATAAAGATATAAATATAAAGCGGGCTTAAAGGGAGTCGGACTCAGGTGGTGTATGGGAAAAAAAAAACTATCGAGCTATCTCGGTTCAAAAGATACAGTCTAGAAACAGACAGACTGATATACTTACAGACATACAGCGAGGTCTTAATAATAAGGGTAATAGGGTTCCGTTTTTAACCTTTGGGTACGAAACCCCGACGAAGAAAACATTTTACATAAATGGGCACTAAGTTTAAGTTCCACAAAAATGTTTGGAAATCTGGACATCCGCTATAAATCGAAGCATTTGTCAAGTCAACATTGCATTGTCACGGTCGAAATGCCATTAATCTAGCGAGGGTCCGACAGTTGGAGTCCTTTCAGCAAAGTATTTTTATATTATGTCCCATTTCCATTACGTGCCACCAACAAAGAGGCAGCCTCAAAAACCAGTGATCCCGGGGAAGCTCACAATATATTTGCAATCTACGACTACGACACATCGTATCGAAATGGTCGTTCAAAGTAAAATTAACGTTTATTACGATTCTGGTAAAGTAAAAAATATATATTTCAAGTTTTATTAAAGTGTTAGTTTTTAATATTTTCACTTAAATTATTAAAAATATTTTCACTTTATAAAATTTATTATCATATGCATAACTTCGATACACAATAGTATGTGGGAATGACAAATTTTGTAACGCATGATTCAATTCTATCTATCTATCTACCTTCAATTCTATCTACCATTCTTTAGTATGGCCAGTAGAACAAGAAGAATAGAAGTAAACTGCAGAGTCGTGATGGTCGTTAATCGTCGTCTTGGACAAAAAAGTTCGACTTTAATTTCAGCGGGAACGAAATCGAGTGAAGTATACACGTTTTTGCTCTTACCCCCTCGAAACGGGTGCACAAAAAACACCACTCCAAAACGTTTCTTGAACTTCAACTCTTAAATTGAATATTTCATTCGTTGTTTTAAAATTCTTATAAGATGTTGTTAGCATAAAGGTTGGTTGGATGTTAATGGATTTTACGATCAATTCTTACCTGTAATTTGATAACGTTACGGGACTCAATACTGATTTATTTTTCTAAAATTCTGTGCGTATTAGAAATTAAATATCACTGCTTTTTGGTGATAGAAAACATCGTGAGGAAACCTACACACCCGAGAGTTCTTTAAAAAAGTTCTCGGAGGTGTGTGAAGTCCACCAATTCGCACTTGGCCAGCGTGGAGGACTATGGCCTATAACTCTCTCATTCTGGGTGAAGACCCGTGCCCAGCAGTGGAACAATAATGGGTTAACGATGACCATCTTAGTCCTCAGCAGTAGCAACGCATCTGTGATTGACTTCAGATAGAACATGCATTGGAAGACAATGAAACGAGTATTAAAGTATGATATTGAAGAGACAAAATACTAACTGTACTTACTGTAGTGGGGATGTAGGGTAACTTTAATATGAGACGAAAATCTTAGTCCTTCGGAGTTACAACGCATCTGTAGTTGACTTTAAGTGGAATCCTAGTTCTTTGTTGTTCATGTGGGTTGGTAGCAGATGTCTATTAATAATCTTTCATTCAATCACATACACCCAAGAACTAAAACATTAGCAATATATTTATATGTGAAGCAAAAACTTGTGATCCGTTTTTAAGATATTTGTAGACGGAGGAGTATGAAATTAGGCACGGTTATAGTTGATATAGAGAAGGATTACGCGATGCTAATATAATTTTCAAATAATGCAAAAACATACATAAAATCAACTTAAACACATTACACACACTCCCTTGCATTTTGTGTCAAACACACACGTAATAAACGAAATAGAACATTCAATGTCTTACTATGAAAACACGTAACGTCAAAAATGTCAGATGTCTTTAAAATACAAAACGCTTTTGCTTTTAAATGAATATTCGTGCTACTTCGGACAATACGAAATTTAGTTTTTCAATTTAAATTACGAATTTCAATCGTTGCGATGGGTGACTAGTTTTATCTAAAACGTCAAGTATAATATTGTGCTTTACTATTAAACCAAAACACAATAATTTTACAAACAGCCGATAGTGCAGTAGCAAACGAGCAGTGTGCCGGCAACGGTGCCGTCGCACTCGAACCACAATAACTTCCCAACTTACATTTCAAATATTTACTCTTAACGGTTATTCAAACATTTACATTCTAACATTGACACTATTAATTATTCAGTGTTACCTTACTTGACAGATCACCGATTTACAGGTAGTAGAACCAGTATATTTCGACCGGGGAAGTAACACCGCCACACTTATTTTTAGCGTGAAGCATTTCTTGCGTTTCGATGGAAAGGTGTGGTTGCCGGCACACTTTTATATGAGGCGACCATCATAGTAGTCGGGAGTAGCAACGCATCTGTAATTGATTTCAGATAGAACCCATGTTCTATTTGAAGTTGCTTACAGATGTCCATGGGTGGCCGTGACCACATACTATCAGGTAGACTGCATGCTCGTTTGCTACTTCAATCACATAAATAAAAAAGCCTGCTAGCCACCAATATAAAATAGTGCCTTCAGCTACTTCCAATCACTTCAGTGATACAATTTCTCTTTACAAAATAATTTGCTCAGAATTATTCCTTCCGAGCGTTTTCAAGATTACAACAGGCAGTTTAATACTCTTTTTTAAATTCTTCGCAGGAATTCCTATTATTTCTATGTTAAAAATATTATATTATATCTATTATGCTAATTATATCTAGTTATCTAACAAAACGCACTTATATCTAGTTGTCCACCACTTCGCACTTGGCCAGCGCGGTGGACTATGGCCTAAACTCTCTCATTCCGTGAGAAGACCCCTACCCAGCAGTGGGACAATAATGGGTTGACGGTATCTGACAACACGTGAAAGAGTTGTAAAAATCAGTTCAATATGGATAGCGCCATACGAACAAATTTCAACACAAATTGAAGCCGGTTATTTTGCATGATTTTGTGAAAATGGGAATGTTAGTAAAATGTCGGTATTTAAAAATAGGCCAGTATTCCAAAATAGGTGCAGAGATTGGAACTATCGCCTTGACATTACTATGTAATATAGGTACCATGTATAGCTCGCAGATTAGGAAACTAAACGTTTTAACCTATGCTCGGCGAGCTGCCAAAATACTAACAAGATGCTATTAGGTAAAGCGGTAACAAATTCGTACATTTATGAAGTTCAATCGCTCTAATAATATTCAAGCTACTTGTGAACTACATGCTCATTTGCTATTTCAATTAAGTAGCAAACGAGCATGTAGTTCACAAGATGATAAGTTGTCATTGCCACCCAGAGAAATCTGTAGACAACTTCATATAAAACAATAACAAGGTCCTATTTGAACTTTAGAACAGATGCATTGTAACTTCCGAGGGCTAAGATGGTCGCCCTTTATGAAAGTGTGCCAACAATCACTCTTCTATGAAAAAAGAACTGTTTTTCGCTTGAAATGCGTGTGACATTGTTAATTTATTTAAACGTTGATATAGCTCGCGTTTTTGCACTAGAATGGTGCAACGAATACACACGCACACGCACGCTTTCTACATTCATAGTCCCAAAATAGAATTTTCTCCAGGTTACCATAGACACACACAAAACGAATACACAAAAACCCAGACCCAGAACATCAATCTAAACTCATCATTCAGATACCTTACTGGCCGGGAATCGAACCCGGGACGTCAGACCAGTATGGTAACCGCTGCGCCACGCGGGTCGTCTATGTGGAATGTTTATTTACTATGAATAAAATAAAAAAGCTTATATTTTAAACGTGTTGGTGTTTCTTAAGTGTTAATAAATCAAATTTCGTAAAAGGATTAAAAAATAAAAAGAAATACAATTTTTATTAATATTGCTAAGGAATTCGCAACATATTCGGATGACAATACACGTATAAATATACAATTTTAACGCGTCATTTTCTATATATAATCTCGCAGATTGTGTTAAACTTTGTATACGGATGATCGATGCACCATCCATCATTTTACGTCATAAGCTCTATGTTGGTAGACTAAAATTAGCATAATACTGTTATACTTTACTCACAATAGGTAAAAATAAAAGTATATAAAAATGAGGAATTATTATGACTAGTCACCTGTAGCATCGGTCGAAATTCGATCGTAATTTAAATTAAAAAAATAAACTTCGTATTTTCCAAAGTAGCACGAGTATTTCACAAATTCAAATAAATTATTATAATTTTCGAGTTATTTTAAAATGCACCTGTTAAAGGTAAAAAGAGGTTTAATTACCTAAGCTGCATTTACAAGCAATACCTACCGGGTATTTTGACAAAGACATCTGACATTTTTGACGTCATGTGTTTTCATAGTAAGACATTGTGCATATGCATTATTTGAAAAAAATATTAGCATTCCGTATTCCCTCTCTACATCAACTATAACCATGCTTAATTTAATACTCCTCCGTCTGCGGCAAGTATCTTAAAACGGGATCACAAATTTTTGCTTCACGTATTAATATGTAGATTGAATGAGGAAAGAATCATTTTCAAATTTTTAGTAACGTAGTTCAAAGGTGGTTTTTATTATGATATAGTTTTAATTCCTATATTTACTAACAGTAGGTGGAAATAGAACAATATAACAATGAAGAATGAAGTTTTAAGTTTTTTTTACTGTCGTTTTTATCGTGACTTCATTTGAAAGTGGTAGAGTTCTTAATAGCTCAACTGCAGCTCATTGGCACACCTCACTAAAACAATGTTAAGCGTTCTTGTAAACATTCTTACGATCTAATTAAGTTATCATATGTAAGCCTGGGGGAAACCTTCAAAAGGTATGCGACGCCGTGGGAGGAACGTCGGGTTGTGTGGGATTTTTAACTCACTCATTGGCCGTTTTTTGAGCGCGATGCCCCCTTCGGGCTCTTCTCCGGTGAGGAATTGCGCTCACTGTGCCTCCTGGTGTTTACGGCGCATGCCACCACAGATGCCGTCGTCTTTCATGGAGTCGCTTGGCTGGACCATACATGGACCACGTGCTCTTTTATATTAAATTTGCTACTAAAATTATATTTTAGTATTCTTATAACAACACATTTTAATACATATAGCAAACGAGCATGCCGTCCACCTCATGGTAAGTGGTCACAGTTACACAAATTACATACAATAGGGGTTCTATCAGATAACAACTGCAATGGCGTTGCTTCGTCCGAGAACTAAGATGATCGTCTCAATCGACAGTGAACTGGCCTTCACACTCTTCCAACGAACCCCAGACTTGCGTCATGCTAGAGGTAGGTGTAGTAGTGGTACCTCCCCGGTCAAACCACACTCATTCTACAACCTTGCAATATGACTACACAAAACAATATTTCGACGGGCCCCTAGAACAAAATCCTATATGAAAAATTACCAATTTACTATGAAGCTTAGAAGTCTTGTGGACGTACAAACATTGATTACTTACGCCAAGAAAGACGATCTATGGAAAATCATTGTAATAGTTATTTAGACACTTACTAAATAAGTGCCTAAATAGCTATAACAATCAACAAAGCTTCATACTGTAAATTTATATTTTTTTATATACGATTTTGTTCTAGGGGCCCGTTGATTTAATTCCGTATATTGTTAATACCTGGAATCTGTGTTAATACTATACAGTATTAATACCTGGAAAGCAAGCAATACCATTTCGGTCGCATTTGTTAATAATTTACGTCCGGCAAGAGGCTTAAAGTTTCGCTATTGTTTCCCCTGGGTTCTCCGATCCTGGCAGAATGCGGTGAATAATTAGTTTTGACACAGAACAAATGTCAAGTAGAAGTGACATGTCCCGAAAATGGTGTAAACATTAGGATTATTGCGTCCCACATAATTGGGACACCTGCTGATTTTTCGCAGTGCTGTAATATTTCTGAAATACTGTGAAAATAGTTGTATTAACGTGTCGATATGTGACTTGTAGAACTCTTTTTATATTGAATGGGGACTTTTGCAAAGTGGTATATGATGTCGGTAAAAAAACGCTTTTTACACTCACAGCCCCACAGCAGGATTTTCTCCTGTATTGTGGGTACCATGGAAACACACAAAGACGAATACGCAAACACCAAGAAACAGAACACGAATCTAAACTCATCATTCAGTTACCGGGCCGGGAATCAACCTGGAACCAACTGTGTGTCAGACCGGCATGGTAACCGCAGCGCCACGCCGGTCGCGAGTGGAAATCTTGTACATAGTACGACCGGGAAGGTACCAGCGCCACACCAATTTATGACGAGAAGCGATTCTTGGGTTTAAGTGACAAATTGTTACCGGCTTACTTTCAAATGAAGCGATAATTAATACTCCGAAGTAGCAATGTCCTTGGCCACGGCCGGCATCTACCACTTGCCATGAGATAGAATGCACTCTCGTTTGGTACTTTACACTTTAAAAAAAACTGTCTAACATCGAGATGGAAATCGGTCTGTGATAAAAATAAGAGGAGATGAAATAATAAACAGAAGTACGTTTACATCCACAGTTGGACTTCACCACCACCACCTTCACAAATGGACCTTTTTATTAATAGCTTCCGCGCCTAGCATGCATTACCCGCAGTATATGTTGATGCCAAATAGTAAGATACTTCTCCCCTTCTTCTGGTTCTTGTCTGTTAATCGCCTCCAACGATAAACAAATTAAGAATAAAGTACGTAAGGTATTAAGGAACTATACCACATCGCATGACTTGTACGGAATAATCATTTTTTTGCGCCAGTATTTTATAATTTGATAAAGTGTAAGCGTGTCTATAGTCTCGTCTCGTCAACCCATTATTGTCCCACTGCTGGGCAGGAGTCTTCTCTCAGAATGAGAGAGTTTAAGTTATAGTCTACCAATTGGTAGGCTTCACTTACCTCGAAGAAGTTTATTTTTTAAAGAACTCTCGGCTGTGTAGGTTTTCTCACGATGTTTTCCTTCACCAAAAACCAATGACAATAAATTTCTAATACGCTCATAATTTTAGAAAAATTAATGGGGCAAGCCTAGGATTTGAATCTCAAACCTCGCGATCGAAGAGCAAGTTTCAGCCATTAGGCTATCACTGCTTTATTGGGCATTATAAATCTCCTTCAAATGCGTTATAAATATACAAAAATATTGCATTTCATCAGCATGTATCTCCCATTCCTACACGCTTTTATGCTGATCTTATAAAAGACCCCCAAGCGCGGACACGTGTATCGGAACGCCCAGTATTTAACAATAAAATATGAATGTCTGCGTTGTAGTGAATATTTTATTTCAATACGGAAAATTGTAGGACAATAGAAGTTGTTACTATTGTCCTACAATTTTCCGTAGTAACCTTGCTAGTACTATACTATGCTACTACGGCTATGTTCGGACTAACATCGTTCGTTACATTTATGTATGCGTATTTAATACAAGGTATTCTAATCTAACCCACAAGGAAACCTTTGGTTTTAGATATAACCCCTATTCAAGAGTTGGTTACAGCTCTCCATAACAGATACCATTATGATATACAGGTAGGCTGTATAAGATACGTTTGCTAATTAAATGAATTATTCCATCGGCATACTTATTTCTAACGTGAAGCAGTTCTGGTATTATGATGGAAGGGTGTGTTTACCGGCTCACGTTAATATGAGACGACAATCTTTTTTTTTGTTATATTTGTTTGCTGGTAAGTGCTCAGTGCCACCTACGGACACGTGTAAACATAAGACATATAAAAACGAGCCGGCGCCCATATCCTTCCACCGAAATACAAACACTGCTTCACGCTAGAAATATGTGTGGCGGTCGAACTACACTTGTTCTACCACCTAGTGGAAATCCTCGGAAGTAGTAACGCATCTCACATCAGATAAAACCAATGCTCTTATGTCCATTGGCCATTGGCGGCAGTGACCACTTACCATCAGGTAGACTAAGTGCTCGGTTGCTACTTCAATCGGATAAAAAAGTCTCAAGTTGATCAATATTGATTTCTCTGCCAAAGTTCACTTGACCACCGTCCCGGAGTATCTGGTTCTTCTTAAAATTTTAGGAGGTTACCTACGTTTGCTTCGTAAAAATCATTGCCAATATAAGAGATATAGTCAAGAGGAAAGACAACAAAGACAGAATATTTTGATTTCACGGGCCAAATTACAAAATTCCATTATAAAGGTACGTAACATAATTTATCATGAGAGAAAGCTAATGGCAAGCGAAGTCGCATCAAAGCGCTAGTTAAAGCATAATTACTGGAAGTAAGCGAGTTAACAGCATTTCTTTCCGCTCCTCAACGCCTACCCCATAACTTTATTAATTAACTTCGCATCTGGAATAAGCTTCTTAAGCTCGTTGTCACCACAACAATGTTATATGTTACATCGTTCCATATTACAAGGTATTATATGTTAAAAATCTACTTTTAACTCTTTCCAGCAAACTCGTTGGTTCTTAAACTTATTCTGTTTCGTTTACCTAGACTACCCACGTGGAGGTGCGGTTACCATACCGGTCAGACACGCAATGGTTTCCGGGTTCGATTCCCGAACAGACAGGTGTCGGAATGATGAGTTTAGATTCTTCTAGGTCTGGGTATTTGTGTGTGTCCATGGCACTTACGACACAGGAGTAAATCCTACTGTAGGGCTATGAGGGTAGAAAGCGTTTTCAGTTACTTTGAGCATAAATGTATGCTAGAAAATAATTTTCAAAAGAAGACAATATAAGACAGGCCACAAACACTAGGAATTGATTTTAGTAAACACAAATCTAACTTATAATTTTTTTTTTTAAGTTTGTATGTACATATATATGTCAATTTATTTGTACGCGCTACGAAGGAAGTAAGAAAGAGACGTTTTTTTACAGTAACAATATGGGTATAAAATGAAAGCTTCTTTTGATTGTAGTCACAACTTATGAAGGAGACAAATTGAGTTAATAATAATATGTGACGAACTTTTATTTTCCTGTGAAGATTATCTTGCTTTAGTTATATTGTCACAATCCAGCACGCAGAGATTCCTAGGTTCGAATCCTGGCTAAGTCTGACATAGGACTACCGTATCCCCTGTCTGTCGGAAGAACGGTGGCATGTGTCGGTGGAATGTGGTCATAAATACCTATAAGACGCAATGAAAGTAATGCTCGCCGGCAAAGAGCCTGAAAGAGGCATAGCGCTCGGAAGACTCCGATTTTGTTCCGTTGGAGATCCCAGATTTATCCACGCAGGCTGAGAATACCGACCACTAAAAGGCTTTAGTGCGGTAAATATTAATAACAACCTGGCGCTGCTTACACGGCGTGGGGCCCCTTTTAAAGGTTTCGCCCTTCAATAAAGAAAAGGGGGGTCTGTCGTGTGTCAACTACGATAATCATTTGGTTTCTATTATGAAATAAAAAAGTAACATATTACACACAATTATATTCCAATAATCATTATGATTATTAATTAATAATCCTTATAGTCAAAAGCTATTTCGCGAACAGTATATTGCATCTTTACTCCTTAACACAACTGTTTTCTTGACAAAAATATGGAATACGCATAGTATACGGCCATACCCATCATCCAACATATTTTGATTTTTGGTTTTATACTATAACCTAAAATTACATCATACCATTGACTTGTTGATGCCTGAAACATACTTCATCCTATACCTGATTATGAATGCTGATCATGTAACCATAATTAATCTCGAAACCTAGAATGTCTCTATTCGTATATATTTTTTATATGCCAAAGCACCAATTGAACATGTTCACAAGACGGCAACTAACTACTGCCACTAATGTGCATCTACAGAACAAGGGTTCTATCTGAATTTAATCAAAGAGGAATCATTAGTACTTAGAAATAAGACAGTAACATATATTATTTCTATCCAGGAAACTGAACAAGAACAAAGTTCTGCGAGGTTCTACAGGATCCATTTTTTGTTTAAACATATTATTTACATGAAAGCCTCATGTAAGTTGAAAAATAAATAATTTATAATGTTTTCTAATTTATAGCATACATAAATCTCAGGAACATACTACACACAGAATACCACAATGTTACTCAAATATGCATACACATAAAGTAAACTCAATTTATTTTATAGGATTTGCATAAAATAAATGTTGACATTATTTCCCCATACGTGGAATAGAACCATAACTCATTTCATTTATAGTTTGAGTATCACTGTAATGATTCTAAAGAAGACTTTACCGCGGCTTGAAGTAAATTAAGTGGACAAAGATGAATTCTATTTTTATTTTAATGCAAAATGTACTAGGGAATACGTCGAGGAGGATTTATATTTTCAAGTAGGTATTACATATATAGTTAAAGGAGGACCATAAAATACTTTAATACATAGGAAGCTAAAATACTGTAAGCATTTATAAATAATACTAAAAAACGTCTGCCGAATTTTATTTACCAGTTCGGCATTAGATTTTAATTGATTAATTAATTACGCATGCAATGCCACAGAACACCGGATGTACCCTGTTTTTGAGCACTTGACTTAGGTCGGCTGAAGTAGGCTCCAGCGTCCCAATCATAATTTATGTCAAAATCACGCGAGTTTGTCCATAGCACGTGTAATTAGGCTCATTATCACGAGAGCATATCACTCGTTTTAAAGCACGCTTGGCCGTCGAGTCCTCATTAGCCGTGAGTAGTCATGTGTGCAATAAATGTGACTAATGATTTGCTCGAACAATGATTGAGTACGGGAATGAATGGTAAAATATCTATATAAATAATATTAATGTTTCTTTGTCTTTGCTTTTTGCATCCGAAACCATTGATACTGGTGTTATGAAACTTTAGTAGTGTTCCGGAAACCTCAGAAAGTGTTTTAGCCAAAACGTAGTTTAAGTACATATTGATTTTAAAAAGATTGTTTTAATTTTTTTAAACACTTTACCCATCATTGCAACGATGTTTTGGTTGACAATTTTAGTCGAAGTTAATTGGTCAATATAAAAGAACAGTGTTTTAGGTCTATCCATTTAGTAGATAAAAAATGTTTCGCAACCCTTTACCCTAGACAATTTTTAGCTAGTATTATAGATTTTGCTAATATAAAACACTTCTATTTCCTATCATAATTTTGTATTGCACTAAGTACTGACTTCATCATAGTAAAATAAAGAATTCTTCGTAAAATTATCATTTTAAACTTTACAAAATATTTTTGTACTTTGACGACCTTCAAAGACCTTTCGACCTTTTTTTTTGTTTTCGAGGGGGAAACCTTCAAAAGGTACCCGACGTCGTGGGAGCGACGCAGGGTTATGTGGAATTTTTACCGCACTGAAACCACCCCGGTGGCCGTCCTCGGCGCTGAAAAGGAGGACTCCGGGATCTCGAAACGACTTCAACCGGAATCTTCCGAGCGCGCTGCCCCATCGGGCTCCTCCCAGATGGGTGGCTGGGCCCACCGCTCCGTCTAGTCTTTTCGACGGTATGTGACTACACATACCGCTGTCCTTCCCGGGATTGCCTGACCGAACGGTTCGAGCTCCCACTCTAGCCGTCTGCAACCCCGGAAGCCCCTTTTAGTCGCCTCTTACGACAGGCAGGGGATGCCGCAGCCCTATTCTGATCCCGGAGCTACAGGGACAAAAGACCTTTCGACCTGATAAAGGTTTTGTCGTACTAACAAAAATCTCATATATAATTATCTCTCATAATATAAATAGAAGAGACTATTTTAAAACATTCATTCCGGAAACTTCACCGGCTTAATTGCCACAAATGCTTATGTTCCGCCGTGCATAAACTATCAGTGTTTTCTGCGTTCAGTACAAAGCACCGTCGGCAAACTGTACGTTTGAATATTTTATTCATAGCTCCGTAGTTCCCTCAAAGGTTTTTGTTTGTGTCACAGAAAATTACAGTAAAATACTGAAAAAGACGACTTGTGCCTTGCGAGCTTTTTATACGACAAATAATCAAAGAAAGTAGACATGTACAATAATTTAATATGTATATTTTATCTTATGATGTTTACCAAAAGTACCTCTTTAACCGAATCCTGTCGAAACCACCATAACTTTGCAAGATTAATAAACATTTCATCTATACTTTGCACTTTACCAATAAAAGCAAATCATGTATAACAGCGTAGAAAATCTGGGATTTGAAAATTAGATGCAACAAATTAAATAGATAATAAAACTTCATATTTAAAAAAAAAATCAATACACGTTTATATTCATCTTTTTACTCACTTTTTTTCAGACAGGCAGAAGTCAGTGAAGAACAGTGCAACAAGTTGTACGATATTTACGAGAGACGACAGAATTCAAGAAGACCAGGAACCAAGAACATTCATTAACTTACTATGAAAACATTATGTGTCAAAAATGTCAGATGTCGTTGTCAAAATACCCGCTACAAAATACCTTTAACGGGTGCGTTCAAAATATCTCGAAAATTATATCAATTTATTTGAATTTGTAAGTTATTCGTGCTACTTTGGACAATACGAAGTTTAGTTCTTTAATTTAAATTACGGTCGAATTTCGACCGTTGCGACGGGTGACAATCTGTTTTCGCATTTTAACGAATACACTGTTTGATAATACCGATATATTGACACAAACGGATAATTTTATCTCCATTAAAAATACTCATTGTTCCACAAAATAGTAGAACTTAATAAATAAAGAACCTCACCTCTTTGTTACTACACTACAGCTTATTATAATGTCAGAATTTCCCACTAAACAGACACTAAAAAGTCGACATGCCCTCCCACCCGTTTTATTAGAACCGAGAAGTCTCGGGAAGGCAATTTTAACTTCAAATTACATTTACGCGCTGAAAAATGTTTACACACTGCTCCGCCGAGTCGCGAACAATGAACTTTCGGTCCAAGTTACAGATTAAGCGGTAAGAGGAAAAGTGTCGAGACAATTTTAAGACTTTGCCGCGGAATTTTAAATGTTTCTATTTTTTTATCTGACTTAAGTAGCAAACGAGCATGCAGTCCACCTTGTGGTAAGTGGTCACTGCCGCCCATGGATATCTGTAATCAACTTCATACAGAACATGGGTTCCATCTGAAGTCAATCACAGATGCGTTGCTACTCCCGAGGACTATGATGGTCGCATCATATGAAAGTGTGCCGGCAACCACACCCTTCCATCGAAACTTAAGAAATGCTTCACGCTAGAAATAGGTATGGCGGTGGTACTTACCCGGTCGAACTACACTGGTTCTACCACCTTTACAATTTGATTTTGCTCGCATTATATTTTAAATATTGTCTCTTTATAGTTTTTATAACTTTTTTATTCAACTATATTCAAAATGGAACAATGTAGAGATAATTAAACTACTACTTCGAAGATCAACCCGAATTGTTAAAAATAACAATTTCTTCACTTTATGATATCTTTATCCAGGTGTTTATTTAAGAAGTATTAAAAAACAGTAAAATTACTACATAGTATGTACAATGTATGGCCAAATACGGGTACAATAACACACCATTACCGTAAATATGAATACAAAAACACGATTATATTTACTGCAGTATTATTATGAAGTTTGTCGTATTTCCCGAGCGAACTTTATTGAGCACAGATGAGGCATAGCAATGGAGGTCTCAGGATACGTCGGTAAACATAATTAGCATACAAACTAACGTGCTCAGTAGCTCACTTCCCGCCTCCTCCACGTGGAGGCGCGACGACTTAATTTCAATCAGCCACCCTTTGTCAGAACGAGTAAACAATACTTATTGTTTTTGAAGTTTCTCCTCTTTAGGCACCAGCCACCAAATCAGCCCCCCTTGTTAGAACGAGTAAACAATATTTGTGGTGATTGGAGATACACTTCTTTGAACACCAGCCTCCAAATTACCCAATTTTGTTAGCATGAGGAAACAATCTGTAGATACACTTCTGTGCTTGTCTTCTTGTGTAATTATCTGCCCATTTGCATTACACGTAACCAATATCTATTGTTTTTAAAGTTACGCTTTTTTTAAGTACTAGGCACCATATTAGCTACCCTTAAAAGTAAGAGTCGTCATCAATTTATTATTGTCCCATTGCTAGGCACGAGTCATCTCACAGAAAGTAAGAGTTTTAGGGCACAGTCCAACGCGTTGGCCAGGTGCGAATTGTTGCCTGCTCACGCACTTTTCAGAACTTTGTGTTTACTGATGTGTTTAATCATAACAACCACATCCTCCCGTTACAATTTAAGAAGATAATGAGCAGGCAGGCATTTAAAGATAAAGTCAAAGGTTATTATCTCAATAAATTTTACTGGAACTAATTTATAAAACTATTATTACCATTATTATTATTTTATTCCTATGTATGTATGTTTAAATATTAGTGTTTTATAATAAATTATATTTGCATATATATATTTAATATCTATTTTTGCTTTTTTTCATTTCATTAAAATTTAGTTCAATAAAATACCGCCTTCGTTGATTTCTGCTTCACCTAAAGGTCGACTGGGAGAGAATGCCTATGGCATTAAGTCCGCCTTTGTACCACTCCAGGTATATAAAAATAAATATTAAATAAATAAATAAACCACGCTTGATCAATAAGAGAAAACAATACAAATTGTTTCTGAAGTCACACCTTTTTGGATACTTGAGGGGACTTCCATATGGTTCTCAGTTAAACCAATGATGATTATAAATTTACATTATGGGTCTAAGTGTTATATAGGTTACACATAAGTAATTGTAAGTGTACAGATTCCACTGTATCGATATGTAATAATATTTTTAATCAACATAAGTCAAGTAATCTGATCTCTCTAACATCGTTTTTAAGTTTACTCCAGGCGTCCTCCAGTTATGGGTTACGTGTGAGAAGGTAACATAAAAATAGTTGCAACCAATTAATATAATGTAAAAATATCTACCATGAACTAGACGACTATCTACTAATCCATTGACTTGGCGACTTTCTATTTCTGATCTTAAAGGAAATAGGATTAAATTCTGCCTCACAATTGTATGTACAATAAGTGTCCCGCGTTACCGCAGACCACGCTTAACGAATACTCGTCTAAGAGGATTTCTTTAAGAGGATCCTGTAAGCTACTGTACTTGATGCAGTCCTTCTAAGCTCGCGATTGCACAGTGGACAAATCTTCCATTGTTACATATGTACATTGCTACATATGTCCATTGTTACATATGTTCCATTGTTACATTGGAACATATTAAAGGAACAACAGCTGTACCTCCTTTTGATGCAATGAAACTGTATATTCTCTATTAAAATGTTTAAAGCAACAATGTTTTAGTAAATTAGGTTACGGTTACATTGATTTACCGTTTTAATATATATTTTCAGTAAAATCTTTAGCATTTCAATTGACAACCAAACCTCTCTACATGGTGATGTTCAACTACCTTCCTGATTTTTCTAAACGACATCCGGCCACGTGATGAAACAGCCAGATAATAAATCTTAATAATATCAAACCCAACTTGGTTACATTGTATTAGAGGGACACAGAATGTATGTTAGCTAATAATTTACTTGAATAACTTGAAAAAAATTATACTTCTCTTTATGTTGCAACCAATTTGTTTTGGTTATTGAGGGGAAAACCCTCAAAAGGTACTCGACCCCGTGGAAACAACGTCAGGTTATATGGGATTATTCCCTCACTAAGCCCCTGGCCGTTCTCAGCGCTGCGTGGCAATCTCCAGGATCTCCAATGGAACGCAACCGGAGTCCACCGAGTAAGATGGCCCTTTCGGGCTCTTCCCCGGTGATCATTTGCACTCACCGTGCCTCGCCGTCCTCCCGGGGTCGCTTAGCTGGACAATTCCAGCTCCCACTTTTAAAATAGAAAAGACTGCCTCCATCCATCAGCCTTTGTAAATCCACTGCTGGACATAGGCCTCCCCTAACCTGCACTACTTCGACCGGTCCTAAGCCATCTGAATCCATCTGTTTGCCGCCGTCTTCTACAGGCATCTTCGTCAGTCCACCTGGTCGGGGGGCGGCCTACTCTCCTTTTGCCTAAACGCGGTCTTCATTCGAGGACTCTTCTACCCCATCGGTTGTCAGTCCTACGAACGATGTGGCCTGCCCATTGCCACTTCAGCTTACTAATTCGGAGAGCTACAGCTACAACTAATAGACTGCCTACCATGACATGGACAAGACATGGACAAGTCTACCAACATGACATGGACAAGTCAATCACAAATGTGTTGCTACTACTGAGGAATAAGATGGTTGCCTTCCATCCTTCCACCGAAACGGAAAATCTGCATCAAGCTAGAAATAGGTATAGCAGTGGTACCTTCCTGGTTGTACTACACTGGTTCTACTACCTGGAAAATCATAATGTAGTATCATAATGTGTGGATTGCAATATTCCAAACGACAGAAATTCTTATTTCTTAATTCAAAAAGTACAGAAATAAAAACACGGATGATAAAATTGAATTTGTTTCTAAAACATTTTCCATTTACTTTTTCGTGTTCTCCCCTCAGGAGTACGAGAGCTTACGAGAACTTTCAATTCGATGTTCAGAAACGTAAGATTATTCGACTACAATACGTTCCTACTTCCATTACGTTACCTTATTCGCAGGTTCTTTTAAATTAAGTTACATACACGTAGGTTGCAACTTTGTAAAAAATTATAGCACAATGTGCCATCTCCGAACTCTGTGTAGAATTAGCATGACGTGAGTGATAGCAGATTTCAGAACCAATGACCAGGCAGGCAATTTGATTGCTCATTTACATGTTTTGGTTTATTATCATGCCACCCAAAAACATGGGAATCGTAATGTGAAGTACCGAAAAAAATAAGTAGGGTAAAAAAACAATGAACTTTTTTTATTGACCCTTTTATTAATTACATCGTGCAAAGTACTACTAATCTACTTTATTAAATTACATCGCGCAGTATCAGGAGTTGTACATATAGTTGACGTTTACTTGCACTTGCTTGGGATGAAATCGTCAGTGTTTAGTGAATTTCAGTAAATTTCTCTAAAATTACCAGCCATATTACATGACCTTATAATAATATAATACATTTTACCGCTCAACGCTGACGCTTCCAACGCCAAAAAAAAATTGATGCTAATTTACTTCGGAAATTTAAAATCATTCTCAACAAATTAACTATATTTATTTTTAACTTTTTCATTTTACGTTAAATGTCGAAAGTAATACTTACTTATACACTCCGTAAAAAAATCCAATCTCTATTTCTTACCGCTCAATAAATAAAGCCCGATGATAGACTAACAGACAGCGAAGGCATTGTCATAGGGTTTATTTTATGTCCTTTGGGTGCAGAACTCTGGAATGCTTTCTAGCCTACATTTCATTATACCGAGAAAAATAAATAATACCTCATTTATGTAAAACGTTACAAATAGTTTATAATTATATATTTTTGTTTTAATGTACATTTTTGTAATTATTTTTTATAGGAAAGCGTAGTGACTTTCCGTGCAATTTCAATATCAGTTCATTACAGTTTTCCTTTCTTCAAATATGCATAAAGTGCCAAACTGCAACAGAAACCAGAACTTTGTTTTATTCGCCTCGGCTGACGGAAAATCGCTCTTCACCTTAATACATAATCAAAAAAATACATTATACTTTGGGATACTAACGCAAAAAAAAAGAGAAACGAGGTTCAACGCTGTCCCAATTTAATTCCTGTTCTATTCCCTCCGTCGGTTATTAAATCAACAACAAACTTCATAAATTGGTAGACTCGAATAAAGCAAACATTAGAGCGAAAGAGCCGGCGACGCTCGTGGGAGTGTCGGAGGAATACAATTCTGTATTTGCTGTTACAGAACCCTTAGTACGAGCGTATTACGTTTTCTCTAAACGATCTTCGTTAACGTTTTAGTCAAATTATTTTTAGTAGTTTTGTATGACTAAAACAAAAGCGGTCGAAATTCGACCGTAATATAAATTAAAAAAACTAAACTAAGGTAGTGTGTGTGTAGAATAGAATAGAATACGCTTTATTGCACACTAGAAACAGACAAACATAACAAAAACATACAATACAGATTAGTCGTATGCAATAGGCGGTCTTATCGCTAGGCAGCGATCTCTTCCAGACAACCTATGCATGGAAAAGGTAAGGAGAACAGGAAAAAGAAAGTGGGAAGTATGAGTTAAGTTAGAAAGAGAGTAAATTATATGGGACAGCTAGGTAACATAAAGTACACAATCGAAAACGAAAAAATAAGCATATGTATGTGTAATGTGTTTTTAGTTTATTTTATGCATTATTTGAAAAGATATTAGCATTCCATAATCCTTCTCTACATCAACTATAAGCGTTCGTAATTTCACACTCTTCCGTCTGCGGCAAGTATCATAAAAACGGGTCACAAATTTTTGCTTCACGTATTACATTATATAGATTATCTATAGTAGTTTTGTATGACTAAAACAAAAGCTTATAATGTAAGTGGAATTGTATGGATTAAAAAGCAAGTGTTGAGTAAAGACATAAAAAACAAAATCGTAAACCCATAATCTAAATTGAATTGTATGAATTAAAACGGTGATTGTCGAAACGTGGTAAACTGTACTAGTTTAAGGGTACAGGAGCCCGTGATCCACGAATTTTAGTTCGATTTCTGCCACCATTTGTTATTTTAGTGTCAGGGCGAGATGATGAACGATTATTGGGAATATTTGGGAAACATTTGGGGAACGAAAACACCAAAAAAAATAGTACACATTTAAACCCTAGTGTGTAGTACATACACACCAGCGTTTAAACGTGTACAAGTCTTTTACTTACATTTATTTCAATATTTATATATTATGTACTTATATTTATTTACTATTGACCCGGCGAACTTCGTTCTGCCTAAAAAACGAAAATCTAAAATTAACAATGGTTCTCTACTATAATATACATGTATTATAAAAACCTTCTTCTTGAATCTATTAAAAAAACTGCATTAAAATCCGTAGCGTAGTTTTAAAAATCTAAGCATACATAGGGATAGACAGCGAGATGTGACTTTGTTTTACACTATGTAGTGATGATGCGTTCTCAAATCGTATAGAGTAAATCTGAATATTAATATATAATCCTGACTGCAGATTTTAATACCCATAAAATACAACAGAGTATTAAATAAGAGCGTTTAAATGCTATCATAGTTTTTCATATCCTTCAATATACTTGTAACCCTTAATACTTACTTATATATAACTTAGTTTCAAGACCACCTTATTACTTTCTAACAGATTGAGTATTTGTTTATGTGACCAATATTAGAGTTTCGGAGGAAAATATCAAATACCCATAACCGAAAGAAATTCGCCCCTAGCGCTGTATGGTAATGCAACCCTCATAACCTAACATTTTATGTAACATCCCCTGGGGAAGGTACAGGGTCTTCGATGTTACTAATGTTTCAATTTAAGCCGTTTACATTCAGGCTTCACGAAGTGTTAGTATTCTTTCTGTATACTAATGGTCTGATTATAAATCCAGCTCTCTAACTGATGTCTCAATAGGACTATTTCTGAGAATTACGAAAATGAAGTCTAAAAGAAGTTTGTATTTCAGCAACGGCATGTTTCCAGCGTTTGAGTGAATTTTGAAGAAAAAAGACTTTACTAATGAGCTTGGTAGTTTGCCTTACAAATGAAACACTATTTTACTTACATACTGTTTTCTTCTTTTGAGTTTATTTTAAGACTTTGTTTTTTAATTTCTTATTTTTTATTAACAAATTTATGTTCAAATTTCGTCATTAACACATTATTGTCTCATGCTGGGCACGGGGCTACTATCAGAATGGTCAAGTTCTAGGCTAAAGTCCATTGCCTTAGCCAAATGTATATAACATTACAGCATAAAAGTTTTGCAAAGTATTATTTATATATTCATTTTTAGGGTTCTGTACCCAAAGAGTGAAGTTGAACCCTATTACTGAGACTCCACTGTCCGTCTGTCTGTCAGCTGTATTTCATGAACCGTAATAGCTAGGCAGTGGAAATTTTCACATATGATGTATTTCTTTTCCCGCTATATCAACAAATACTAAAAACAGAATAAAATAAAAATTAAACGAAGATCTTGGTACAGAAGAAGACAAGGAACTTGCTTTTTGCAGTTTTTTATTAAAAATTGTAAGAGACACTTTATGCTCGAGTGAATCGCACTTGATTTTTGTTATATTGTGTCTCATCTTCGTAAAACACAATATGATCTGTATAGCATACCACAAAATTCTTTAGTCATACTACAAAAAATATAAAGGCTTTTTGGTCCATAAGCTTAGCAAATCTCTCGAGGCGTGTAATATCTACCAATAAAGGATCGTTAGATTTAAAAGCCTCCGCTAGACCGATCATGCCGGCCGACCGACTTTTAATGAAATATTCGAGGGATTTTTGTACGAAAAAGAACGAACTAAATATGTTAACAAATTGTATTCGTAATAATGTTTTCATGGAGGTATTTCATGAATAAAATGTTGGAAATACTTCGCACACATATGGGAAACTTTTTTACGCTTTATCCTAAATATACTTATCAGTCAGGGATATTCAGAATAACTTCAAGCTTCGAGCACGACTAGCGAGTTGTGTTAAATAATTTTCCAGGTGATAGAATCAGTGTAGTTCGATCGGCGAGGTACCACCGCCACACTTCTTGCGTTTCGATGGAAGGGTGTGGTAGCCAGCTCACATTTATACGGCAACCATCTTAGCCCAGGGAGTAACAACTGTGATTGACTTCGGATACAAAACATATTCTAAGTAAAGTTCCTTACAGATTTCTATGAGTGGTAACGGCCACTTACCATCAGGTAGAATGCATGCAAAAAAAACAGAACTTTCATTTGTACGAGCCCTAATTCTTGGGGTCAAACTGTCCGCATGCCAAGAAACTATGTCCGTCACCTAAAAATACACCGACTCCAGTTTACCCTTAACTTCTTAAGTTATGTGAGACGTGACCGCTGCGCTAAAAGGGTACCCACCCCTTTACGCTCGATTGGCACCCACACGCATCTTTTTATAGCAACGAGACCACATTTACAACTTTGTTTTAAAATATACTAGCTGACCCGGCTAACTTCGTTCTGCCTACGGCTTAAGACATTTATTTCTCGTTCAAATACAATTCATTTAACATGAGAAATACAAATAATGTAGGTACGGTACTGCCTAAAAGTCAAAAACCTAAAATTATCGGTGTTCCTCCACTATATTATGCATGTATTATACATAAAAACTTCCTCTTGAATCACTCTATTTATTAAAAAACTGCGTTAAAATCAACATATTTAACATAGGTTTAAAGATCTAAGCATATATAGAGACAGTGCGAAGCGACTTTGTTTTATGCTATGTAGTGAAGTACAAAGCCAAATTCCCACTTCTAATAAATATATTAGTAATAAGTAAATAGCCTAAATGGGTACAGCGATAACAAAATATATTGATCGGATCAAAAATCGCATATCGTGAGTACCCGTTACTTAATAAAATGTATAAATTCCGCGACAATATTAGTTCGTTGATCGTCTTCGTCCCAGGGAACGCTATGTTAATACTGCTTTATTTTTTTTCTTTATTTATTATGCTACTTGAATACTACAACTGCTTCTACAGTTACTATTAGTACTAATATTGCTAATTTATGGATTTCGTCTGCTACGTGACGTGTCTGTCACGTTCTGTCTGTTGCTATAAACTGGATTTTATAAAACGAAACGGTCACAATTCCAGCCTGATATACAGAAGGTGCACTATTTCTGGGTCGGGGTGTAACTAACCTTTCTGTATGTTCAAGTTCCTACAATAGAGCCTTTCCGTATTTTTCCTCATTAAAGTTAAGTGCCGATGTAACCTAACGATTACATTGTTGATATCATGAGCCATCAAGGCGCACCTTAGTGTGTAGCTACTAGGTAACTAGGTCTGATCCAATAAGCTTAATTCACTGGAACGACAGTTTTTATGCACTAAAGTAATTAGTCTAATGGTGTTCCTTCGATCATTCGTGGCAACGAAGCCCCTTTGAGCGTTCTTCTTGATAAAATCGAAGTAATTAGTAGATAGGTCGCTATGTAGCTTTACAGAATGGTCCCATTAATCAGGCTAATATTAATAAGAGGGTATTTTATTTATGTTACGGCGAAGGTCTACTAGTAATTATCACTGCGCCAAATTAAATTATGAAGGGCATTTATATGATTGAAGTAGCAAACGAGCAAGCAGCCACCACCATCATAGTGGTCTGCATGCTCGTTTGCTGTTACTGTCACATGTGGTCACTGCCGCACATCTGTAAGCAACTTCATATGAAATGAAATACCTTTATTTTGTATAGGCCTTCGGGGCCGCTTACAAATTGTCAGTTACATTTTTTTTACACTACTACCGGATCGGAACACGACCTCAACTGAGAAGATTCGGCAAGAAACTCAGTGGGTTTGTCTTTTTCTTTGTATATCTTTTTTTTATTTTTATTTGCCATCTTGTTTTTACATGGATAACAAAAGTTAGCTCCAGTATCAACAACATGAGTAAATAAATTTAAAGCAGGTTGTTTATTTTAATAAATTTTACAATGTTACTTGTTTCACTATGTATCGACCCCTATTTATGTACTACATAATATGCAACATATTGAATATTGAATGTTTTGATGCAACATCATTCTAATAGAAATTAAAATAAATAATTTTACTGCCTTGCAAATAAAATAGTCTACTTTGTAAACACGAGTCAAAGATTCGTTTGTAACTCTCGGGAAATTTATAATCCAGATTACTTATGTTATCAATTTTGGATGAGTTTCAAAAGGATTAACTGATAATAATATTTTGGTAGCTTATTAAATCATGCGGCCGCAATCGGTTGAACTCACTTATAAATTTGAATTTCAAAGTTATTTTAGTAAAAACTTACGTCAAAAAATAGATTTACACGAATGAACAACGAACGATAAATCGAAGATAATAGCACAAAGCAGCAAAACTCTAAGTCAGCAGCTAATAACTCTAAGGCAGCAAAGCTACATTTACGGCTACATGAGTAAGACTGAAATACATATACATATTCAAATGTAGTTACGTATTTCAAAAGACATATAAAATAGAATTTTGTGCTCTGAATGCAAACATCTCTTTTAGATTATTTGTTTCCTAAAATATCTTTTGTATATGCTCTCTTACAAAGTGAGCATTTTTAATTAGGAATAATAAGTAAAATGTAACTGTAGTAAAAGCGTACTGGTTCGACTCTGGAGCCACCACGGCCACACCTATTTGTGGCTAATGAACAGCAGTGGTCATCGCTGCTACCGACTAACTTGAAGGGTGTGGTACGGTAAACTTATCTATCCGGCGAAGTTCAAAATAAGCCTTCAGTGAAATAAAATAAAATGAAATGTCTTTATTTTGTATAGGCTTAAGGGGGCACTACCAATTTCCGTTTCATTTTTTTTCTTACACTACCACCGGATCGGAACTCGACCTCAACTGACAAGATCCGGCAAGAAACTCAGCGGGTTTGTCTTTTTTGTTATTTATACCTTTGCTTAAATATAATTACAATCATGTTTTTTTACATGGTAATGAAAGTTAGCTCCAGTATCTTGCCTTACGGTAACATCGTACCTGTGACCAAGCTATATTCTCATGACATTGATTATAGTTGTCCAAGGGCAGTACCCAGTTACCATCTTTTATATTGTGAAAGAATTTGTAACTTTTGAAAAGTCACCACTTACACTACTTTAGATCATATAACACCGACTGTCGAACTTGTTTAGGAAGTAGGTAAGTATTGTAACGTCAACAGCGGTCCAAGAGGAAGCCTCATCGGATATTTCTATATATATTTCAACGCAAGTAAACTTGCGAGGCAACACTAACGTCACTGAAAAGATAATTCAAAAGCAGACTTCTGCATGTTAAATAGGTTAATTAAAAACTTTATTTTTTGTTGGCGCCTACGGTTTTTGAAAGGCAACCATTTATACAGCGAAATATGCTTTGAGATTGTACTTTTCATTCTACAATTCTTTCATTTTACTTTTTAGTCCGTGGTTAAATTTCAATAGAATGCTTGTTTTTAATTTAGAACGAACTTAGTATGTAATTAAAATGATTAAAACCTGGCCAAATACGAATAGGATTTGCGCACAAAAACGTTATAAAGATTAGAACTTGGTTATTGTCTAAACATACATCAAAACAAATATTCGGATGATAATTTTTGCTATTGATACAAATTATTAAACTTTATATGCTGGAATTTATTAACAAGAAATAAAGTTGAAAGTTTAGTCTGATAATTAAAAGAATTTTTCAATCTGAAAGTTATTTCATGAGACCGCAATATCAACTACGGCGTCCGGATAGAAAACTTTCGGATGATCAAAAACTTCGTTCAAGTATACTACACAGAGTAAACAAACTAGTTTATATGTTTCCATGAATTATTACTCAGAGTTATCTGTGATGATCTTCAGATAGCATTTCTATTCCGGTTACTTTCCTCTGGAGATCCCGGAGTCCTCTTTGTAGGCCTGAGGACGGCCACCGGGGGGGTTTTAATGCGGTAAAAAACCCATATAACCCTGCATCGCTCCCACGGCGTCGGGTACCTTTTGAAGGTTTCCCCCTCCAGAAAAAAAATAGCATTTCTATGTTTTGTTTTAGTATTATCCACTAGTTAAAGTCCCAACGTCGAGTCTATTTATTATTTATTTTATTGTTACAAAGAACGGTTATGCACCAATTGCACTTAATAAAGTAAAACACATATTACAAATTAGTACAATTAACATAATCAACAGTAATATATGCCTAAGCTGCAAATATAGTACCAGAAATCAGCTGGACGTAATCCCTACCATTTTATACCTACGATTTTTTGGCTTATGAATACGTAACAGATACTTAAGTAAGGTGGCAATTGAAATAAAATGTTGATTGTTACTAGTTTAATGTATAAACTCCTCTTCAGTAAAGCGAGCACAAATCGAGCTGCAGTCATGAGATGAATGGAATCTATTCAGATTACCCCCACAGCCACTGTACGAAAATCCTTTACAAGTGCGTGTACTTATGTCGAAGTAAAACCTGGAGATAAAATAGTTACATGCCCTTAAAAATTGATATATTTTCTACAAAGTATATAGCTATACCGACGTCAAAATGTTTGTAGCTAGCAAATGCTATACAATATTTATTGAAACAATTTCAGCAGGTCCTTCTCTAAAATTCTCAATAGTTCGAGGAAAATGAAATCTTATACGAGTCGTAATCTATCGTGTATATGCACAGGCTTATTTCAGTAGTCGAGTTCCTACTAGCTTATATCATTAGTGGTGTGTTCTGGTTTGAAGCCATAGAGCAGTTAGGCCCAGTTACAATTAGGTCGCACTCGTTAAACTTTTCCGGAGTTTCAGTTAGTTTAACTACCGCTAGATGATGTGACCATTAACCCGTGTGTACCCTGTGAGACACTACAAAGGCTTGTATTATTAATTGTCTAAAGATTTAACATGAATATTAGATTTTTTGTTTTACTCTTGTGTACGATAAACTATATTGATTCGGCGGGTAGGTTTGAGTCTTAGTTACTTATCCAATCGCGATGCTACGACACTATATTCAACTCCATGTTTAAATTTCCACTAGTCCACGCAGAAACAATAAAAATATGAAATGGAAATAACCATTATTCAATTGTTATAAATTATCCGTTAGCACTTCCAAAAATTTGTCATGTAGCGCATTAAACAAGGCTTACAATATTATTAATTCCAGTATAGTATTAATTTGGCTTTACTTTCCTGAAATTTTCTTCATGAAAAATTCAACCTCATTCTTTTACCCATACCACTAAATACTTCTTCGTAAAAGTACCAGATTATTTGACTTTTATTGAATATATCGTTTTTATTTCGATGTTGGTAGGAACTTACATAGGATGGTAGTTTTGGCAACGACCGAAGTCTGGTTGAAATCTGCAATAAATTTCAGCTGACACATTGCCTATTACATCAGTGACTCCCGCCTCTAAAACAGTGATAAAATATAACAACCCAATAACTTTACGGTGATTATTTACATTTATTAGAAAGGCTTTGTGTGAGAATTAAAATTAATAAGCTATCTTTAAACTAAGTATTATAATTATTCTATCATTATTCGCCACACGCTATAGGTAGTTTGTGACTTATGGACATCTGTAATCTGACCAGATGGTATTAGACTTTTGCTAATAAAAAGTAGACCTCTGCCGTCATTGGCTATTTAAATTTAAAGCAATTTTAGATTCAGGAACAATCACCATCATGTACTGCATGTTCGCAATAATAAACTCCTGAAAATAATAGGTGACGTGGAAGTTACACTATATTCTTACCTAAGCAAGACTCCCGACAATCCGTTAAAGTTTTAAATTTGTTCGGATTATCGTCGCAGGTTCCGAAATCAAATAACTTGCAATCCTCCAACTTCGTATCGAAGAAATAACTAAAAAAATAATATGGTTACAGTTCAAATACACAAGCACACAATACACAGCATATTTCTACCCCTACAGTAGAACTCCTAATAGTAAAAACTCAGCCGCCGCAGAACGCCGCCGCCGCCACATATATTTGTGTTATGTTTAGTATGTTATCTAAGAACTGTTTAGTGTAAGTATTTTTTAAAGGGCGTATAATGGAAGAAAACTTACAGGCTATTGCATCTTAGTCCACAGGGTATAACTTTGACCCCCATACTATTTGATATTAATTCACGATGTAAACGGTAGGTAGCACTTGCCTTCAGATGGACTGCAAGTTTGCTACTATTACAAACATGAAAAAACCCGGCCATTACGAGTCGGAGTCACGCATGGAGGGTTCCGTACCATTATCTATTAAAAAGGCAATAAAATACGTTGATTATATGGGAGCCCCTTAAGTATTTATTTTGTTCTGTTTTTAGTATTTGTTGTTACAGTGGCAACAGAAATACATCATATGTGAAAATATCCACTGCTTAGCTATTCCGAAATGGTGGTAGTGTAAAAAAGTGTGACTGCCAATTTGTAAGTGCCCCCGTAGGCCTATACAAAATAAAGACATTTCATTTCATTTCACGGTCCTTCAGATACTGCCTGGTAACAGGCAGAGTCGAATGTAGTAATAAAATACAAACTTACTCTTGAATAATCCATCCATTTTCCTTACAGTCATATCCGTTAGGTTGAAACTTACACCATACTATTGGATCTTGTGCAGAAACCACTACAACAAATAGAAACTTCTACCTAAAGTGAGCTAGGTTTCGTGGCAATAAATTTCAAGTTGCAAATTTTTGAACAATTGGCGTAAATGTCTTGAAATCTTAAGGTCTAGCGTATTTATCCTACTTTAAGTGGGACAACTGTATAGTTGTACGTTGCAAGTACATACATACCTATATAAAAATGTATGTAAATCAATGCGTTATAACGAATGTATTGTCATCTATTGGAGAGCACAAATGCCTGATTAAACAATCGTCCTGCGACTATTTAGACGACCATTAAATACTAGTACTTACACATATAAATAACGACAGGATTGGCTGTATGCGCATAATCGTCGACTAAACTGTTTGATCGATATTATAATGATATTTAAGCGTCCAAATTAAATTATAAAAAAGTAAAAAGTAGTACTTTCATTCTCTAATCAACTCATTATTGGTCCACTGCTGGGCACGGGTCTTCTCTCAGAACGAGAGAGTTTAGGCCATAGTCCACCGCGCTGGCCAAGTGCGAATTGGTGGACTTCACACACCTCCGAGAATTTTTCATTGCTACATTGTAATGGCTACAAACAGCGTAGCGCTTTAGTACTGAGGTCACTCAAGCTCTCGTCTAGTAGAATACACGTAATCCAGACATTCTAACTTAGTCCTCATAACTTGAACCGTTTTTTATATGTTATTTTGCCAATTTTAAAGAGAAACAAGTGTACACTCCAACATTTATTAGTGTAGTGGAACACAAGTCTATGGTGCTACGCTTCCATATCAAGCACAAGCTACCATCAAGCTCATTTACCTCCTAAGCCCTTTTCATTTTTAATCTGAAACCCATAATTTTGGAATCACAAGTAGACTTGGTCATACCGTATAAAATCTTCGATTTTTCGTAAAAGTAATTTCAACAAAGATTCAGTCGTTGAAAAATTAACATAGAAGTTTACAGAGGAAAGTTCCAAGTTTTCAGCAAAAAATCTTGTTATTTAAAATCGCAAAGAAGTTATTTTATTTATTTGTATACACGATGTACGCACCTATATCTGTCAGCAAGGTCACTGGATCTTGTAAAACTACCAAAGATATGCGCGAATAAAAATAAAAAGTCAAACAAATAAATTCAAACGTCGTAAGAGGCATAGCTGAATTATTTATAAGTATTGGAGCTGAACCGTAAAATAAAATATTGAATTATTTTTCATTTTATTTGCGTAATAAAAGTAGATTTAAGCTTACAATAAAATTAGAATAAATCTCTTTAGAATTTCTGCTGCAAATTTAATATTTTACTTGTTTAGAAATATTCTATCAAACGATCATTTGTTTGATGATTGATTTGCTATAAATTGTACATAAAACTTTAGTAAATTACTATTCATACGCAGAAATAAATTGATATCACTAATGAACGTACATAAAAGATATATACGTACATATATACACACACACGACACAATACTGAAAAAACTGTGTCGTCACTAACCATCATAGTCTTCGGGAGTAGCAACGCATTTGTGATTGACTTCAGATAGAACACATGCTCTATATGAAGTTGATTACAGATTTCCATAAGCGGCAGTGACCACTTACCATCACGTGTCTGCATGCTCATTTGCTACTGCAGTCATAAAAAAAAAATCGAAGCATATACCCGAACGTTGTCAACTGGAAATCAATATTTTGTATAATTTATTATTCAAGTAAGGATTTTTCGAATCGGATTTCGGATCGAATTTTTAATATAGATAATCATTGTTCTATTTTTTTATTAATTACGAAAATATAAAATTTATTATTATTGCGTTTAAAAGCAGCGTGATCAATTAAACCCAATTTGTGATATACCTACCTAATGGATGTTTTTCAAGTAACTCAAAAATTAATAAACTGGCAATAAATATAACACAAAAGCACTTTCATCGGTAAGATAATTTTAGGCAGTCAAGATAGATAAAATTGTAAAAAATGAAAGAGATTTTAAGTATATCCATTCTGTTTAAATAAATAATTTTACTTTGAAATATACTAACAATCAATTCATAACTTAACTTGAATGAATAATTTAAACGGGTATACAAATTACATTATACGATAAGATAATGTTTATTCTTCTAAATTAGAACATAGAGCCACACAGAGCTGATGTGTTGTGAACCTGTTCAAGTTGCCTCCGCAGCCACTGTAAGAAAACCCTCTACAATCGCGAATCGACACATCATAGTACCACCTGGAATATAAAACGTAAAGTTTACATTGATAGCCACCACTAACATTTCTTATGTCATGGCAATATACGGCTGTAGAACAAGTGAATTTAAAACACACAAGTTACAATAGAAATTTACATTTCTCATTTAGTTATCCGGTTAGTTTAAAATCCAGGTGGTAGAACCAGTGTAGTTCGACCGGGAAAGTACCACGGCCACACTTTTTTCTAGCGTGAAGCAGTTCTTGCGTCTCGATGGAAGGGTGTGGTTGCCGGCATACTTTTATTTGAGGCTTCCATCTCAGTCCTCGAGAGTAGCAAAGCATTTGCAATTGATGTCTATAGGCGGCAGTGACCACTTACCACCACGTGGACTGCATGCTCGTTTGCTACTTCAATCAGAAAAAAAATAAAAAAATAAATAAAAAACACGTATCCTAAACCCTCTGCGCACTAGTTTTGCGTATGACCACTCCACACCGCTACATTACGGATTACACTATACTACATTATCATCCGAATATAGTAGAACGTACCTATATAGTTCGACCGGGAAGATACCATTGCGAAACTTATTTCTATCATGAAGTGGTTTTTGCGTTTCGGTAGAATGCTGTGATTGTCGGCCCACTAATCATTTCGTGTTTTTCCTAACATGATCGCCTCTTAGGCGATCAATTTGGAGGAAACACATCTACGATTAGCTTAAAATTACCTGTGTAACTTTGCTTACAGATTGACCGCAGGCTCATTTGCTACCAAAATCTTAAACAAAAAATAACAAAACCTTAAGTTTTTTTAATCGAAGCAGCAAAAAAGATGTTTAAGTCATTCTGCTTATTCCATGAATGTTCTCTAAAACGGGAAAATTATTTGTTGTTGTTAAACGTCTATTCATTAAAAGGAATTCTCGGACGCGTTTAACCATTTTAAAGCTGGAAATATTTTTCTTTTAAAAGTAGCCTTATAAATACAGAGGCATTAACAGAGATAGGTACTGGTATAATGGCTGTCATAATTTTATATATTTTTGATGTTATCACTGTACAATAATGTTACTGCTGCTACTTTGAATGTGGTATAACTTTACACACCTAGTCATAAGATGTGATGTGTTACTTCTGTTCTGGTTTGAAGAATGAATTTAGCTAACAAAGTTTGGTATATATTATTATATTATATTCCAACTTAGTGTGCCTTTGCACCAAACATGTGCTATGGCAATAATATACATTATTATAGTATAATATTTAATAAATGTCAAAGTGTAGCGTATCTTGCCAAACAGGGTTCTCTTTTTCTGAACTGTAAGGCAAAATACTGGAGCTAACTTTCATTACCATGTAAAAAAACATGATTGTAATTATATAAAAAAAATGGATATAAATAAGAAAAAAGACAAACCCGCTGAGTTTCTTGCCGGATCTTCTCAGTTGAGGTCGTATTCCGATCCGGTGGTAGTGTAAGAAAAAAAATGTAACTGACAATTACAAATTTATGTCTTTATTTTGTATACAAAATAAAGACATAAATTTGTAATTGTCCCTAGTGGCCCAACAAGTGGCCCTATGCGCGTCAGACCGGTATGGTAACCGCTCCGCCACGCAGGTTTTCAAAAATCATAAGTAGAAAAGTAAGTATTAAGGCTGACTACTAGAGCTGACTAACTATCGAAACTGACTAGTAGCCAACTGTGATGTAGGTATGTACGAATAGGATAGCTATATAACATTAGGTTATGTTAATGTTATGTCAAATTCGGATAGATAGTTAAAAATTACGGTCCTATATAGGCACTATTACTTACATAGGATGATATTCGTTACATTTGCCAAAGTCCGGTTGTAACTTGCAATAAATATTCGCTGGATATTCTCCAAATAACTCCAGATTGCCCTCATCTGTAGTAACCAAAATACATTGTCAAATGTCAAGGAAATAATTATAAAATAGGCAGCTTTAAGATTTTTGTTTCCAAAAATCATCGAAAATAAAAGTTACTTGCAGAAGTACTGCTCCTCATATACGCCCATGCGTAATTTCTAACGCGTAATCACGACTTAGGTACAACATTTTAAGTATTACATGTCATTAATTTATTTTATAAAATAGATGGTGATATTATAATAATTTTACCTAAGCATTTGTCATGGCAATCTGGTAAAGCATCGAACCTATTTAAATCCATTTTACATTGTCCAAAATAAAATGTCTTGCAACTTTCCATCTTGAGGTCGTAATAGAACCTGATCAAAAATACGATTTAAGTTATTATTAAAAAAAACATGCGTGCGTACAAAGTACACATGTCAGAAGTGAAACTTCTTTGGCGAACTAATTTATAAATCTTGTTTATATTTATACAAATCTAAAACTTTAAATTTCCAAGATTAAGAGGAAGGGAAAAAGGCGTGATACGACGTTCGCTCTGTCTCACTTTTTCTCTCAATCTTTCTCACTCGCTTGCTCCCTACTCTCACTCCACGGCTAGTTGCTCATGCTACGTTCGCCCTGTCTTACTCTCTCTCAATCGGTCTCGATCACTCTCTCTCTCTTTTCCGACACTTCCGTTGCATACCGGCGTGACGTTTCATCTGTAAAAATTTTACCCTCATGCGCCTAAAGAAGTTTCACTTCAAAAGTAAAAAAGACACGCTTCACATTTGTTAAAATTACTTGTAAAACCATATAAAAATATAAAACATACTTTGGAGTACGTATGCCGCTCTCGTCGCAATCGTAACCATTCGGTTGAAATTTGCAGTAGATCCGTGGACTATATTCAGTTAAATTAACTGTAAAAAAGGAACATTTCAACTGACTATTTATTATTTTGTTATGCATAAAAGTCAAAAAAATGTACATTATAGGCCAAGAATAAGACCAGTCCTTCCCATAGATATTGTAGAACGCGACTAACTAATAAGCTCCAGGAGATGAAATTATTTCTGTAAAGTTATTCGTATATCTCGCCTATTAACAAACCCAGGCATATTTACGTTGTGTAGGCCCTTTTGCCCACAAGTTTATGGTCAATGACAATGAACGCGAAAATATAATCAACATTATTTCAGAAAATTTTAATAAACCAATAATCTGGACAAAAATGCGTATTAAAATGTAACACTAAAAACACCCTTACCCTCACGTTGTCGCAATGCTTCCGATTTATCATTTTGTGAAGGCCCGATCGATAAATTGCTACTTGTATCATTCTCTAAGGTTGATAAAAAGGATAATGTAAAATTAGAAGATAATAAATACGTTGACTCTATTGTTGTGCTTGGATACTTAAAATTTTCTACGAGGAATGGAAAAGAAAAAATCAAACACATCAATATTCTCAGTACCATTGTATCAGGTAGTATAAATCGTAAAAATATTCATGCATAAATAAATTACACAACAAATCCCAATACACCAAGCCTTTTAAACAAAACGATAAGGAAATATTGTTTGGTGAAATTGAATTTTATTTTGCACGGTTAGCAGCGGCCGCTAAGTCTTCTATAGCACGATTTAAAGCTTGTTTTTCTAATTCGGGTGTGATAGATTTCATAACTTGACTTAATATCCATCCTAGCATCCATTTCTGTTGAATTCGAGCTTGCGCCCTATAAAGCTTCACGTGATAGTCCATGCGACCTTTTACCATTTTGTAGACCTGCATCAATCTTTCTCGATATACTGCTTCTAACTGCATGGCAACATTTTCCTTTTTTGCTTCTATAAGCAATTTTTGACCCTCTGCTCGCCATTGTGCGTCTTTTGCTGCTTTTATTGCACCTTCAAAATCAGCAATTTCATCCGTTCTAGTTTTTTCGAAGGCATTTGCAATTTCATCTACCTGTTTATCTAATGTAGCACCTATTGCGGGACCATAATTTGTTGAAACATAGTAAAGAATAACAAATATTGAAAGTCCACAATAATATTCATGTTCCATGACAAATTTTTCCTTGCTTACTAGATAATTTGTAAGCATGATTCCAAAAATATACGGACCTGTGACGCCAGTTTTGGAATGAAAAAATAGAAACCATTCTTCTGGTATAAATCCCATTCGAACTTTGCCCGTCACTCCACGTTTTAAAGCATTTTTTGATCCACCTCCACTACCTGGACATACTGGACCTTTTTTTGAAATTACAGCTTTTGGTGGCGGTTCTTTTAAAGGTGGACACGCTGGAGGCTTCTTTTGGGTTTTCTTTGTTGGACATGTTTCCGTATGTGCTGTTATTGTAAATTGAGGAAAAGGCAACTGGAAGTACGGTATTTGTCGATGTAATTTTAATATTCGTGAAGTAAACATTTTTGTGTTGTTATTTATGTTTCAAGACTCTGTCAGTTAAATACAAACAGGACTGAAACAGAAACTGGGACTTCAAAGAATATTTAGGAATTTGGAATTGATATTTGACATTTCAATCAATCATCGAAAATAGTATGCGCTTAAACTGACAAATTATGTCAATCTATGCAGCCATTTGTGCAGGAATTATTTTTCTGTAGATTAAAAAATACTAGTTACCAGTAAACAGAATAATATTTAACAGATGCTGAATACATTATAAAAAATATTGTCTTGAACGAGGAAATATCATTTACTTTAAAATAACTTTATAACATCTGCTATTGAATATGTCCATTTATTGATTACTAATTGATCAAAATAGTCCCTCATTAAATTCTTACTGAAATATCCCTCAGTAAAAAGTACTTATGCGAGACAATTACAACGCAGGGTCACATAGAACAAAAAAAACTTGATTTACTTTGATTGCTTTTATTTGTTATTGCCTGACTATATGTTTGTAGTTGTACATAATTATATCATAAATAACCAAGCTATAACATAAAACATACAAACATTCAACTTAAAATTAACTTATTTGGTCAACATTTAATTTTATTTGTTGGTCAGAAATAACTAAATATAAAATATTGCATGCATGGTATGAATGAAATGAAGCGTTGGAAAATAAATGTTTAAAGGAAAAATGTATGAAAGGAGATCCTTGGTTAACTGATTCACTGATCCACTAGTTTGAATGACAAACTGTGCTATGACCTACCGCATACATTTAATTTTGTATCACTCGATTATCGACTAACTACTATAGAACTAGATACACTACCTTACTGTAACTTATAGACTACACGAACTCACTCGAATACAATTCAAGTTACAAGTTCACAAAAGTGGTTCTAGAGGAAACTAAAAAGGAAATTATAGGAAACAATTAGTCCTACTTTGGTGGCCAAAGATATCGAGGCGAATGTTGTCAGGTGTTTAGTCTGACGCTATGGCTAACGATACAAATGATACAAAATCATACGCAGGCTCTTATTCTAACTATTATTTATATAGGCTATATAAATATTGTTGTATGTGTCGAAACTTAATTTAAACGGAACTTAGTAGCACGAAGGATCGGATACTTGTCACCGGTGCACAAGCCTCGGAAGTCGTCCATGGACAGATCCCAGATGGACACTCCACCAAGGTTCTTAGATCTGTAAATAATTTTAAGATTTTTAACCAGGTCACTGTCTTGTATCGTAATAAAATGCTTCAAACCGATTTTTCAAAAATACTTAAAGTAAAATAAGTTCAATTAACTTATAGTATCATCTAATATTCGCAACGAATGTAAAGAAATCAATTATGACTTTGAAGAGTCGTTGGCTATAATGAATCTTAAAAGTGATATTTTAAAGCGGTAATAATTCAAATTACTTTTGATCTTACAACAATGTCATAACAATTAATGCATTTTTAATGATAATTACAATAATTCATTCCTCTTTGGTATTCCAATATGTTAGTTCATTTAAAATTACAGACAGGAATGTATATTACTTGCTTAAATCAATCGTATTAAAATTAATATAAATATTACATTATTTGACCTAAATTTACCATTTTATTTACAAAAAATTTCTCTTATAATTAGAATAAATGAGCCAAATCGCTGCCCCGTGAAAATGTACCCAAGACACTAGCAGCATTCTCTCGCTGAATTGCTAAACTTATTTGTATAAATAAATAATCCGAATTTGCAGAAACTGTGAAGCGGCGCAAGAATGCAGCCATTTCTCAGGACCACATATTTGTGCCGTTTGCAGTAGAGAAGATGGGACCGTGGAGGCCAGAAGCGATACATTTTTACAAAGAATTGTCTTCGCGCCTGATTGACGCCTCCGGTGACCCGAAAGCTGGTGCTTACCTCAGTCAACAAATAAGTTTTCAATGATTATGTCAAACTATTAAATAACTTACTTGACGTATGTAGCCTTCTGTCCAGCTGTGTCTGGGTCCTCGTAGCTAACCCAAAGACCGCCCTCACCACTGTCATCGGGCAGACGGAAAGCGTATGTTCCTACAATAGCAACAATTTAGTCAATTAAGTGTCGTATAAGCCAGATGTGCTACAAAAGCCAAAGAAACCTGCGTTCATTAGTAAATTAATATCAGGGACATTCACAAATTAATCCAGTGTAGATTATTATTTAAAAATTGATGTAAAGAGATATCTTTTTTTTGAATACTGCGCGCACGGAGAAGTGTAAGATTTGGCATTGTTAAAGTTAACGTTAAAGTAAAGAAAAAGTGCCGAAACATAAATTTTGTAAATAAGTGTTGTTGTTGTTTACATTATTGAAAATGTAAAATTAAATGTCAACTTTATAGAATGTCTACGTCAAAGAAAGATTTTTATTTTTAAATCCTAAATAAATTAATCTAATTTTCCCTCAAATGGATGGTATTCAAATAACGTCGTCAACCCATTATTGTCTCACTGCCGGGTCTTCTCATGGAATGAAAGAGTTATAGGCCATAGTCCACCGCACTGGCGAAGTGCGAATTGGTGGACAAAATTGTTGGTTCAAATAACACGAGATTAATTTACAGGTGTAAAATAGAAACATAATCTTTGTTTATGTCATAATATTTTTATATAAATTATGAGTTTATCAAAAATAAAATATAACCTATTGAAGTTGAGAGCAATATCGAGTTTCCTTTCACGGGAAACTAGTTCATAATTAATTTTATAATTGTACAATATATATTCTGTACACGAAGAATTACAAAGATCAATCTTAAACCCTCAACAAAAATCTCTAGCAATGTAGATTCGATGATGAGTCGAATAATTTGTGATACCGACTTATATTACAACATAAACAAAACATTTCTTTTATTTCAGCTTTGCTCTGGTACTATCGTTTTAAAAAGAAAGAAAGAAAAACCATTTATTTCGGTCCATCGACATTAAAAATTATTAAGGTTAAAAATAACAATATTCGGAAAAATAAATTTAAAAACCAAAATCCGCTAAATTTAAAACAATAAAAAACCGTTCATCAGTTACGTTAATAGACTCACAAAAGAAATAAAAACAAAATAACATAATTATATCGATGGGAACCGAAAAATTTTACGGTATAGAATAAGAAAATCAGAATATGAATCACGTTTCAGCCATCACCAAAAAGGTTTTAATAAACACAATAAACCGTTAGTAATGAAAAGCTAAAAGCCAGCTATAACGAGTACCAACCAAAAAAGTCTCCATCCTTCGTTAAGCCCATGTCTGAAAAGTTAAATGTACCTGCTAATTCCCACAGAGTTACTCAAGCATTTATGTAAATAGCTCTTAAATTTGTTCCAACCGGCTAAATATGAAACGCGACCCTTCACTCATATTAATTAGGGTTGTAACGCATAGCCATTTAAGCATAATACATTGTAACCAAGAGCACAGGGCTATATGAGATTTCGAATTGCAAACTTCGACTTTACTTTCAATGTACCATTTTTTCTATAAGTAGTCATGTACATACACTTATATATACTTCATATTACGGCGCACGGTATAAAGAGAACTGCTACAAATTCTAAATAATATTTAAATGTAAATAATTAAGGATAACGAAAGGTATCTAAATAATACTCGGTTAAAAAACTTTCTCTACAATTTCCATGAGCAATAATTTTCAACGTTACAACCCCAACTTTGTACTAATTAAAACAATATGAATTTAAAGCGTAACGTGTTACATTATTTATATTAAATATAAACTCAGAATCCTCATGGTACATAACATCTATATTTTACAAGAAAATCTTAACACACCAAATTAATAATAAAAAAAACTTTATCCATTTAAACTCTAAATATTTTACGTTACAATTACCCTTTCGTCGACTATTAATGGATATGAAATACTATTTCCTAGTATATTTTCATATTTTGCTTTGTTACATATCACTATGAAATGAACGAAAATAGATGTGCAAAATTCGTGTTTTTCCAAACTATAATATTGCATGGCCGTAGCCATTTAGGGGAGTTTAGTGGGTCAAACCCCCTCGAAATGCTAAAAATATTAACATTCATAGTAAAACGTATATGTTTCGCCCATGGAGTTACCATCGTCACACCTGTTTAATTTTAAGAACCCCCTCTCCCCACCCCTGAACCAAACCCATAACATAGCCCATACCGAAACTAATATCACATGAGTACACTCATGTGATTGTATATTAATAGTATCATATAAAAAATATGTAACATACCGAAACGCTTGCTAGGGTCAGGCTGCTTCCTCAAGTGGGGGCGCATACCCTTCTGGTGGTTAGGGTTGATAAGTTTGGCGCAAACTTCAGGGTAGCTCAAGACTCCCTCAACTTTAGTGTATGGACCTGAAAATGAAACCAATATTGAGAGGAATTCCCTCTTATGAAAATTTATCCCGATATTTCTTCAGAACTTTCCCTCCCCTCCTGTCGAAGTAAAAAGTTGCACAGTTTATATTCAAATTTCGATTCTTATGAAACTTTGGTAAGCCACGACTTGCGACAACAACTTGACAAATTAATTATATTCAACATTCCAGGATTTCTGTCTTCAAATTTTAAAGGTTATTTAAAACTTGAGCTTTATGTTAAAAGTCATGTCGTAACGTTGTTTCCGAGTCGCGTAATTATATTTCAAATTTGAAATTTGTCTATGAAAATATTTTGTGACTTTAAAATCTGCAAAATTAAATGAAATCTAGTGCGAATGGGGTACAACCCATTATTATCCCACTGCTGGGCACGGGTCTTCTCTGAGAATGAAAGAGTTTTAGGCCAAAGTCCACCACGCTGGCCTTGTGCGAATAAAAACATTTTTAATACTAAAGTTATTTGTCTTATCTATATTTGTCTTTCCATAGACATTTTTTACTAAAAAAAACTTAGTATTAACATTGTTTGAAAGCTTTATTTCTTTCTGAATAGCTGTAGACTAAAATAAACCATAGAAGGGACCCAAAAAGGCACTATGAGTGGACACAAAATTTTCCAAAATAAAAAAGATTAAGGTAATTTTAGGATTTAAGGTAGGATTTGACCAACACAAATCCAAATTGATAATTTTAAAGCATTTTTAAAAATATCCAGAAGAACTCTTCAGAAAACACGACGATTACGTTTCAACGTGATGCACTGATTAAACAAGTTCAATCACATGTGATCTAAGTTTCGATGCCGAAATTCCAAAGTGTAAAGAATTTCACTTTACTTGATACCTACCAGCTTCGCCAGGTCCATCAGCGTGCAGAGGAGGAACTCCAGCGATCTCGCTGTCGGCGTCCAATTTCCACGTGCGAGCGTATGTGGCAATACCAAGAACGATCTTGCCACTGGGTGCTCCAGCATGGGTCCTAGAAGCACAAAAAGACAGATTTAAGAGTGTTTTGTTATTACAGTAAAATTGATGCCGTACTCTGCTTTACTTGCCTTACTATTTCACTTAAGTTTTATTATTTTAAGCTCGGCATTTTAGAAACCTTTTAAATTGTTAAATTGCAGGTGGTAGAACCAGTGTTGTTCGACCGGTGAAGTACCACCGCCACACCTATTACTAGCGTGAAGCATTTCTTGCGTTTTGTTGGAAGGGTGTGGTTGCTGGCACACTTTTATATGAGGCGACCATCCTCCTCGGGAGTGGCAACACATCTGTGATTGACTTCAGATAGAACCCATGTTCCATTTGAAGTTGCTTACAGGTGTCCAAGGGCGGCAGTGACCACTTACCATCAGGTACACTGCACGCTCGTTTGCTACTTCAATCAGATAAAAAACTGGTACTAATATAATACAATAATTTTGACTTAAACATCAAAGACGTCTTTTCAAAATTTATTCGTGATCTTAACTGATAATCTATTTTCATTTTGTCTAATGGAAAATAATAAAATAGTGACGGATATGGTTAAGGTTATTTTCATTGGTTTTTGATTAATTACTCGTTCTCTCAGTCGATAAAACCATATTTTCACGATCCGCGTGACGAAGCCTTTACCATACCGGTCTGAGGCGCGATGGGTCCCGAATCGATTCCCGGCCAGACAGGTATCTGAATGATGAGTTTAGTTTCATGTTCTGGGTCTGGGTGTTTGTGTATTCATCTTGTGTGTGTCCATGGTACCCACGACACAGGAAAAAATCCTTGTGTGGGGCTATGAGTTTAGAAAGCGTATGAGTGTAGAAAGCTAGAATATATATATACTAACGTTTTGCCACATAAAAAATAAAAAAAAATGTTAAGGGTGGACAACCCTTAAGGGATATGAAAAATAGATGTTGGCCGATTCTCAGACCTACTGAATAAGCATATAAAATTTGGTAAAAATCGGTCGAGCCGTTTCGGAGGAGTATGGCATCAAAAACTGTGACACGAGAACTTTATATATTAGATATCGTATTCCTTATCCGGCTTCGAAAAAAGTTCCACTGTATATTTTGTGTTTGTTCCTTATGATTTGGTGTACAATAAAGAAAATTTGCGTTGTATTGTATATTTTAAAAAACCAACCAGTAGTTGACAGCCGCGTCAACGTTCAGGAGAGGGTTGCGGTTTTGCGGGGTGTAGATGGGGCTGGTGTAGTCTGCCTCCTTGGGGTTGCGCTCAGGAGTGTTGTAGTCGAAGGCATTCAGATTCACGATGTCCACCAAGTTGATGATAGCCGGCACGTCGTAGTAAACTAATGAAATTAAACATTAGGAAAAATTATATGAAGTTAGTAGTAATTTGTCAATTTGTGATGATATTTGATATTTTTATTTTGTTATAAAATCATGGAACACGGATCTACTCTACTCAGTTTGAGATGGCTGGCCATAGATCGCCACACTGGCCAAATAATGTTTTGTAGGCTTCAATATACTTTTGATAATAATTTAAGATTTTAATACTTCTAGGATTCTTTGCGATGTTTGGGTTCACCGTTTAAACATATGGCAATTTAGTCATAAATCTTACATATTTAAGGCAAATCATGAGAGCCTATGTATTGGGAACCACCACGTAGAATTTACTTAAAGAACAAGTGCATTTAATAAAGAAGGTTTTTCAATGGTTAATTGAAGGAATATTATAACACGAGCTGTTCGCCACGGTTTCACTCGTATAAAAACATGTTTAATGGAATAAACACTAGATGATTCTTAAAAATATGAATTGTAAAATATCATTCCTTTAAATTAAATTCAGTACTTTTGGTTTTATGCAATTTCCACCATAAACAAACATGTTAAATTTATATAACTTTCTGCTTATACTTATCCTCGGTCTTCCAAATATTTTTTTTGTAATACTTGCGAAGTACAGACACGTGGAACTTTCATTTTATTTATTGCGTGGTTTCATAAGTTATTTCGAAATAAAATCTTTAAAAAATGTTTAACAAAGTACTTCTAACGTGCTACAAAAAAAAATATTGTTTTTCAACATACAACATACATTTCCAACATACCTACAATAAGTATTTTATTTCACGCAAAAATATGTGAAGAAGAGATAACCTCTTTTCTTTGGGAAGTCGGTTAACATAATGTACACTTACTGGACGCATTGACGTTAGGAAGCACCGTGATAGAGAGCTGCATGTTAGGCTTCAAGCTGAGAGCCTGTTTCATTTCGCGAACCAAAGCGGTGAACCCTTCACGGTGCTCAGCCTCCTTCTCATCCACGGGAGTGGTGCCAAAGGTCTTCTTGATACCGTGCCAGATGGAGCCTATAAACAACGTTAGAGAACATCTATTTTATAATAACTACAACGAAGCAAATAAACAGGACCTATGTAATCAACACGAGATATTGTAATCTTAAGGTAGACGTTGCTACCCCTGAATACTAAGTAAAGAAGCCGTTTGTAAGACTTTCAAATTGAAACACCTTCGTAAACACTAACAAAAGCTAGACTAATTATACCTACTATTATAAGCTGTATATCTACTACACAAGAGTAGAAGAAGTTGTTTCTAATTTTACCAGAAATTGTAGGAATGCAGCATTCAGTTGGTAATCAACCAAATAAAGATGTTTGATAGAGAAGCAATATAATATAATCACTAATTTTGTATGTAAATGTAGGAAACTAGCATCCACTTCAAATTATGGTAAGTTTTTACGCTAAATTTTTGCACAAAGCTATCATTATCTTCTAGGTAATAAGGGTCTACCAAAAACAAAGGATCAAAATAAAGTAATTGCCAAAACTACATAAATATAATATATAACCTATATAACCTATATAAATAATACTACCTACCTATCTAGAAGGGTTCAACTGTGAGCTATCAATTTATAGATTAAAAGCAATTTGTGTTACTATTGCGGAAAAATCCTGTACCCAGTAATGGATCTTAAATGAGAGCAAACCATATGAAATATGCATAAAAATAGATTAATTACTCATACGCATGATCTGTAATTCAATTTAAAGTACAATAAATATAGAAAGAAATCCGGGCTTTACTTCGCTATTGTTTTCATATTTTCTGTCTTTGAGTTTTAAATCTAAATAAAAAGGCAAAGGTGCTTATGTATCAGTACTTCCAGTCAAGTTATTAGATTCAGTGGAATTGCTACTTTTCCGTTAAAGCAATTAAAAATTAATTGAAAATTACAAAAAATGTACTAACCCCAGGTACTACGGATCTTCTTGGGCTTGATCCTAGCGAACTGCCACGCAAGGTCAATACCATCGAAGCCATGTTGCTCAGCCAGCAATACACCAGAGTTCACGAAAGCAGTGCGAGCTTGAGCCGACTCCAACTATAACAATAGATACATAATAAATAACATCAAAATGGATACATTTCAACTGTTATTTAGTTACCCAAAACTTACCAAGATACAGAGTTCGCTACGGACGTTCATATACTAAGGAACGCTGGATACCAAAACAGTGTAGACCTTATTCAACCACTACACGAAAAATCTGCATTTGTAGTGCCAATTGTATTTCTTTTTCAAAAGGAGTTATGTCTCAAACCATCTTAATGTGTTAATGAAAACACGGTAGCCATCTATTACATTAACCGAATATAGTTCATAATGTTGCATGCTAAAAAAAATATCAATTCTCAACGTGGTAGAACCAGTGTAGTTCGACCGGGCAAGTACCACCGCCACACCTATTTCTAGCGTGAAGCATTTTTTGCGTTTCGATAGAAGGGTGTGATTGCCGGCACACGTTCGCATGAGGCGACCATCATAGTCCTCGAGAGTAGCAACGCATCTGTGGTTGACTTGACATGGAAACCATGTTCTGTATGTAGTTGATTACAGATGTCTAAGGGCGACAGTGACCACTTACCATCAGGTGGACTGCATGCTCGTTTGCTACTTCAGTCAGATAAAAAAATATACATAAATATTACCAGTGTGTTGTACTTTAGTGGCTCTTCAGTATCAGCATCACCACCAACGGAGAGCAGAACTTTGAGACCAGGGTACTTGGTCTTGAAGTTTGTGATCGCGCGGTAGTTGGCGTGGTTGCGGTCTACGTCCAAGTTCTCGTTGAGAGACACCATCTTGTACGTGTCAGGCTGGATGCCGGCGAATCCATACACCAGGTGGCTGCAGAAGGACAGCGCCGGATCCAGGTCCAAAGGCAACATGCGTGCTTGAGCTGGGTAAATACAACCCTCAACTTTATTTCAATATTGATATAGTTCAGGTTAGGCGGGATAGGTTAGGTTATGTTAGTATTTGGAATTGTAACTGCCATACACATTTCGTTACACCTACGTTCATAAAAAAGGCTACTTAATATTTTTTACGCAAACCTCCGCTTGTGGTTTTAGGTTTTCTCTAATACTCGGATTAATGAGTAACTGGTTCAGCTGTTGTAAGCTAGGCCCGTTAATCCGAATAAAGAAATAGAACACTTCTCGAAATGGCTTTTAATTTTTTTATTCAGGTCAGATCCGATCAGGCAGTGTTGATTTATATTATGAGTATAAACGCACAGATAAAATAACCGTTCATCTTGGTAGATAAAAGGTAATTTTTACGTATCACTGCCGAACATATACTTCTCCTTAATGGGGGTTCCGGCGATAGTCATTGCTCTCGATATGAGTATTGTTGACCGCAGTGGATCTCCTGGATTTTGTCTTTTAGTCGACTCCGACGACGTCCATAAAAGGAATGTCGGTAGTGTATGGTATGGACGGTAGTGTTATTCCCGCCACCATACTGTAAATACCATTACTTGGAAAGTATTGATAACTATAACTACCTGTAACTAGTTGTAGGAGGGTTTAATTGTGATTTGTGAAAATCGATGCATAAATGCAAAATCAGTGCAAATTATTATTAAAATGAGCATTGATTAGCTTTAAATTCATTCAAAATGTCACGGCTTCGTATAGATTACCACCATATAAAGTTACACGTACATATATCAATTCGTGTAAACATAGATACATTTTTTTTATTTCACTCATACACTCATACACACTCAAAATCCTAGTGTAGGGAACTAGGATTTTCTCCTGTGTCGTGGGTACCATGGACACACACAAGACGAATACGTCGATACGTCACACAAGACGAATACGTCGAATACGAATAAGTCATCAATAAATCACATTATTAAAAACATTTAACAAAAAGTACAGCACCTGATCAGGGCAACGAAATTATATTCAATACGAGCGCCGACTTCAGAGCCACTTAACTAACATTTAACCAACCAAGTTTTAACCACACTTTTTGGGCAAGAAGTCGGTTGTAAATAGGTCAAATATTTTTGTACGTTTATAGTGAAGACGATCTTGTCTTTATACTATCGTTTAAAAAACAAGTTGTTACCGGCGACTTCGTACGCTCAAAGTAAATATAATAATGTACAACACCAACATTTAACTACAAATATTATAAATATATTATATGAATATAATCAAAAAACGATTTTAGTGGGTGTCCATATGATTCAGACATATCAAAACAATCATTTCTCAAAGATAGCAACCCATCTACAATCAACTTCCAGCAGAACTCCATTTGGATTCGTTGGTGTCAAAATCTTCCGTCGCATTAAACATTCAAAAGACAACAAAAACATCTCAAGGATCATATTATTCCAGTTCGTCCTCTACGTCTGAATATCAACATTCGCGACGCAGCGTGTGGGTGAACAGATCATATGAACTTATTATAGTTAAGTGAGTTCCATTGTTTCCGTCATTAACCACTTAGAGGTGCGAGTGACGTGATCGTCGACGAAGAACGTAGGAAGAACAGTAAGGACTCAGGGCTGGTAGACTTTGCTTTAATTTTTTCCTTTTCAGTATGTCGTCAACCCATTATTGTTCCACTGCTGGGCACTCTTCTCTCATGAGAGAGTATTAGGCCAAAGTGCGAATTGGTGGACTTCACACACCTCCGAGAACTTTTTTTTTTAAAGAACTCTCGGGTGATAATTAATTTCTAATACGCACATATTTTTTAGAAAAATCAGTGGTGCGTGCCGGGGTTCGAACCTCAGACCTCACGATCGAGAGGGCAAGTTTCAACCATTAGGCTATGACTGCTTTTCAGTATAATAGAACGTAATACAACTCATTGTGGTTCCCCTAAGAAGCACCACCGCCACCTGTCTCCATATCGCCAACTAAGCATTCACCATGTCGCATCAACCCATTATTGTCCCACTGCTGGGCACGGGTCTTCTCTTAGAATGAGAGAGTTTTTAGGCCATAGCCCACCGCGCTGGCCCAGTGCGAATTCGTGGTCGCTATCGAATTACAATATAGAAAACTGCTGAGTTCTCATCAGAAATCACCAACTTACCATCAAGTGGATTGCATGTTTGCTTGTTACTTCAATATTATAAATTTAAAATATTGAGAAATACTGAAAGCCTTGCAGCTGTCTGAATGCAGTCCATCTGACTTTAAATGATCACTACCTAGATATCTACAAACATTCCAAATTTGACAACATTTTTGCCTGGAATTGATCACCACACCCATCGATGAAATACTTAACACACATAGGTAATTATTATAAGTCAGACATAGATGCGTTGTATTCAATATACGTACCTGCAAAGCGTTTAACATTATTTGATTTAATATTTAAATGTCCTGTGTCAGGAAATTGATCTTTTTATACATATACTTAAGTATAAAAAGGAGATAAAACAGAAGTATGTACCTGGTTATTATGCTTTAGTCGAGAAATGCTAATTTAAAACTATTGAAATATATCGCCAACCCTAAATATTCTAACGTCCAATTAGGAAACTCCCAGTAGACTAAACTAACAATAGTAACAAGAAATAAATCAAATTAATTGTTTTATAATTTTAATGAACCTCTTTTGTAAATTTAATTGGCAACCCTTACTTTAGGTAGGTACTTTGAAATACATATCGTGATTGTTTTACGTGATACTTTCCTCATTGACTCACATCTTGAGACAAAGGAACAGTCATAGAAGTAAATAGCTAGATCAAAATGAATCGTTTCTTGTAGGCTTAACAGGCGTGATTATTTTAAAACGTACTTAACTACTCCTATTGTACTATATTGTCCCACTGCTGGGCACGAGTCTTCTCTCAGAATGAGAGATATTTAGGTCATAGTCCACCGCGCTGGCCAAGAGCGAATTGGCGGACTACACAATCTTTCGAGAACTTTTTTTTAAAGAACTCTCGGGTGTGTAGGTTTACTCACGATGTTTTCCTTCGCTGAAAAGTTGTGATAATTAATTTCTAATAGGCACATAAATCGTGTGTGCCTGGGTTTGAACCTAGGAGCCCCGATTGAGAGGGCAAGTTTCAATCATTAGGTTATCACTCCCCTACCCTCTGGTTGTACCCGATTCCACAATATTAATTATAATAGATTATATTTCTTATCTAATTGAAGTAGCAAACGAGCATGCATTCCACCTAATGCCAAGTGGCCACTGCCGCTCATGGAAAATTGTAATCAACCCCAGAAAAGATCATGTCTTACCTGAGACAAGACACAGATTATTTCAAATGTCTCGGAGATTTATGTCTCCCTTCTACCCTCAAGACAGACAATACAGCAGCACATAACACAGCTGCTATGAGGCAGAAATAGGTCTGAAGGTGACGGTGGTGGCTTCGGCAGACGAACCACAAGGAAAAACAAACCACCTTTAAAATTGCAACATATTGCAATACATAATATCGCAATCGGAGTCATGTGTTTATGCTCGCCTGGCTCGAACGGTCTTGACCGATAAATCTCACAAGACTCTCAGAGGTATCACCTCGACCAATCTGTTCAAGTTCATTCCGCTATTTACTTGAATAGGAATAGGAATACTTGATCTTTTTCGTTATTATGTGTAAATTAATTATGAATCTTACTATTGGAACATTCGCGAATGCATTCAGATTTTTTTATTTGACGCCAACATGGGCGCCGATAGGTTTATTTTCAGGATTTTTGTTTCAATAGGAAAATTGTTAATTCAATGAATGCGTCTTAGATAATTATAGAATAGATTCCTATAAGAGTAACAAACAAGTATTTAGTCAGATAGGTAACGTTTAAATCTGACCTACACAAAGACAAAGATTCCTTTGGTACACAAAGACAAAGATATAGTAGACGACTAATGAATTCAAAAATTTTGATAGGAAGTTTCCTACGTGCATAACAAGGGGAAATACAGCAACCCTTTATTGAAACGGCTTATGTAAAATTTCCAACAGTAAACATAATGAATGTATGACTCATTTATTAGCTTTCAGGGTTATTTGTTTAAATCTGCTAATTTTATTTTTCGAATTACCTCATAGTTTAGTCATCGCACCTTGGCCTGTAATCTCAACGCACCTTGATGCATGAAATTACCATTTACGAATATAAGTGCTCGTATTTTATATCTGCTTCAGTTTTTAAGGTTCTATACCCAAAGAGTAAAAACGAAACTTTATTAGGACTCCGCTGTCAGTCAATCCGTCTGCCAGTCTATGGCACCAGGCTATGTCTCATGAACCGTGAAAGGTATACAGTTGAAATTTTTGCAGATGATGTATATCTGATGCTGCTAAAACAAATTAGCTTAAAGATAGTACAACAAACATGATTTTTTGTCGTATTTTATAGATGGATAATGTTACCCTCGTGCGCGAGTATGACACACACTCAGGTGTTTTTTTAAAGAATTTAATCATATTATGAATGTTTAAATTTTTTGTTTATGACCATTAAACTATGTAGTGTTTCTGTAAAATAATAGCGTAAATATTAAATTATTGGAGTGCTCACGAGCAAACCCTCTGACAATCATCTTCCTACTACTTAAACAAAGGATCGAAAGTTTTTGGACCACTCGCTGCGATCTCGTGCAAATCGCGTCAAAAGTTTCCAAGATAAGACCGAACAGACAAACATTCTGAATCTGCAGTTTCGATCTTTGATATCGTACGAAGACTTCGAAAATAGTAATAGTACCTAACTTCAGTCTATTTATCCTTTTTTCCCGATTGAAGTAGCAAACAAGCTTGCCGCCTAACTGATGGTAAGTGGTCACGACAGTCTAGGGACATCTGTGAGCAACGTCATATGGACCAGGGGTTCTGCCTTAATCACATGCTTTGCGACTTCGGAGGACTAAGATGGTCGTTTCATATAAAACTGAACCGGCAACAATATCCATCCACCGAAACGCAAGAACTGCGTTACGGCAAAACTTCATGTGCTTAAATACTAACTTATTTACGCGGTTTTGCATACTTGAATCATGTCTATGACGATATTGAGTACCCTATGTTTTAATTGGGATCGTAAACTATGTGTGTGATAAAACTCAGCTAAATCCGACCGGTAGATTTTGCGCAAAAGCGTAACATGCAAACTTACGTTCGAATTCATAATATTAGAAGGTATTCATGTATGCATTAAACAACCCAAACCACATGCTCAGTGATGTTTATTGTGATATATTGTTTGGGATACGAGAGCGTCAAACTTGTCCAATTAGAAACGCGTCATAGACACATGATGTGCCAACGTATACATGAGGCAATTACGAAAGTATCGCGTTGTATTTAGTTTGCAAATTTACCTACGAATATTCCAGCAAAGGATTTTTTGTGGTCTTCAAATATATTACGTGACAAACAACGTTACTGTTATACTATCTTGCTATATCTTGATTTATTTAACCATGTATAAATTTATATTATCTTGCTATATATAAAATGTAAGCACTGAGTGAGTGATTTTGTACCATTGTCACGCTAGTCAAAGTATGGATTGGTATTCCGAGAAGCCACAAAAAGAATTGGTTTATAAAATTCGAATGTCGTTACTTGTCGAACTTATACAAAGTATATCAACCCGCATTTGCGCACAGCTGTGGAAATGTCCCAAAGATACAACATCGTTACTACAATGTTCGTGTCAAGTTCACGTCTACAAATCCTACAATCGTTACCATTTGGCCACGAAATCCTGTTCACTTTATTTCCTTCCACACATTTCTAGAACTGTGTGTTTATTCGAGATATCGCAAAACTTGACACCAACTATATAAGGTCACGCCTCGTTCTCGGTAATAGTCACACCGGCTTATCTAAGCTTTGTTCGTAACTATTAGTCGTCTATTTATCTTATTAACTTAATAAAGGAAACTGTTGTGTTCATAAAGTTATATCAGTAACAGTTGTTTTAAGCTACTTAGATAAAAATAATGAGCATCAGCCCATATACCTACAGTAAACATTTATATCACGTTTAAATTTAATTATGTAAAATAATTCACTGCTAAATGAATGTACAAATTGCTTTCGCGTTTTTGTGTAAATTTAACGGCTAACGGAAAAAACTTGCAGAATGCACAATAACAATGGACAACAATCATATAAAATTAGAGTTGAGAGTAACATGAGTTCGTTTGCATTATAATAGCCTTAATGTTAATGTTTTAGGTATAGATACACTAGTCTAGTTATTAAAGCTAACCTGGGTTTTAGTTTTATAAACTAAAATTATGATAAACCAATATTGTAATAGATTTTTTTTATAATCGTTTATAAATGACTTGCAAGGTAAACTCGAGGTAACGAGTGTATCACCACGAGGAAATCAAATCCATTTATTTTTGCAAACTCGAGGCTAAATAATTTGAATTCCGTACATACGTACATCATGCTGATATTATTAACCACGCCTCCTGGATTTATCCGCATTCAAATATTCAATACAATATAGGTACTATCCTACTGTTAAATGTCGAATAATGTTTAAACAAAAAAATAAACAGTTACAAAAATTAAAAACAATAATAAAATTAACAGTTTAAACAATAAAATTAAATGGAGGGTAGTCGTTCTATTTTCCAACAATAGAGAAAATAACATTTATCTTTGTAGTATAATGCCGTTTAGTAATATATTTATTGTTCTATTAATTTTATTACCGTGAAAATCACCTACACATGTCTATTGTTTTCATGCATAACTAATAGGATAAATCTAATACGTTTGTTTACAAATGAAATTAAATGATGCTGCAAAATCAAATGGCTCATATTCGGTAAATTAACAAAATTTTGCTTCAAAATGCCGAATAAAGTACTTTTGGAATTACATTAGATAGTGATTATATTGGCATCAGCATAACTGACTTTAATACGTTTAAAATTTAGTTAATGAAACAAAAAATGTAATGTTCTCCATGAACAAATAATATATGAATTTAATTTGAAATATTAAAGTTTGCATGACTAGGTCAAATGTTGATTGAAAAAACAGGTCTATAATGGACATAACGATAAAGAAAATCTGTTCATTCCTTTATAACAAAAACGTTTTTATAAAGTGAAAGATTTCAACTTCATTTGTTGTATTTAGTATAATCTTTAAATAAACTTGCACGCTACAACTACCTAATTGAAACTTTAATTTAAACTTCATTTCTTGAAAAACTTCTAATTGGTACGTTTTTTATCTAAGAAAAAGTTCTTTGTTCTATTTTGCCACGTTTTAACTCGCTTTTATATTTCAAATTTAAAGTACACACAAGTACCTACAACTTAAATTTTTCTGTCAAATCATCTATTATCTTTCAAATGCATCCCACGTTTTTCGTTTGTATTAATTACTGCTTCTTATCCGTTGTAAAAGGAGGAATATATAAGAAAATCTTAAATTATTATACTTATTTATTTAATGCCCTTGACTTTAAATCTAACTATTAATAAATCTTGATAAGGCAAGTAATATATATATATATAAATACTTAATATAGCAGTGTGTATGTATAGTGTACATAAAAATACAACTTATTACTATATTACTAAAGCATTAAAATTACTAACTTTTACGGTTTATATATTATAAATCGCTGGTATCGAATTTAATTCTAACTATTGTATTTAATACGTGCTGATTCTTGTCAGCAATCGTAACCATTAAAAACTACCTATATACTTATATCGCATATATTGCTTTCAAAATTAGAGCAGTTGGGTTAAAATTTTAGACTACTATCTACGGGAGCATTACTCAGGGTTACAAAATAGAAAAAAAATGAAAATAAAGTGGAAATTTGTAGAAACGGGAAGTTAAAAAGCATAAAAAAATACGCCCTGTATTTTTCGTATTTTTTCCCCACTGGTTTCCCCACTTTTAAAATACATGACATAGATGTTTTTTTTAATTTATCTGATAACTGTTATGACCTGGCCTGTAACCCGGTACGGTACGAAGGGATGTTAATCAGTATTGTTATTTTATTCTAGTATTGTTTATTAAATGCCAAAAAAATTATTACTTTCTCAATAAAACTAATAATAACCGATTGACAGGCTTAAACAAGTGGGTAGAAGAATCTTACAACCTACATGAAGTTTCCTTGTACATTATCGTACTTGCTCACGTATTTGTAGAGTTTTGTAAATTTACATTAAACATATAGGTACAGTGTCTGTGATGTGATCTGTCTGACATTTGTGCGGTTAAGCACGTATCGTGAGAAGAAAACAAATAACAAACATTCCTATTTAGTTAAATACGTAATTCATACTTTGGTTACATGCCAAATGGTTCTATGTCATAGCAAAAATCTCATAATTAAAAAAAAATACTAATTTTTTCAGACGCAAAATATAATGAAATTTAATTCTAAACACATTAAAACAAATAAACGAATAAATTTCTTATTTCAAATGTAGATAAAAAGAATATTTTATTTCTATTTATTTCAATACAAAGTGAAAAAATATATAAAAAACACATAATTATTAATGTTTTGTTGCATTGTCTATTGTAGACTTCATGATTGTATGAATGACTTCATGTGTAAACGTATTCGTTTACAATGAAATCTGGTACCTTCTTCGAGATTCTCCTAAAACATATTTACTTACTTGTCGTATTTCATATTGATAAAAAAGACATATGTAGGTACAATTAACGTTTTAGGTAATAAACTATGGTCTTGTTTATTATTTAAAAACCGTAAAATCATATAAATGAGATAAAAAATGAATTATAAGTTTTCAGTGATCTAGTCATTGTCACAAAAAATAATCATGCATTTAAATATTTGAAACAATTTACGTGCCTATAAAAACGGAGTGCAAAAAGTTACAAAAAACGCAAGCGCAGAATTATATTGTGTAAGTAAACATTCCGAGTCCGATTTATTTTTCAATGTCAATAAATTAAATCTATAGGCATAACACGATCGAACAATCTATTTTAACACGCGGTCACCGGCAATGTTAATAATAATAACCATAAGTTATTTAAAAAGAGCATAAAAAAACAACCAGTTTTAATGAATTTTAAATAACAATTATCATTATGAAAATTTACATGTTAAATAAACAAATCAACTAAAACAAATCAATGCAATTATGATTGGTAAAATGCAAATGGCGGCTCGTAAAAATCAGTCGAGAACGTGACGCTAATTCGCTTATACTATAACGCTCAGCATTAAACTACTTACATTCCCTGACATAGCTCTTGCTGTCGTAGTAGCAGACGACTTTGCTGTTGGAGACCGGTGTGGCGGTGGCAGCCGCTAGGGCAGCGAAGACGAATAGCAGCACCCTCATGTTTATTGCCGGTGACTGACCGCCACGGAGAGTGTGAGGCGAATGAAGTCTCAGCCGAGCCTCGCAGAGCCCAGCATTCGGTGACCGCAAGAAGGTCAAAGATTAATTCGACAACGGTGACACCGAAGCGCGATATTGTTTATGTTACGATTATCATCCCTCTGACTCGGGTCACGCCCGTGAATTTAACGTCTCTAGTTCTTGGACCAATTAATTTTAACTGCGTTATTGTTTTTCAGAGTCGATTCTTATGAAGTTATAAATAATAATTAACTCTATATCGAATCTCTATAACTCTAGATTTTCTATATCGAATACTCGAACACCCACCAAAACAGAAATCTTAATTGAACATTTAGATGGTTGCCTGACCGAATATTGAACCCTTCTGCCAAACCTGAATTGTGAGCAATGACAAACCTGAATTGTGATCGCACTTTCAACAGTATTTTAATACAAAAATATCAATTCCTCTTTTGTATTCGCTTGAGCCCTGCTTTAAAAATTAGGCGAAACTAGGTTCCTGCATAAAATCAAGATAAAATAAACATCTACGGATATTGACGTTGAATACTCGTCTATGACTTCTGTCTGTGGCAGGTAGGTAGCTTATTTATCCACATGTAACACACTAACCTTTTCACTAAGAGGCGCCGTTCAACTAATTTATTAATTTTCGTAAAAAATGAGCCATTTGATCATACGACTATACACATTATTTTGATACGTGTCTAGCAACAGAAATAAATCTAGCATAAACTCCGTATGCTGTACCATGGTCCAGGCGACAGTTGTCAACCGTGTCATAATATATTTCTAGCTTTCTAGTTGCCCCGGCAAACTTCGTTCCGCCTAAAAGTCTAAAATCTAAAATTGTCACTGTTCCTCCACTATATTCTGCATGTATAATACATAAAAACCTTTCTCTTTAATCACTCTATCAATAAAAAAAACTGGATTAAAATCAGTGGCGTAGTTTTAAAGATCTAAGCGTACATAGGGACAGACAGCGGAAAGCGACTTTGTTTTATACTATGTGGTGATCTAAGAGAATATTTTACCATAAAGAACATAAAATAAGGGCTGATACAATAGCTTTAAAAACTTGAATCCTTCAAATATGAAGCGAGCCATAAGAGTAGATAACAAGTTTTTAGGCAATTAATTAATAAGAGTGTTAATCGTTAACCTTAAAAATATCGAGTATGTGCTCGTTTCTTATAAAATCCTCAACCGTGCATAGAATTCTGTGAAATACTTAATCTTGAGGGCTGATTAGCGTTGTTCCCATTTTAATTATTTGCTTTGATTGTAAGCGGAATATTGTTATAATTAATCAACAATGGTACAATATCATTATATATGCATCACGAAAACACAATATCTAACCTAGCCTTTATTTACACAGATAGTGTTAAAATGAAACACGAAAATATGATTATCGGCGAAAAATAAACAACTTTTAAGTTGTTGAATTTCGATCAAATTATTTTGTTCCATTTAATTTCGGTACAAGCAAATCAAATGCCAACCGGGTCCACTAATCTCTTGTTACTTATCATTATTGATATCCGTTTGAGAACAAGTTTCCACGCTGAGATTTTGGATAAAACATTGTAGCACTCCTTCTACAGAAACACTTAGGAAATCTTGAACAAAATGGAAATAGTATTTACCATGATTTAAAAATATAGATCATGCATGGAAAATTGACCGTCAACCGAAAACCCGACTGTCAATATTTAAATTAGCAGTCAGTTATTTTGTGTTTTATTAATTAATTTAGTATTACCCTTATAAGAGTGCGTGTCAAAACAGTAATATGTGTTATACCTAATAAAGTTAGAGCGATTAATTGTTATGACAATAAAACGAACATCCTCTCCTCCATATTTTCTGATTGCAGGCGATATATTTAAAAAGTATTTAACCTATGTCACTCTGCAAACTAAGTCAAATCAAATGGTATGTCATATGTCACAACCCATCCAGCCACTTGGCCTGTACCGCGTACCAAAGATGTGGACATATATAGGTACTAGGGATGTAACAAATATGCGTATTCGTATTCGCGAATACTTGCATGGTTTTTACACGTTCGCATTCGCATTCCCAACAGTGCGAATGTATAACAGTACCAAAATCAAAAAGTCGCCAAATATATAAAAATTTAGTCCAACTGCAGTTTGACGACCAAAAATATACTCCTATACCAGCGCCCATGTAGATGTCAATTAAAAACTGAATCGGTAAGTCAACTAAGTCGGTAAGGGATATTCGCATTAGCATTAACATTTGCAGTCAAATAATCACTAATACATCACTAATACAATGCTCAAAAAACATCACCCTCCTGACGGGTAACAAACAATAATTGCATAATAGGAGTATGTTTAATTTAGAAGTACATTTAATATATCATGTTTAGTAGACATACTAAACATATTATATTTTAGCTTAGACTTTTGTTTGCTACTATCAATAATACGCATATAAATTACATACGTATACTAAGTCAAATTGTCATGAATTCAGCACGCACTAATTCAATATAGTAGTACTACAGGTTATTAATAAACTTACTAGGTGAGATCCCATACATTGTTTAAATAACTCATATTTGTTAATAAATGATATTTTGATTTTGATTTTTGATATAGTGCAAATACATCTTGAATGCGTGATATAGGTATTACGTCTAGTATCATATATGCTAGTCTATATCATGATTGTCGGTAAATAAATGACAGATTTATATAATCGTAATTGCTTTAGGCATAAAAGTCATTGATTTCACGTACTCTTTGACATCGCGGTGATCTCACCGGCCGGTAGTCAACAAAACATTTTTATTCATCTACCTAAGGTTTTATTGTGTGATTTGTCGAAAGCCAATGACAAAGAATATGATATCTATAGCAGCAATGTGTAGCGCAGTTATTGTCTAAGTTAGGCTGAGACATAAGCTAGTAATTATTAAAAGTAAGTTCTAATAACCTCAATTGTGACAAGTCTTTTTCAAATTTAAATACCAAACTGTCACGTGAAATTGTCGATAGATTGGAGGTACATCGGGGAAACCTGTAACATACTGAAGTATGTTACAGGTTTCCCCGATTTACCTCCGTACATCTCCTACCACCGTACCTCCTCGCATATAAAACGTATCAACAATCATAGAAAGTACCTTCTGCAAATGTTTACATATCCTTTGTACAACCGCAAACGCATAGAAATGCAAACGTGTGTATTCAATAATAAAAAACTTGGCATTCACATAATTATGTATGCTTACATGACGACCATTGTGCATGAAACAATCGATTTGATTCTCCATATAAATGAACTAAGCCAATAGCCGATATTAAGTCATTCATTTACTAGCAATTAGATTTATTTCGAGCTTCGTCATACTGATATTCCATGTTTAGCATTATTTGTTTTAGTATTTAGCGAATTTGCAATATTAGCTTAACGTGCTATTTGTGTGTTGTTATTTAACGTGATTGTGTTGGAAGTGCGAATTGTAATGTGTATTTAATTTCTCGTGACGCGTTATGCAACTGGTGAAATCTTGTAAGCTTGGATGGTAAATGCTTGCACGTTTTGGTGAATAATTGCAATAAAACAAATAGGTGTTATACATTCTTTATTATTTCTCTATCACTGAAGAAACATTATATCACGTGTGAAATATAGAAGGTCTAAGAATTTACGAACAATTATAAGTACAAAACTATATTGCTGTTTATTCTACAACAAAATATATATTATATTGTAAAAATCCCACATAACCCTGCGTCATACCCATGGCGTCGGGTACTTACCATTTGTAAGTTTCTCCCTCGAGAACAAAAAAATCGCAGTTCTGTCCTAATGCAGGTGTGGTACGAGAAACATACGTTCGAGTCACATTAACTTAGTAGTAGCAAAGCATCCGTATTCAACATCCAGTATGATCAGATACCCATGGACGGCACTGAATGCATACGATAAGATGGACTGTATGGTAATTTACGTTCTTAAAATACAATAACAAAATATACTTAACTCAACTGGATAACATTGGATCTCCACTAGATATAAGTAAATAGGTCTACTAATCTTGAAACGAGTATCATTGTATTATATTTCAGTATAGTTAGGTAATTCCGACTAAACTACTTACTTCGAATGACGTTAGTCGTCGTCAACCCATTATTGTCCCACTGCTGGGCACGGGTCTTCTCTCGGAATAAGAGAGTTATAGGCCATAGTCCACAGCGCTGGCCGAAGTGCGAATTGGTGGACAATGAATGACTTAAGTACACTACTAAAATTTGGTTTCCGTTTTCTTTTTTTTTTACTATTACAACAGGTATTGATTCTGTCGAGCCCTTTACATCCACATATAGCCGTAAAATATTAAATATTATTTATCAATATACATGGTATCCAGTTCCGTTTGTCCAAAAATGCGTGTTATGTTTTTATAGAACGCTATCCGAGTTTTCATTACGTTTTCATTACTCAATTCCAGTGTATTCTCAGAATAGAATGAAAATTTGTTATATATTAGAAAAGGAATGAATTATAAGCAAATGTTCAGTAAAATTTATCCAAAACCTCGCTTAAGCTAATTACTAATCTTGCTTATATGTAGAACTAGTTTGGAGGACAGAAATCAAACTGTAGGAACAGGTTTGGTTTGTTTACCAAAAATAGTTGCTATGTTATGTAACGAAGCGACAACATGAAGTTTATGTCGACCGAAATACATATTCAACTAAGTACTGTTTGATTTCGGTTCCTCGAACTAGTGCTACTGAATAAGATGAATAATATTTAGCTTCAGCAAAGTTTTGCAATGGATTTTACTACTTGTGTCGGATTATTTCCTTACTAGGAAGTCGATGTTAGTAATCATTTTAGACAATATCATTAACCAGGTCAATTGGTTGAGATGATAATGAAATGAACATAATCATAATTAAGTCGAAAATCAATATCTTAGCTCACTTTAACTAACTTTTTCTCGCAATTTTATCAGCTTGGGTCATACTTATCATTTCATGTCATTTCAAACCGTCAGAGGTTAGGAGAGTATACTATGTTGCCAACTGTTTCAAAAGAGTTCCCTGAAAAAATTAAAGGTGCAAAGGATAGCAAAACTTGTCAAGAAACCTTCTTTAAAACAATATTATTAGGTTGTTTCTTAATATAAGTCACGTCAAAAGTTTGTTTCATGTTTTCTTAAATTATATTAGTGGTAGTACGTAATTTTTTTCACACTAAAATACATTGATTTTATTTTTTTATCGGAGGTTTTGCTCTACACAAATTTTAACGATTTTAGAAAGGCAGTAAGATCGTCATTTCTTTCATCAGACTTTTTCGCATATAATAAACTAGAATATCTAGTATGTTTCTTGCCAAACGATATATCAATGCCGTAACAATCTTTTGATATCATAACGTGGACGGTTGGACTTATAGTTCACTGGTCCGGGCAAGCGACGCCTTGAGAACAATGCAAACCTGTTATCAACGCCAACTCCAAGCCGATTGCGTAACGTGTGGGCCGACGCTTTCTTTGGAAGATGCATAATCAGCACATAACTCATGTATTTTTTATTCGTATCTAAAATAAATAATAAGTGTCTGATTGTAATAATTAAATTAAATCAAAATAATCTGGCAAACAGGCGGTGCGGAAAGTTATTTTAATAATGCCATTAATCCATCAGCCCTTTGATGTCCACTGCTGGACATAGGCCTCCCCCTAAATGGCGCCACTCCAACCGGTTCTGTGCCCTCTGAATCTAACGGTTTCTCGCTGTATTCTTCAGGTCATCGGTCCACCTGGTAGGGGGGCGACCGGTACTCCGTGTGCCTAAACGTGGTCACTCGAGGACCTTTCTTCCGCATCGGTTGTCGGTCCTTCGAGCGATGTGGCCGGCCCACTGCCACTTCAGCTTGCTGATTTTGAGAGCTATGTCGGTAACATTCGTTCGTCTACGGATTTCATCGTTGCAAATCATGTCTCGTAACATAATTCCTAGCATAGCCCTCTCCATAACACGCTGAGCACCTCTGAGCCTTATAATTAGTAAACGTTAATCCAACCCCCCTTAATACAAAATCGGAAGACTATCTGACACCTTTTGCGATTTTTTAATAAAGTCTACCTTCAGCTGTGTCATATCGTTGCCAAAGAAACTAAATTTCTTTACCACTCGTTTAATCCGGTGGTAGATCCAGCCTAGTTTGGCCGGGGGTTACCGCCGTCTTATTTCTTGCATTAAACAGTTCATACGTTTCGGTGTAATGCTGTCGTTGCCGGCTCACTTTTATATGAATAAATCTTAGTCCTCGGGAGTGACTGACTATCTCGGGAGAGTCTGTGATTGCCTTCGGAACCCTCGTTCTATATGAACTTGCTTACATATGTCCATGGGCCGCAGTGATCACTTACCATCATGCGGACATGCTCGTTTGCTTCTTCAATCCTATGAAAAAGGACTGTTGAAAGAAAGGAGGTAAAGCCTTACGAGGTAAAACGCATTCAAATTATGTTACACAATTATTGGCTTAGAAACTATTATTTATTTATCACATTGAATTGACAGATTTAATTTTCGTACCAGGAAAATACACGTATAATTCCTAGAACTATTCATAAATGACGTTTACTTAAACAACTCAAACAAGAACATGAAGGTACACTTAGTATGAGAAAATGTATGAGGATACAATACTTGCGAGCGGCGAAAAAAATGTTACTAAGAATTACAGTTTTATATGTATTCATGAACATATAAAATTTAAAACAAAACTTTTCATTCGAATGGACTCACCCTTACAGTAAATTTAATTTGTGAATGTTAAAGATGGTAGAACCAATGTAGTTCGACCGGGGAAGTACCACCTCCACACTTATTTCTAACGTGTAGAAATGAACAAAATGCCCGCATGTTTACCTAGACGCGAACATCTTGATAACATAGGTATATTCGTACGATGGAGGTGTTATCATTTTTTTATCTGACTGAAGTAGCAAACGAGCTTGCAGTCCACCTGATCGTAAGTAGTCACTCCTCCCATTCGCTTGTTCCATCTGAAGTCAATCACAGATGCGTTGCTACTCCCGAGGACTATGATTGTCGCCTCTGTGAAAGTGTGCTGGCAACCACAACCTTCTATCGAAACGCAAAAAATGCTTCACGCAAGAAATGATTCATTTAAAATGAGTATTAATTAAATAGATTTTTGAATTCATAATAATTATGCGATTTATATGTGTTTGTGCTCTTGCCTGTGAAAAGTAATACTTTGTTGGAATAAAACTATATTATGTACTTCCGAAAAAGTTATTAGTATGAATACACCATTACATTTATTCATAACGTGTCGCACACCCGTGGTTTTTTGTACAAACCTCAATGAAATAAACCAAATAAAAACAACAAGGAAACAATTGTCATTGTTAAACAAGAAGGCTGCTTTTAAGAGGCCGATTGAATAACAAATTATATCGTTTACAAGGTAACTGCATTTAAGATCACTATTATTTGGTTAAATGATCTTTGCAATCGAAGGTCTGATTTTCATTTATTTGAATGAGTAATCGATTTCATTAATAGATAAGTAATTCGTATGTTTAAGTTGGATAGTTTTACTTGCAAGCCCAGTTATATTCTGTTTATTATTACCGAATAGTTATGTCGACTGCTTTAAATCTATGATCTACTTACAGACACATGAATTGTAGTGAAGAACAATTTTGACCCTGTATTTTCGGGACCAGAAAAGGCAACATTTTCCCCTGCCTGTCGTAAGAGGCGACAAAAAGAGAAGCTCAAGCCGTCAAGCCAAGCAACCCTGTGTGGTCGTATACCGCCGTAAAGAGTAGAAAGTGCGGTGAGCGAATTCGGGGAAGAGCCCGAAAAGGGCATCGTGCTTGCAGGGCTCCGGTTGTCTTCCGTTGGAGATCCCAGGGTCCCCGCAGCGCTGACGACGGCCACCGGAGAGGTTTTAGTGAGGTAAAAAAATCCACATAACCCACGTTGCTCCCACGGCGTCGAGTACCTTTTGAAGGTCTTTTTTTTTATTTGACTGAAGTAGCAAACGAGAATGCAGTCCACCTGATGGTAAGTGGTCACTGCCGCTCATGCACATCTGAAATCAACTTCATACAGAACATGGGTTCTGTCTGAAGTCAAACACAGATGCGTTGCTACTCCCGAGGACTATGATGGTCGCCTCATGTAAAAGTGTGCCGGCAACCACACCCTTCTATCGAAACGCAAAAATGCTTCACGCTAGAAATAGGTGTGGTGGTGGTACTTCCCCGGTCGAACTACACTGGTTCTACCACCTTCAGAACTCCTCTCATTATCAAAAAAAGATACGAATTATTTAAGGTTACTACCTCAACTTAAACTCAACATAAACTGATCAAAGTAACACATATATATTTGCATCTTTTAACATTCTTAACAACCACTGAGATTTTAAACCTATCTATAAATAAAATGTTACTATTTGAGCAGCATTAGCAAGTACTACAATTTACTTATTCAAAGAATACTTTAATAATCTAATTTCTTTTTAAATGTGTTTATCTACAAATTTGGAAGTAGTTATTTAACTGATTTTGGGGGGGGGGGGGGAATTACGATCATAGATCTAAATTAACTATTGATCTGAATTACGGTTATAAGTCTATTTACTAGTTTTCCCTTTAGTTCCGGGACCAGAATAGAGCCACAGTACCCTCTGCCTGTCGTAAGAGGCGATTAAAAGGGGCTTCTGTGGCTGCGGGCGGGAAGAGTGGGAGCACGAACCGTCCAGCCAACCGAACCCGGGAAGGACGGCGGCATGTGTGGTCCCATGCTGCCGTAAAGACCAGAAGGTGCGGTGAGCGTTTCACGCCCACCAGAAAAGGGCCCAAAAGGGGCATCGCGCTCGGAGGACTCCGGCTGTGTTCCGTTGGAGATCCCGGAGTCCTCCACACTGTGCTGAGGATGGCCACCGGGGAGGTTTTAGTGCGGTAAGAATCCCACATAACCTGCGTCGCTCCCACGACGTCGAGTACCTTACGACGGTTCCCACCTCGTAAAAAGGTATTTTTGCTAGACTAGACTAGACTATGTTGGAGCTAAGCTATTTTTACACCCAAATAGGAGACAATTTAAGGGTAGTATCACCAGCAAAACGAAAATTCAACTCATGAATGTAACACGCTTGAAAACGATAATCTTCAAACTGAAGCAAATATGCTATGCTATGCCATGATTTGGTTAGTTTTTGGTTAATGGTCAACGGGAACGTGAGATATACAATCCGAAGGTGGTAAAGTGTTGCTACAATGCTCAGAGCTATAAGCGCTTCTACTTATTACTTTCCGTCTGTCTGAATCTGTCCATCTATCTAGTTCCGTGTGTCTACTCCTACGAGTATTAAAGAACATTCAATCCAGTAGTGGCCACTTACTATCAGTGAACCTGGCCACTGCCGCCTGTGGATATATGTAATCAACCAGATAAGACTAGAATTCTGCTTGAGTTGGTCACAATTAAAGACTTATTTACTACAACCAACGAACCAATACACAACAGCGCTACTAACTTCATACAGAACATGAGTTCAATCTGAAGTCAATCACAGATGTGTTGCTACTCACGAAGACTAAGATGGTCGCCTGAAATAAAAGTGTGCCGGCAACCACACCCTTCCAACGAAACGCAAGAACTGCTTCACGCTAGAAATAGGTATGGCAGTGGTAGGTACTTCCCCTGTTCAACCATTGTTCTACCACCTTTAAAAAAAATGAAAATTATTCAACTTAATATGAATAGTGGTTGATGTACCTACAATATTGTTCCATTTTAGTCTTTATTAAAGATTTCATATTATGTCATCTGACGACCAGCGTGGCGCAGCGGTTACCATGCCGGCGTGATACACAGTGGGTCCCGGGTTCGATTCCCGGCCAGACAGGTATCTGAATGATGAGTTTAGATTCTTGTTCTGGGTCTGGGTGTTTGTGTATTCGTCTTTATGTGTGTCCATGGCACCCACGACACAGGAGAAAATCTTACTGTGGGGCTATGAGGGTAGAAAGCGTTTTTTTTTTTTTTAATATGAATAGTGGTTGATGTACCTACAATATTGTTCCATTTTAGTCTTTATCAAAGATTTCATATTATGTTTAACATTTTCCTTAATACGTACAACTTAGTTACGTATCTACTACTTGACTCACTTTCAGATTTACATTGTTTTTAATATCTGGACAGATTTCTGAGAAATGTTTTGCTCATTATTTTCTATTGATATAATCAGTCTTACGATGACCAAATCAGTATACAAAGACTTTCCACAAACTTGAGACAAACTTTACCTACCTCATCACATTCATATATGAATCATGTATCAATAATTCATACATATCTCGTCAACCCATTATTGCCCCACTGCTGGGCACGGGTCGTCTCAGAATGAGAGAGTTTAGGCCATTGCCATATGTATGAAATCCCTGCATACCCACTCTAAACTTTCTAAAGTGTATTCAGGAATTTGTGACCTGCATTTTCAATAAGTCGATTAGACAGATGTACCTACCTAACTTATAAGTTTACTGTTGATAATAGACATGTCTTAGAAAAGGAATTTAGTGTATAAATTCGTAGCAAACGCTACTATCAGCGACATCTATTGGATGAGAAGTAAGTAGCTTTACTTCGATACCCACATAAGACCTTCGTGTAACAATAAAGCGAGACAACCCTTATGAAATGTAAAATACGTAACGTTGGGCCTATAAAAGTTTAAATGAAATTAAGTTTAAAAAAATATATGAAATAGTTTAAACAATTTTAATGAAATCATGAAGATTCGGAAATGTCAGTTTACTTGCTGTGCTGGCATTAGTATACAAGTCATATGTTTACGTTAGACTAGTTAATTCCGGCAGGTTATAACCCGAAATATATAGATATAGAGCAGTGACAGCCTAATGGTTGAAACTTGCCCTCTCAATCGGGAGGTCCGAGGTTCAAACCTTGGCACGCACCACTGATTTTTCTAAAATTATATGCTTATTAGAAATTATCACTGCTTTTCGGTGAAGGAAAATATCGTGAGGAAACCTTTTTTTTTTGTTTTCGAGGGGGAAACTTTCAAAAAGTACCCGACGTCGTGGGAGCGACGCGGGTTATGTGGGATTCTTACTGCACTAAAACCCCCCGGTGGCCGACCTCGACACTGCGAAGAGGACTCCGGGAACTCCGATTGACCGCCGCCGGTGTCCTCAGCGTGTGCCCCATCGGGCTCTTCCCTGGTGGGCGTGAACTGCTCACCGCACCTACTGGTTTTTACGATAGCATGCAACCACACATGCCGCCGTCCTTCCCGGGGTCGCTTGGCCGGACGGTTCGAGCTCCCACTCTTCCCGCCACAACCCCGGAAGCCTCTTTTAGTCGCCTCTTACGACAGGCAGAGGGTACCGTAGTCCTATTCTGGTCCCGGAACTACAGGGACAATCGTGAGAAAACCTACACACCCGAGAGTTCTTAAAAAAAAAGTTCTCGGAGATGTATGAAGTCCGCCAATTCGCACTTGGCAAGCGCGGTGGACAATGGGCTAAAACTCTCCTATTCCCAGAGAAGACCCGTGTCCTGCAATAGGACAATAATGGGTTGACGATATATGTACAACCCGAAAATCTTTCTTTGTACTTAACCTAATAACGCATGCACAAAATATTACCTATAACAAAGCAATGATTAGAACACATAGTTATCGGTAATTTTATCTCAGTGTGCGCATACCTCAAGTAGCCTTGTTGCGGAGGACTCGAGTCACGTCTAGCATACAAAAGCAGTGATTCAGATGGTGATGTAAACTTTGTCCCTACAATATTAACTTATTGTCGAGTTATACCTATGAATAATATCATTGTCTTTGTTCCAGATTTATTGCGGTTTCACCGCTTAAATAAATGTAACAGCGTTCAAATAACAAATTTATATTTTATACTTTTCTCAATTTTACCAAAATAACATTTTTAAATGATGATGACAACTGACTTCGTACAATACAAATAGAGCTAAGGATATTTTTATGAAATCAGTAAAATCTGCCACGTACACCAATGCGCACTTGGCCAGCTCGGTGGACTATGGCCTATAACTTCTTTATTCTGAGAGAAGACCGTGCCTTGCAGTGAGACTATAATGGGTTGACGACAGTAAAATCTGAACAGAACTAACAAGCATATCCCAAAGGGCAACTCCTTTGGCTCCATAAGGTACAGATAAGACCCACATTAAGTAATTTGCCCATAGTACGAGTATACATGTCTTCCGCAAAACGATCGCCGTTTACGTATGGCAAATAAATCATTGTTTGGAAGAAGATGATCGTTTTGAGGCAATATATTACACTGTTGCTGAGGACAATGGTCGAATCTTGAATACTTACGCAATCACGACACTTAGAAGCGAAACGATTAATAAATGTCTACTATTTTTCATATCCTCGGTTTATTTTCCTTTATATATTTTCAGTTCAAAGATTTTCTTAAATTTTTGATATGTTTAAAGACAACAGCAATAACTATTTTTTTAACTATATTCCAAACTACGAAAAAAGCAGAAACAAAACTGGCGGTTGAAACTAAATAATAAAAAACGTAGGCATACTATGTACGCACGAATAAAAATATATGCTAATATGTAGTGGACATGTAGGTACTTTCCCGCTACTCGGCCGATAATGTGTCCGTGACATTTAACCAGAAATTTATCTTGGTTTTATTTATTCTTAGATGAAAACATCGTGATTAGTGACCATTGAGGTCACTGTGTACCTACAGAAATTGTTGTTTGTAGATAAGTGTAAACAAGTCGTATCTAATTGATAGCTACAGCTAATTGACATTATTTACTGGAATTACATATGTACCTAAATATATTGTATTCTTGTTAAAAATAGAAGATAACGAGCTTGAACATTTAATGATGAGCGGTTAGGTACTTAGACCCTAAAATTAATATTTGTACAACACTAGTGATGTAACGAATATTCGCAGTCGCATTGCATTCGCGAATATTCGCATGCTTTTTTTTCGCAAAACATTCGCAAGACTCGTGCGAATGTTTTGCGAATATTGAATTACATTGATATGCAAAAATAAGGTCGCCAAATTTATATCCTCCGGCACCCTACACCAAGAACTGATAAAAACCAACATTTGCATTCGCAAATGTCGGTAAAGAATATTGGCATTCGCATTCGCGAATGTCAAATAATAACATTAGTTTACATCACTACTATATACGGAATGATATCCCTTAAATACCGTTCGAATACGAGCATGCTCATAAAGGTGGTAGAACCAGTGTGGCGGTGGTACTTACCCGGTAAGTACCACCGCCACACCTATTTCTAGCGTGAAGGATTTCTTGCGTTTCGATGGAAGGGTGTGGTTGCCGGCACATATTTACATATATAGGGCGATCATCATAGTCCTCGGAAGTAGCAACGCATCTGTGATTGACTTCAGATAGAACCCATGTTCTGTATGAAGTTGATTACAGATATCTTTGAGCGGCAGTGCAAACTTACAATGAAAGTGTGCCGGCAACCGCACCCTTCTATCTAAATGCAAGAAATGCTTCACGCTAGAAATAGAAAACTATAAACAAAAATCATCCTAAATTTCTCTGATCGCAGGCGCCATATTAAAAAAAATTTAGGTCTGTGACTAGTCTGATAACTGAAACAATTCAAATAATTCGTCAATCCGTCAACCCCGTATATATGCTACTCTATGGTTAAGCCGTTTAGGCTGTAGTCGTATTTGTAGTATATCAAGGAAATGGACATACAAACATACATACAAACGCTTGAAAATTATCACCCTCCTTTTGACGCAGTCGGAAAATATTCTGATTCATTTAAATGTGGTAGAGGTAAATTGTTTATTTAGTCGTTAACAAAAAACATAGTGATGTAGAATGATTACATTTACATCAGCTATTATAGTCAGATTAGTGTTGTGTAAAAAATAACTACAATTTATATCCACTATTGTTATATTTTCAATAAGGCGTATAATTTGCATCCAAGTTATCAATGTCATCTAAACTAAGAGCTCCTTCACATTGGCTTTTTTTCTGTGTAGGCGATCGATGGGCGTTCAAGCAGCGTTATGTACAGCATCATGCACGTCTGAGTCATGTACAGTCGAGAGCAAACGTCGTACTTTTCGTAAAAAATATATTATTTATATAAGTTTTGGCAATACTTTAAGATATTTGCAGTTGATTTAGTACTTACGGAACAAATTAATTTCTTTCATGTGGTTTATATTGTTATAGCGTATTGTATTTATCTTTTCATTTCATTTTAATTTTCTATGCATAAGAATTTTCGCTGTAAAACGTGCCAATTAGTATTTCCTAGTCTAAATCGATTGTTTACGGTAGTACCAAACGTAGTTATGCATAAGTCTTTTTAACGCTCACTCTAGTGTGAAAGAGCTCTAAATTAGCAGGTGACTTCAGTATATAAAGCAAGAGCAATAATCTTTCTGGGATTTTATAAAATAAAACAAACAATATGCATGCACGTCCAGTTAACATTTACTCCTATAAATTTCAGTTACATAAGATATGTAAAACTACAATTGAGACATGAGTATGATTTCTATAAGCGTGAGTCAAAAAGTGGCAATCTCGTTAACTCCAGGAACATTAAAGTTTAAAATTAGCAAAAACGTCATTACATTAAAAATTACCTAACTTTTACAGATAAAATCCCATAATAGACATATACTTGCTTATTTTTACATTAAAATCTTTACGAATAAAACGTTTACAAACACGTATAAGTTGTCCATTCACGTAGTGTATTTTAAAATATTGCTAAATAATTCGTCCTACTTCTATGCGTACGGATTACCACCCTAAAACTTTGATGGAAATTTGGCACCATTTTGTGAATAGCACTTTAAAAGTTTTTTAATAAATAGAAACGCGAATATCATTACATTCACAGATGCAATTCGTTTAGTTTTAATGAGCCACGCCCGGCGACATGTTATAGCTCGGTGGTACGTTGTTTTGGCCTTGAGCTTGTCCGTGGTTCATGTCAATCTTTTGTGGCGGTTGTCCTTGATACGCTTGGCCTTGGGGAGGTTGAATTTGGGCTTGTCCTTGCTGATTTTGCTGCTGGACTTGTGCCTGTCCTGGCTGTGCTTGTGTTTGCTGTCCTTGAGGGGGCTGCCCTTGAATTTGCTGTCCTTGACCCGGTTGTCCTTGTATTTGCTGACCTTGACCCGGTTGTCCTTGTATTTGCTGACCTTGACCCGGTTGTCCTTGTATTTGCTGTCCTTGAGCCTGTCCTTGTGCTTGTATTTGTCCTTGATGTCCCTGTCCTTGAATTACCTGTCCCTGAGGAACTTGTCCCTGATACTGCCCTTGTGGGGGATGCCCTTGAGGCACCTGTCCCTGGAACTGACCCGGTTGTCCTTGGGGTACTTGCTGGTATTGACCTTGCGGGACCTGACCTTGTGGTATCGGCTGGTACTGTTGTTGTTGATATTGCGGTGGCTGTTGTTGATATTGCGGTGGTTGTTGTTGATATTGCGGGGGTTGCTGTTGATACTGCGGTGGTTGTTGTTGATATTGTGGGGGTTGCTGTTGATATTGTGGTGGGTGCTGTTGGTACGGTGGTGGAGCGAACGAGCCCTGTGGGTGGCCCATGGGCTGACCGGACGGGTGTTGTGGTGCATGCTCCATAGGGTGGTACTGAGCTGCGAATTGCTGGGCCGCTTTATGGATCTGGTGTTCCGCGCCAGGTACTGGTCGGCCGTGAGCGTCCACCTGAGCGTGAGAAAATGATTGATTGATTACAACTTTTTTATATAATGTGTAGTGGAATAGATACAAGCAATAAGTAGTTAACAGTGTTAGAAAACTGTTAACAATTCCGTATAGAAAAGAGGTTTTAATTGACACCAAAAATACGACGACGGTCGCCTTATGTAAGTCAGCCAGCAACAACATCTCAACAAAACGCAAGTGTTGCTTCACGCTCAAAATAGCCATGGAGATGGTACCCAACTGTTCAGGCCATGCTGGTTCAACCAGTTTAAAATATTTTCCTCTTTTATTTAAAACGCACCCTTTCAAAATGCAGTGTTTCGACGGTGTTATTTGTTTCATAACTAGGCCAATGATGCAAATAGCAATGACCCATTCAATTATAGATCAAAGATAAACAATGTTTACCTAATTCATAAACACTAACCAGATTTTAAAATACAAATAAAAGACTTTGATTGGTAATATATAAAATATTATGATGACATAAATCACTAGTTAATATATTGTTACACGGTAAAGGCCTTAACCATGGGGTTCGTTTCGCTCATATGCCACGAATACTGAAACCTTAAATGACTAAGCAATTACAATCCACTACTACAATCAACAAAGCTTCATACTGTAAATTGGTAATTTTTCATATACGATTTTGTTCTAGGGGCCCGTCAAAATAGAAGGCACCGAATCTTTTAAGTTGCATCAACTATATCCGCGAATACGAGAAAATGTTCACAAATTTGTTACCTGTAAATGATGAAAACGCGAATGCAGAAACAGTTAATAAGGATCTTGGACCGCAGAAGGAATTTACAACATTTTACATGATTCGAAAATGACTTACCAATCCAAGAGATTGCAGGTATCTCAGTTCCTCTAGCTTCCTGCGTTCATACTCCTGGTATTCATTTTGGGTGTATATCTGGTTCTCATCAATGGACTTCCAGCCTTAAAAAACGTTTTAAAATATTATTAATACGCCATGCACAAATATTTTGGTCTATATTTAACTTCAAAGTTAAGTATTTGTAGATATTTAATTTAAATGTAACAAGAATAAAAAAAAATTGAAAATGGAATGATATTAACACCCGTAAATAAGACAAAAACATATTTTAAGTCATTTAATAATACCTAAATAAAATCAGGTCTTAATGCCTAATGACAGGTTACTACAAAGCGGCCGAAAGATGGCGTTGATGTTTAAGTATAATAATGAGGTAAAGTTTTCACCTTAACATTTATTTGAATTGACTTTGTTCAAGGCATTTCTAAAATTATTTACATGCAAATGCAAATCAATTTTCAACTTTTATAATTCCCATTATATTTTCGAAAATTCTAACTAGCTCAAAAACATTTCAAGTTAGGTATATATAGAATAATCTACACATCATAATCCATCCATCAGCTCCTAAAAATCAAATACTGGACATAGGCCTTCCTAATCTGCCACTTCTACCGGTTCTGAGCCATTTGAATTCAGCGGTTACAGCAGTCTCCTCCAAGTCGTAAATCCCCCTGGTCGGGGGGCGGCTTACATTCTTCCCTTTGCCCAGACGTGATCTCCATTCGAGATCAGTGGGAGAGATACGCTTGACATTTCCCTACGCGACTAAATACGTAATGATGAAATTCGTAGGAGAACGAAAATTACCGACATAGCTCTCAGAATTAGTAAACTGAAATGGCGGTTGGCAGGCTTTTGGCATTTTTTTATCTTATTGAAGTAGCAAAGGAGCATGCAGTCCACCTGATAGTAAGTTGCTACTGCCGCACATGGACATCTGTGAGCAACTTCAAACAGAACATGGGTTCTATCTGAAGTCGATCACAGATGCGTTGCTACTCTAGAGGACTATGATGGTCGCCTCATACTAAAGTGTGCCGGCAACCACACCCTTCCATCGAAACGCAACAAATGCTTCACTTTGGAAATAGGTGTAATAATCAATCATAATAAGTATTATTTCCTTATATCACTAATCTAGCACGCATCCTATATTCAAATCATTATACATACCCTCGTCCTGGTTGAAATCAGCCCGCTGAGTCTCCATCATGAACTCGTGGAAGTCGATGAGTCCGTCTCGATTCCTATCGTTCTCCTGAAACACGTGTTCCCTCATCCTCTCCATCTCTTCCGCACGCTCGTGCATGTCCTTGTTCGGACCACCCGGACCGTACAACTTATCCAACTCCTTGATGAACAACGCCTTCACCTCGTCCGCGTCCCATACGCCGTTACCGTCAACATCTACCATCATTCAAATGTTTTAAATTTGTAAAGGCATTAGAATCGCACCTTTATTTATAAAAAGAAATAACTCAAAATTTACGTTTTGCGAGTTTATACCATAAAGCGAACGAACTAGGATTTTTTGTATCTGACTGAAGTAGCAAACGAGCATGCAGTCCACCTGATGATAAGTGGCCACTGCCGCCCTTGGACATCTGTAATCAACTTCATACAGAACATGGGTTCCATTTGAAGTCAATCACAGATGCGTTGCTACTCCCGAGGACTATGATGGTCGCCTCATGTGAAAGTGTGCCGGCAACCACACCCTTCTATTGAAACACAAGAAATGCTTCACGCTAGAAATAGGTGTGGCGGTGGTACTCCCCCGGTTGAACTACACTGGTTCTACCACCTGTAAATTGTATCACAACTCGCAAAACATAAATTTTGAGTTATTTCTTTTTATGAATAAAGGTGCGAATGTATATAGTAATTCAGTGTTTTCAATCAAAAACAAAATAAACATTACACACATGATGCATATTATAAAATAATCTATTAGTGTTGTAACGAAACTTATTATTTGAACATTCATATTTGTATAATAAAAATGAATGTCTGTAGATTGTGTGCGTGCGTGTTAATTGCTGTGTACGCGTGTGTTTTGAGTCAAAACACATATATACAAAATAGATGTAAATGTTGTATGTATTGAAATAATGATAATCATAATTATTATCATATTTTTTGTGACGGTGCATGAACTATATGCCTATATAAACATAGGGTTCCTAATACTTGATTATGATGCAATAATTTACATTTACCTTTGAAAATAAAATCTATAATTACTATGCTGAAATATTTTATATTATGTCTATCAGATAAAGCTTGTATACGATCAATAAAGTTCTCTAATACTTACTCAAAAATGTCTAAAAATATTACTAATTTACATTTACGCTATGTTCAAGGAATAGTTTTTATTAACTGTGTCAGCAGCAAATGCAAATCTCTACTGATACGAATGGCTTTGAATGAGCTCATGTAATGTTGTTAATTATGATGCAATTACACTAGCTTACAAAACATGCATGCTCAGTAACTCAAATTTCAACATATTATAGTTAATCTAAGGGTGCAATGGGAGGACGGTTCCATATAGATGACACCTTTATCGCCCGGGCGTGGCATATGTACTTAGCGCTGCAAGCGCTAGCCGTATGCAAATTATTGACAGTTATTTTTACAATAAAAGGGAATTTTTCTAGGCGTTCAAGTATTACGTAACGCAATTTGGAGGGTTGGGTCTTATTAAACGTTACGATGCGATACGACATAGGAAGCCCCCTTGAACAAACCCCCCTTGAACAACGCATTATGTAAAATGTTTTTTTTCTATGAAACAGAAAATCCCTTTCAAGGGAAGGGAAAGGGATACATGGGCAGAGGGGGGGGGGGTCTAAAATACTTGAACGCTCCCCTATAAGATACATCTGTTATTCTCAATGCTAACGCATGTAGCGTAGAACGATTGAGACTTGAATTGAATTGAGCACAGCACTAGATTATGCACCAGTTAAATTAGCGCGTTCGCTCAACTCGACTCACGGTTGAGCAACCTAGGGAAATCTTAAAGTCGACTGACCAAACTTTAAGCTCTTATTTTTCGATTTCATGACCAAAAAAATTATATTCGCTCGCTTTTACTATGAATTTAAGAAAAATCTATTTTCAATTTTAATTTTCTCTTAAATTAAAATAAAGTAAAATTTATAAACAAACACGTAAGAAAACTCAATGCACTGCAACTTAGCCTCAAATATTGAACTTGGCCTCAAAATTATTAAAAATAATGCCATACTAATTTAAAATACGGCATACATTTATTCACTGACTGAGTGCACAGTAAAGAGCCTAGAATTAAATGGCCAACCGTCCTCTCTAGTACAATATTGAATCACACATGAAACGAGCAACAACTCCAATCGCTAACTCAAACTGCACGCCACAGACAGAGACCAATGAAAAATAAGGACAGTGTTTTCAACTCGTACTTATACATATGTATTTGTTAGTAAGACTATGTAATCTATTCAATAAAAATGTACATTATTTTGTTATAGTTGGTTTATAAATAATTTAATAATTAATTTAATTATAATGAACATAACATAAAGAACATCTCTCTCGGCTCGACATACATTTGTATAGTTTTTTTATTTTATTGTTAACCACTAATCCAATTATTACAAACAAAGAATTAATGTCTGCCATTTAAAGACACTATAATATGACATTCTACACATCTTGAGATTATATTATTTAGGAGAATATTATCGCGGAACTGATACATTTTAGGATGCAATGAACACTATGCGGTTGTTGAATTCTATAATAATCTTACATTCCCTAATCTTTTAATATAACTTGTTTAATGAACTTACATTTTCGCCTATTCTCTTTAAATACGTATACGTAATACGTATATCTCAATATGCTCAAGGCGTTTCATTTATTTTTTAGAATAATAAGCAAGACACTGTCATTTTTCCCCATTAGTCTCTATCCATGGATCTTACCGTGCAACATGAAAAACGCCTTCGGATCGAAGTCGTTCGGGTCCATGTTATCCGCACTTTTCCATATTTCTAACAGCTGTTCTCTTGTTACCGGGTGGTGCAACTGTCACAAATAATAAAAAAAAATGATTAACAATTTCTAAGTCTTACCATGCATCATAAAGAACGCTTTGGGGTCAAATTGTTGGTCCATATGGTCCTGTTTCTCCCAGACCTCCTCGAGCTGTTGCTTAGAGCCGGGATGGTGAATCTGTGTGATCAAATTGTTAGTTTAAGCTACTTTATGACTTAGACACAAATGATATAAAAAAAGATTTTAAAAGTGTATTACATTAACTCATATTTTTAGGTTGATAAAATATTTTATGATAGGAAACACATGTAATTTTACGTCTAAAACATGCTTCAGTTCTTAAGATTTATGAAAATTAGGTATCAATCTCATATGCAAGCGAATGGTCCGTATGCAGTGCGTTTATAATTTCATATACACAATATACAAGTGAAAACATATCGTTTAGACATGACGATTTTATAAATATTACGAAAGAATCTCTGGAACTCATATCCCAACATATTTTCATATAAATATTTTTTTAATTAAAATAAATTATTTTAATAAAGTAACACAATCATAAATGTTGTAATTGGTACGTTCCAACAAGCACCTTTCAATTGAATTAAGATAAAACGAATAATATAATTGATATAAGTGACTAACGTCATACATGTTTTGTTCTCATATGACTTATTTCTTCCTTAAGAATTTTAGATAAAGAGGTAGTTGAAACGTTTGCATAATATACACAGTCATGAAGAAGAATAACAGTAAAGTATAGAGTACAGCATAGTATAAATGTACACGTGAAAATGTAAATAATTATGATCTATTCTGTACATTATGTTGCATGTCATGTGCTATTTCTATTTAATTAATAAAATTTTCAATACTTTCGTAGGTTAATTAGGATGATACACACCACCCACCCACACTAAACCTATTTCTGACAAAAAAAAAACAAGTTTTAAGTGCTGTTGCATTGTTTTGAAGGCGTTCCAACTGTCTTCGCTGATACCAACTTGCCTAATATCAATAACAAGTAGAATTTATTTTCTATCAGGGGTACATAGTAATGAGTTGGACTAGACACCTGTTTCATTCATACAAGATAAAACGGATTGCTTCGGGCCGCGCGAAACACCTAACAAATTGAAAATCCAAATGAGCAGAAAAAAATCCATATGAGCAGACATCAATTTTCAATCTTCCAAATGACGTTAAGAATCGAATGCAATGTTTTTCAATCTTGATATATAATGCTAGGTGGTCGTCCTTACTCTAACTGTTACCCGCTTCTTTGTACACTTGGACGATTTGTATTATAAATCAAAGGGTATATAGGTAAGTACACCCATGTGCCTACCTGTATACCCTTATACAAAGGTAGGTTTAGGTGTCATACAATTAGCCCGTATTTAACTTGGATTGGATTTCACCAGGTGGTAGAACCACTGTAGTTTGACCGGGGAGGTACCGCCGCCACACCTGTGGCCGTGCCCGGCCGGTGTGAAATGGTGTGGTTGCCGGCATACTTTTATATCAGGCGAATATACTAGTCCTCGGAAGCAGCGAGGCATCTGTGATTGGCTTGATTTGAATCAAGTCATTCGAGCTGTAGCGCCTGCCAAATAAATCCACAAACATACAGACATACGCTCGAAAAACATTACATCCTTCTAACGCAGTCGGAAAAAAGCTATAATATGCCAAAATATTAGTATTAAAACCCCACGTACCGGTTTGTGATGTTTCACGGCCTCCTCTTCTTTCTTCAGCTGCGCTTCGTATTCGGCCTTGTGTGTCTCGTCCATCGCTTCCAGCTTTTGGTGCTTGTCAAACTCCTTCTTCATTTCGTACTCCTGGAAGAAGTTAAAAATGTTAGGTTAATAACTAATTACGATATTCATTAAGCGAATATTTAATAGACGAATACATCCAGGCGGTAGAACCAGTGCAGTTCGATTTGGGAAATACCAACGCTACACTTATCTCTACCGTAATGAGTGTGGTTGCCTGCTCACTTTTATATGACGCAACTATCTTTGTCCTCAGGGGTTGCAACACATCTGTGATTTATTCATTGATCCCCTATTCTATATGAAAGTGCCCCCAGATGTCCATAAGCGACACTAACCACCTATCGTCGGGTGAACTGCACGCTCGTTTATACATACTGCTTCAGTTATATAAAAAACTAGCTGTTACCCGCGGCTTCGCCCGTACAGTCACATTAACATTAGCATTTGATAGCGTGATTCAGAACTTGCAAATGAATTTTACCAACGCTATCTATTAACAACGTCTGGAACTACTAAAAATGTATCAACTAACAAAACATCGATATTGTCATGGGAATGAGAGAGCGCGGTAAAAAGTAGCCTACGTCACTTTCCGCCCTCGTAAGTTCGTAACTATCTCCCAGCATATAAACCATATCATATAATAGCTATGTGGTGACGTGAAAGAGGAAAAAACAAACACACTTTCACATTTATAATATTAGTATAAAAAATATAGAACAAAGACCTATTTTTCTTACTTTAAGCATAATATTATATGCCCGCTTGCGGCGGGAATGTAGAGGAATATTTATGACTGTACTGTACATATAACTAACTACTTACATTCCATAATAAACGAATTTGATTAGATTTGATTTGATAACTGCAATTCATGGTTCAAAAAAGTTATATTCCAAAGACGTCATACAACAATATCTCTTGTACTTTTCATAAAGCTACTAACCTTAAACTCCTCCTTTCTTCGCTTGTCCGCAGCCTCCAAGTCGGCAGTAGTCTGTTTTATTAGCTTCTTCAGGTCTTCAATCTCGAAGGTATGAGGGTTCGAATGGTCCAAGTGATTGTCGGTGGGTCCAGGATTTATAGAATTATCATTTAAGTCGTTATTGAACTCGAATTGCTGAAAACGTTTAAATTAATTAACCACCTATTCGTTAACTTATATGTATTCGATTTCGTGCAACATCCATGCAAGTACATTCTCAATTTATACATTTTATGGAAATATTTATAGCAGAAGAGAAATTTACAAGTAATCACAGAAGGCCTACTTAAACGAAGTAGATTATGCAATAAATATTCAATAATATTTGAAATATACATATGACCCTACGCTCAAGAAGCAAAGACTGCATAGATAGATTGCTTAACATTCAAATTTTATATATATTTTATCATATTTATTAGCAGCATTCATCGTTGTTTCGTGTGCATTTTTATTATATATCATGGATCATGGATAATTTAAAGTGTTGCGAGTAAAGGACAAGGCCAATTTTTGTATGGTGTTCTGCCTAGCTTCTCGAATTAGGGTATCCAAAATATAGTAATTAAGCAATTTTAAAGTCTATTTTGCAACCGGTTTATTCCGCCCTTCTCGCCATTTGGTTTCTTTAATGCAACAAAAAGAAAATAAATATTTACACACAATTATATTCCAAAATAAGAATTATTTGTTTTAATTGTAGTATTAAATAATAATAAAAATTGTTGTTAGTATAGCACATTAATAACAATTATATTTCCCACTTTTTTTATTTATTAGCATAAACTAAACGCAACTAAATCTCACACCTAGAAAAATCCTCAAGTTCCTGGATTTGAAATTATTTAATTAATATCTTAGGACACCCTTAATATAAAAAAAAGTAAAAGTCTTCCGTGTACATGGGTCATTGGCAATGTCCTTTCGTGCTCATTTGCGACTTCCATTTTATAAAAAAGAACTTAAAAATTGTATTCACTGATTTACACGATAAAGAATATAATATAAACATAATCAAGTGTAGAACAATAATAAGTAGTAAATAGATAACAATTTCGCTCAAAATCTTTTTTAACAGAATTTTCTAGACATTTGCAGATTAATAAATAACGGTATAGATTGGCATAAACGTTGATAAGAAAATCATAGCTGTGTCAATTTACCTAATCTTACGTACAGTGATTTAATGATCGTTCCAGAAATGAAATAGCGATAAGATAATGAAATCGACAAATGTAATTAGATGATTAATGATACAAAGCAGTGATGTCATTATAAATTATTTTTAATTTTAGTAGTCTTTTGATAAAAATACTGATGTTTGGTCATATGCATGAAATAAAATGAAATGTCTTTATTTTGTATAGGCCTACGGGGGCGCTTACAAATTGTCAGTTACATTTTTTTTACACTACCACCGGATCGGAACACGACCTCAACTGAGAAGATCCGGCAAGAAACTCAGTGGGTTTGTCTATATGCGTGTTACTTCTTAATAATAACAAAATAGTATAAATTATAAAATATTTCTATGAATGCTACTAATAAACACGAAAATTTGCAATAATACTAATGTACATACAACAATAGACGTACTACCTACACAGATATATAGATACATATAAACGTCGACTCATATAAACATTGGGACTACCAACATTTTGTAAACACAGTAAGAAATAGATTTAAGAACCATTTGTTAAATATTTAAAGGAAATATGAATTCCTAATTATACAAAAAGGCAAAAGATTTGTCGTTTACTAGGTTATCCCGCGGTTTCGCCCCTTTTGGTTAAGTCTACGACGGTTATGGGTGGACATCAGATTATATATATTTGCATATTTGCAAATGAAAATAATGACAGTTTTATGGCGTTTTTGCATATTTCGGTAATTTTCTATTAGTATTGGGCATAATGGTTGCCAGTTCGTTCGTTTAGTTCCCTAATTCCTGTCACAGTTCAAGCTTGACGACCAAAAAAAAAGTCTTCAAATCTATACCAATTTCATTTCAACAACAAAAAAGGTCATCAAATCTATACCGATTCTAGTTTAACCAATCATAAATAAAATAAATGGTGTTTTGATAGTGGATATGTTGGATATATTTAAACATTTTTGTGCATATTTCCCCACCCTATAGTGCATATTTTGGCATTTTGACAGTGCATATAATCCGATGTCTGGTTTTGAATTATCACGTGTTAATTTAGGTCATAAACTACCTGTGCGACATATTTCAACGAAATCCTATGGGAACATTTCGCTTAAAAGAGTGACAAACGCACATACATCTTCACTAACTTTTGCAATATAATATTATTGAGATTTCACACATTTAAACGCAAACGATTTCTTGTTTTTGGCTACTTAGAAACGCATAGATTGTTTTTATAAATTTGTGTTTCATATAAAAAATACGTACAGATTATACAATTAAAGTACCCTGTCGCTCTGAAACTTCATGACTCTATACTTTACAAATTTTACGTTAAGTTAAACTTTTTACGCTTTAAAAACCCTCATTGAATTTATTATGAAAGTCCCATCTCACGCGTAATCAACTTGACACGCGTGTAGAGCCGAACCATAAATAGTAAGACAAGTAAGATTTTAAGAGTGCCTTGTGTGTGCAATTTTTACCTCACAAATAGAATCTAGAGCCAATCATGATGTATGTACTATGGAATGCCTTGAATCCTCAACAATAATTTTGGGTTCGGACCGCAACAAAACTGCACACACACTTTGAAAAAAATACACTGATACTGGTACAATAAAATTACCACCTTCAATATATATTGTAGAAGGTCAACGGCCAGTATATGATAACCCTCTATAGATGCACCTAAGAGATATTTTCTTTTATTTCTAATCTTTCTCTTTATCTTTCGCTTTTTCCCTGATGTCTTTTGGAGCAGCATTGTAAAAAATGAAATTACACTGTAGCAGTCATGATTATGTAATATATCTGGGTATTCTCTTCCGGTGATATGATTATAATGGTTACTTAGTACATATACTTAAGCAACAGTAGGTACCCAATAACAATGTCGGAAAAAATAAGCAACAATAAATTTATATTTACACACAAACCAATTTATGACCTTTGTAACGTTATCAAGAACTATCACAGGAAGAGAAAGCCATATTTCTTCAGATCATGGTAGCAATTACTGACATATCAAATTGTACCGATAATAACATAATATTAGCTATCGTAGCACAAAAAATAAACTTAGCAACATCGAGCAATAGAACGTTTTTCTGTCGCGCGTGTATTTTCCCTACTCGTGCACCTCTTGCATCCTATTATTTCATGCGAATACGCTAAGTGTCGCGAAGACACTGCAGCAAATAATTCCATACGTGAGGATGGGACACGCATGCGGGTAAAAACATGCGCGACAAGAAAAATAACTTATCGTAACCACACCGTATACTAATATTTATGTCTTTTTTTAAACCAAACACATAGTGAAATCTAATGCTGTAAGCTCTTAACCAATAACAATAGAACGCCTAACACAATTTTGTCTAACACAAAAAACGTCAGAAGAGAACAAATTATCGTTGATATCAAGACATGAGGTTGGTTAGGTAACGACATATATGCGACATACAGACACGAGAGACTTTCATTTACATTATATGCATGGCTTTCACAGTCTACTTTCTCGCATAAAAGATAATAAACACATAAATCTGAATTTTTAAGCGTCCTGCATGATATATTTTCTTATATTACTCCAATATAGCTTCTATCGTGATTTTTTGCCTGACCGTTAGTTGATCTACGAAATAAAGTAATATGGAGTAAGGTGCTCTCATCCTGCTCCAGCGACACTAATGATGAAATGAACCCTTAGGAAATTGCAGCCAATGACTGATAAATTGCTTCCAATAACAGGCAAAAGATATGTAACTATTATCACAATATATCTGTAAGTGTTTGATGTTTGTGTTTATCTTCAACGGACAATCCAATGCAAGGAAAACAAACACTTAAACTGATTTTAGAATCATCATATTAATATTATCATCAGAAATAGAAAAAGAAATGCTGCTTGAATCATTATCAACTAAGTAGTCATAAGGAGCAAATTTGACGTGTTTTATGGGGCGAATATAATATCTGTGAGTATTTATTTACAAACCAATATGCAAAGGCAAAAACGATCAATATAAGCTTACTATTATTTCACGATAAAAAACATATAGCGATAAACTATCTACATATATAACAAAGCGAACTATAAAAGGAACTTTTTATAATAGTTACCTTCTTCGCCAAATGACGCAGTCTCTCCATTTCCCGTCGCTTGATCTCGTCCAATTTAGTCCTGACATTGTGATTGACGAAGTCCAATTGTTCAGCAATCTTTCCTGACTGGAAAACAAAGACAAAAATTATAACAATAATATTTAACAAGTGGGTTATATTTCTCGTGTGACTCAATGTATATTATAAGTATTTTTTGTTTTAAAAGTTTTTTTTAAGTTTAAAGGAGATTACATATAAGTACTTATGTGTTATGTTATGAACGGGTATGGCCACTTATCATTAAGTTGGCTGAATAGCATGCTTCTTTGCTACTTGAATAATTAAAAGAAAATCAATCAAATTTTGCAGAGATATACAGGGTGGCCTAAAAGTCGTGGATCAAAACTTGTGGTTAGATGGGACCATCAGCAGCAAAAAAATGTTCTACGGGAGGTCCTTAAGTTCAACCCCTGCAGAGTTATACACAATTTTGTGTTTTAATAAGAAAAATGACTTTTTAACTAATTCTTACAAAAATTCGAAAAATTCGACAATCAATTTCTAAGCCAAAAATCGGCTTAGAAATTGATTTGTTAAAACTAGGTTATACTTGTGCAAAAGTTCCCATCAAAAACGATTCAGCCAAGGTTACCAAGATTTTTGTATCTAACTGAAGCAGCAAACGACCATGCAGTCCACGTAAAGTATAAGATGGTAAGTGGTCACTGCCGCCCATGGACATTTGTAAGGAACTTCAAAAAGAAACTTTGGTTCTATCTGAAGTCAATCACAGGTGCGTTGTGAGTTTGCTCAACCTTGTGTAGTGCAGGCAGACAGACAACTGTTTCATAAAAACTTGTTTCAAGTACACGAGGCTCTTGACTTCTTTAACAATTAACAACCGGTTCACGTTTGAGCATTTTATTTTTTGATCATTTAAATGTCATTGTGATAATGAAAGGGTACTAGCGCCCAAAACCATGATTAAAATATTCTGGTTTCTGATTGGTTTTATATATAACGAAGCGAACGTGACGTCATTTAGGCCGCGGAGTCTTCATTATTATTCATTCTTGAAGATTTCAAGTAAAACACAGGAATAAACTTCTTCGATTTATTCACACTTGAGGAGGTCAGATCGCTTCGACGGTTAAACCAGAATCTTTTTCTACAGACAGGCGCTCGCCTTTTTATAACAATGTTTGGTGAGGTGACAATAACAAATTTATGGAGGGTAAACTAAATTACAATTCTTAAAATCACTAAATAGTGCTAATTTAATAAACAAACAATTTGCGATCTTTAAACTAACAAAATAATTATTTTCGGCGACGTGTTTTTCATAAATACGCGGTGTCACGCCGACATATATATTCTAGACTTATAATTTTGGCGGCCCTTTTTAATTATCTTACATAATTAAAATTATTGTAACCCAAATCCCTACTTCCCTACTAATATTATAAATGTGAAAGTAACTCTGTCTGTCTGTCTGTCTGTCTGTCTGTCTGTCTGTCTGTCTGCTACTTATTCACGCCTAAACAACTGAACTGATCTTTATGAAATTGGGTACACAGACAATGTTGACATCGAGAAAGGACATAGGCTGCTTTTTATCGAAAAAAAATGGGTTGAAAGCGTTAAAATCGGGCATTAATGTTTATATGGGAGTTCGTTTTCGACAAAGTCTCATATTGACAAGTCCGTCAAGGGGTACGATAGACTTACTTGAAACCTTATCTAAATAATAGAACATAAAAAAACATTGATTTCGAGTCGACAACATATATCCGTAAAATTCGGATTGTCGTGGATTTTGATAAATTCTAATACAAATGACATGACAGTAGCCATAATGGCCGCCCGGACGCCAACATGGCTACTGTCATGTCACCAATGTGGCTACGGATGAATTCTGAATTCATTAAAAAAAAATACGTATAAATTTATAACTATCAAATAACTTAAAAATAGATGTGATTTAAATTGATTTTAATTTACCCATATTTTATGAATTTATAAAACAAAAATGTATTTATAATACGAAAGATACAATTACGAAGAATTTCCGATAAGTTGCATAATAATTATGCAACGGCGGTATGATGCCGCTTCATACTATTATAGTAAAAAAGATAATCGAAACCAATAATTCAAAGGCGATAAAATGTTTTAACATTGTTTTAAAATAAAATTATCGACTCTATTTGTCACCCCATGTTCAACTGTTTATTTTACTTAATTGCCAACAGCAAATAAAAAATAGATATACTAAGAACTTTATTGTTCCAATCATCGCAATTTTCGATCTCTTCCTTTTATTATTTTACAACATTACACCCTATCCAAACAAGGAAGGAAGTGGACTGTCTAACTATAATGTTAGTCAACAATATGTTTCATATAATAAAATACAGTAAGTTCGAAAAACCCACGTAATTAAATTATGTTTCAAAAATAAACTACTACAATATTTAAAACATTTGCACATTGTTACTTAAATAGTTTCATAACTATTATTGCTTATATAAAGTTATGTTATTGACCATACCCGTACATTTTTAGCGAAAATAAATATTATGGACAAAATACAATTGATAGTTTTTTATGCAAAATACTAACATTATAAAGTCGATCAGTATCTAAATAAGGTATAACAATTATATCATGAATTATTATTATAAAGAAGCTTTTGCAACTTTTGTGATAAATAATTGAATGAATATTGAAGCATGGTTGATGAACACTTGGCTCTAATAACAAACGAGCAAGGTCAACATTATTGTTCTTTTTATATTAAAATTTATGATATGTTCATTATAAATAATGTTATAGAAAACATGCATTTAATCAACATATTTTAAATTAATTTTAGAATAACAAAGTGTGTCAAAATAAGCCAAAATAGATGATGTTCTTAACTCATAAGTATTGAAATTCACATCTGTTATTAAAATCGTGATAGCCGTGTGGTGCCAAGTCGGGCGGATTAGAAATGCGAGGTCTGGGGTTCGAATCCAGTCAGTTGTCTTATGTACATTATTATTATTATTATTATTATCTATAGTTTTCATAAATACTAATTTTAGTATTTTTTTTTTTATAACCAGCTCATTTTTAAATATTATTTAGTATCGGAAATGCAAAGCTTTCGCCCGCCTGGAAATCAATGTGTCACAAAGTTTATATGAAATTAATAGAGGTTTAAGCTCTGTCAGGTAAAAGTACAAAATAATTTGGATTTACCTTGCCGACAAATTCAAATTTTAATGTAATGAACCACAAACAAGGCTTAATAAAGATACCTGAGCGCCACTTATAATGTTAGTAGAACCAAAATTAGTTTACGTATCATTGATACTGTCATTAGATTTTTAGTTTTAGTTAGAGGCATTAGGAGGCACGGGTAAAACGTTTTTAATAAATTTACTATTAGCGTTTACTACCAGCGTTGCGCCCACACTTTTAAAAAGCGGTCATAATGCCTGCCTATTCGCCTTTGAGCGTCCACTCAAGATTTGTAGCAACGATTTCTCTAACATTTTTAATATTTCAAATCAAAGGAATACTGGAAATTCAATGCGGGATTGTTATTTGACTACTTATTTGGGATGAAGATTCTGTAGATACAGCCATCGAGATCGAAGACATTATCCAACAAAATTTTTGGATTCCTTCGACCCGATTGCCGGTACTCCTCCACACAAACTTTTTTTTAATAAAAATACGCTTTCTACACTCAATAAAATAGAAAATTTCTACAATTTCAATTTCTACAATATGGGGCTATTGTAGAAATTGAAATTGTAGAAATTTTTTCCTGTATCGTGGGTACCATGGACACACAAGGCGTATATAGAAACACCCAGACCCAGAACATTAATCTATTCAGATTCCTGTCTGGCCGGGAATCGAACCGGGTGTGGTAGTTGCTCCGCAACGCGGGTCGTCAAGGTTGTCAAATTAATGTTAAAAGTAGGTTCACCTATATGTAATCTTACTCAGAAATTTAAAAGGACCAAAATTACTTAAAATAGTATTTTTCAATTCATAAAAGTTAAAATCCATCTTTAAAATCGATGCGCTTTGGTTTAAATGTGGAGGCGTTGTTTGAAAAGATGTATTCCGATATTGTTAATGTGACCACTAAGACTGTAAATTGGTTCAAAAAAGGGGTTTACGATATTCTGGTTCGTCTTATTTTCATAACATTTTACATAACAATATGCACCTACCCACAAATACACACTTAAAATTCGTTTTTTTCACTCTGTGTTTGTCCGGGTAATCCTTGACCGGCTAAACCGATTTTTACGGGTTTTTACTATAGAAAATGTTATGGAACAACATGTAGACTACTTTTATCGTAGAATTCCCACTGAGTGGAGATTTGCGCAGGAAAGACTTTGCGATACATTGATTTGCACGCGGGCGTAGCCGCGGGTACAGCTAGTATTTACTAAATAGAGATCATTATTAAGTAAAAATCTCGCCTAACGCAAACATCCGTAATACAGTAAAAGGTACTTCGGTACCGTTTAGTTAAACGATAATAGGTATTAAGGTAGATACAGTATAAGATTAGACTTGTAGTAGTAGGTATTATGGAATAAAAAAAATTAAACTGCGCTAATTAAAACGTTGGTGGTTGGCGATAAGTGCAAACCAGTCGCTGATTAATTTATGCATGCATCAGTACCTACAAGGTTTGATTGCATTGTATATTTCTATTTGCTATGAGAATTTTTTTACAAAATGGAATTACATGAAAGAATAATAAATCTTCTTGCTTTCCAAACTCATCGCTCTCCCATCAGCCCATTATTGGCCCACTGCCGGGCATGGGTCTTCTCTCAGAATGAGACAGTTTAGGCCATAGTCAACTGCGCTGGCCAAGTGCGAATTGGTGGACAACTTCTAAACTCATAGACGCACAATAACCCTAACAGGCTTGCCTACAGTCTACACCCTCGTCTATATATCTACCTAAATGACCTTCTTTAGAAAGCCCTAAAATTAGACCGGTATAATATTCACTGTTTTACGCGGTTATTTGTAATATATACAGAAAACAACAAAGATTACAAGCCTACCGTCAGTGATCACTACAGCCTATGAAAATCGGTACCGATTCCAGGATAGAAATTCTCCGTAAGAATAGTCGGTCAAAAATCTGTTAATGTCTTCGAACCCCTATATTAAATGCGAACACGACACAATAAGCTAAATCGCTCTCTTAGCCATACAATAAACATATCAAACTATTTAACTTTCTATATAACGTCAATAATCAAAATCAGGAGTGCTTTAATCAACTCGAGATACCAACAAAGTGATCACAATCTCGCTGAATGCAATGCCTTTTGAATGAAAATATTCAACATAAAACGAATTACTTACACGAACATCTTCTTCGTCAGCTTTCTCCAAACGTTCCCTGAACTCTGGATCACTCTCTAAAGCTTGAACCACCTCTTGCAAGTATCTTTGGTATTCAATGAAATCCTCCTGTAACGGTAAAACAATACGAAAATTTCATTAACTTGAATAAATCTTAACATACATCGTTCTTCACCTGTTATTTAGAGTAATAGTTGTTTAATTATTTTTTATTAATGATGATATGTGTTATTACATATGGACTATTGGGTAGACAATAAGAGCCTTCCTTTAAAGCTTTGTATAAATAGAATCTTCTGCTTTACACGCAAGCCAAGTGGTAAAACCTAAAAGATATTGTCATAATTTCATGACGCATAACCAGTAAATGCACTTGCATATTAACTAAACTAAGAGTGCTATTTATACATAATATCATCACATAAACGTATACTATTTACACAGACGAAATAACACGACAGAGCAAATTACGCAACGAGTGACGCAGAGGCAGTGACGGATATAAAAATTTACAGCTGCGGCATTTGTCCTAGCGAGCAAAATCCTAGCCTTTCAAACATCTATAATTCGCTTTAGCAACTCGCCAAGGTATTGAATGAAAAATATTATTTGTTTCGTCATCAACATTCCACGTATCAACTCGTGGGAAATGCGTGGAAGTGAAAGTGTAAAGTCGTTGGAAATGCGCTCAGTATTCAAACAAAATAATTTCATTCAAAGCGAAGTCCTGCGATAAAATGCGAGTAGTACAGATTTTCTTAAAATTTCGCATTTCAAGTTTGATTTTAATATGTAATAAAATGGCTATCTTGGACGGAACGACGACGAACGGTTTTTACTAAAAACAATCATTGTTTAAGATTTTGCTCATAGTTTCCAATAAACATTGCACGCTTACGTTTTCGCTTTTGGCCACATGTATTGCTATGTACACAATATTAACCTGTGAAATATATAAGACTAGCAGAATCCACGCGACTTTGTTCGCACAGCCTAACTAACTGAAGGTTTAGCAAGGACCCCTTATGTATTCTAGAAAAAATGCCTATGTTATCCTGGGATAATGTGGCATTCTAATGGGGAAAGAATTTTTAAAATCGGTTCAGTAGTTTTTAAATTAATTCATAACAAACATACAAAAATACAAAGTTTTCCTCTTTATAACATTAGTATAGATATAGATTGTGAGATCGAAACATAACTCCGTAAATACGCCGGAGAAGGGATTTCCCAAAGTATCGGATGAAACTATGTATTTTGTACACGTAGAGCACACTTTCAAACCCGAGCGATAAGACTCGCGATTTACGACTCATTCCTTTAACTCAGGGGATTTTCCTGTACATTTATTATTACACAATTCTACATATTCGCTCCCGGCTATTTACGCCGAATGCAAGCGCTACGCTATATTACCAGTAACTCACATGCTCATAAATGTTCAATTTATCGATAACATAGGTTCTGCTTGCTTACCGTTATAGGTACGAAAATATAAACGCAGCGCCTTTATCAATCGTACAACTTACAGTGTTTTGTTATAACTTATAATCTTCAGATACATATAGAATTATCTACAATTTATAGGCCGTAGAACTCGACAACCGCTGGACCCTCGCACAAGCAATTTCTCTCTCAATGCTAGCATTATAGTAATATTTGTAATGTACGACCACATTAACTGACTTGGTCTTTAAAAGTAGCAACCAATGTATGATCTACCTCGTGTACGTTTGTCGTAGGTTAATATATGACCATTCCTGTTGTTTCAGATAGAATACGGCTACGGTATCTCCTGCCTGTGTGAGGAGCCCGATGGGGCAATGCGTTCGGAGGACTCCGGTTGCGTTCCTTTGGAATTCCCGGAGTACTCTTTGTAGCGCCGAGGACGGCCGCCGGGGGGGTTTTAGTGAGGTAAAAATCCCACATAACCCTGCGTCGCTCCCACGGCGTCGGGTACCTTTTGAAGGTTTCCCCCTCGACAACAAAAAAAAGTTTAATATCATATATTAACGGTTGCCAAAAAATGAAAAGAAAGTGACAGTGAACCTACAGAGCGCAAGCTTACAACAACAAAATCGACAAGTATAGGTCAAACTCTCACACGGACTGCTACGTACCAACAAATGTACATTTTTACTTATTTTTTAAAGTTATTTATTGTCTTCATTTAAGTAACAATATTTTTCAATGAAGTGTCTATGTATGTTTAAGGATAGTTTTATATAGAGAATAATTCTTATAGACGCACAGACAAAGGAGGCTTCGTAATATGTTTTCCTTTTTACCCTTTGGATACCGAATTCTGAAACGGTCTTTAAAATAGCATTCTTATCATGCGTTACAACGATCATTAATTTCTGTGACGTCACTGAATCCATGTGAACTTTCTAGAATATGTAATGTAACACTATCTTTAAACCTCAGCTAAGTTCATCGCATCGCTACAACGTATCGTGCCTGGTTATGTGATCTCTCGCGGTGCTTCATTTTTCCACTATTTTCGCCTTAACGCTAATTTTCATGCATGAGACTCACAGAGAATTTTTTTTGAAGCCATACAGAATAACATGTTACATGTACTTTCGCAGAAAATTAGGTCTTATTTTTTTTTCACATGCCAAAACGTCTTAATTTCATAGACAGCAAATAATACAACAAGTATTATTGTTAAATTATTTTTAAAAAGACTGCTTAACTACTAATCAATCTCTCTTTTAATTTTGTTAAAAATTATTTATATTTAACTCTTTTTGGATTTTGAGTTAAAATGTATTATAATTCATATATATTTGGTATGGTCTAATTACCATCTTTTATTTGATACCCATATTTTTGTGATTAACAAAAAAATAGTTCTCCCCCTTTATATGTGATCGCAGGCGCCATATTTAAAAACTACATAGCCTATGTCAATCTCACAACTGAGTCGTTTCAAATGACATATTATGTTACAATCCGATAAGCCATATAGGCTGTAGCGCGTGCCAAACAAATTGACATACAAACATACATAAATACATCCCACACATACATACATACACGAAAGACATTACCTTCCTTGCGCAGTGAAATGAAATGAAATGAAATGTCTTTATTTTGTATTGGCCTGCGGTGGCACTTACAAATTGTCAGTTACATTTTTTTTCTTACACTACCACCGGATCGGAATACGACCTCAACTGAGAAGATCCGGCAAGAAACTCAGCGGGTTTGTCTTTTTAATATTATTACAATCATATATTTTTTTACATGGTAATGAAAGTTAGCTCCAGTATCTTGCCTTACAGTTCAGTAAAAGAGAGCCCTGTTTGGCAAGATACGCTACACTTTGACATTTATTAAATATACTATAGTAATGCATATTATTGCAGTGGAGTAAAAACCTTATAACTTAAGACGTTTATTTACTTAACACATTTGTAATGCATTCGTATCGATTAAATCTTGAATATATTATGCACAGCTGTTGAAAGTGGAACGAGTTTGTTTACAAAGCTGGAAGGTGGCATTGTGCGAAATATGTAATACAAAACCTGACTCGTTGAATGCCAACAAAACTCCAAGCGTCGGTAATTCGTAAACAACTCTTTGTTTCATCAAACCTATAGATGTACGAGAACAACTCAATTGAACTTTAATTTGCACAAAGGGTTACCTTTAAACTACTTCCTTTTTAACTGACTGCGTCATAAGCAGGGTATTGTTTTTCAAGCGTTTGTATCAGGATTGTCAGACGTTCTTTGGCGGGACCGTCCCAAATCTATAATCAAAATCCAATGTACCGCACGGGACAGGCTCAGTTCCGCTTTTTGGAAAGGACGGAACATTTGCAAAAAAATGTCACCAAATGCAAATATAAGTGGAAGTGCAGTTTCTCAACAAAAAAAAGGTCGCCAAATATATACCAATTTAAGCCGATTTGCAGTACGTCGACCAAAAAAAGGTCGCCAACACACCAGCCCCCCTATACCAAGGAGATTTTTTCCTGTGCATCCGAGGCTCTTTGTACCGCGAGGGCTAAGACTAAGTAAATTTACTAATAATCAACAATGTTGATTAGATTATTAAAAACAATGCAATTTAATTTATTTATTATATTTAATAATGTTTATTGTTATCAAACTATATGCATTTGTACATTTAATTTTTTAACTAACATAATCGTATACATAAAAATTTAAGGTGGATTCATGCATGCTGTAAGGTCAGTTCTGAGTTTGATGACTAGGTACATATTGGTGAATTAGCTGTGCCACATTTTTTATTTAATCGCAAGCTCACAAATCGAAAAATGAACTTTACGTTTAAACAGAGTGTAATGTCCAGCAAAGTACAAAAAACAATATTTACTCAGCCATTAAAATTATTTTGACCAGCTTAATCCGTCGGCTCCATCTGCTTCAGTCAATTTTAAATGGTAATAACGTGTTAATCTAGATCATATACTACGTGTGAGCCAAATTTGGGCATGTGACTTCTGCGTGTAAGAGAAACAAACACACATACATCCGCACATCAAACTTTCGCATATATATTATTAGTAAGATTGCCGTGGAACTCGGATGTAGTTTTAGTTATTTTTTACTTACTAGATCCTCCTTAATCTCGCTGTCCTCTTCCTTCTTCTCCGGACTAACAGGTGGAGCGTATGATCCATGTAGTATTACAAGGAATACCATCCCCACTAAGCAAAACACCGCCTTCATGGTGCCCTGCAATGAATACCATACCATATTGATGCACAAGGAAACCAAAATAACTGTGTTTTTTAAACTAGTAACAAAACAAGTGGCTTACAGATAGAAAGAAAAAAAACCGGTTAATAGCAAATAATAGGGCTCAGGCACATATGGTTCAGTATTATTATCTATAAACAAATAAAATATGTTTGTCGTATGTAACTCCCCTTAAATATTATTCTGTTTTCCCTTTTTATTCTGTGTTTAGTATTTATTTTTTTCATAGCAGCAACAGAAATATATCTCTTTGAAATTTCTACTGTCTGCTTATGACGGTCATGAGATACAGCCTGGTAACAGACAGACAAATAGATGCACAGTTGAACAGGGGAATCTTAGTAATAAGGTTCCGTTTTTACCCTTTGGATATGGAATCCTAAAAAGGCAGATAATAGATGTAGTCCATAGTAGACATCAATAATTATATTAACAAAAGACTGCATTATTAGCTTCATTGAGAAGTATATGCATTTTATACAGATACCTATATTTTCAGCACTCGGTAAAACCTTAACAGAAACTTCATTCCACATCTCCATTTTTCATGATACATTTCATTATCAAAACTCAATAAGAATGATGAAATACTTTTTTGCCTTCATAGAAACAGAAAACAATACGCTGTTCACCATATGTGGCTCACATTTCACTAACAGTCTAACATGAATATACTATGTCATATGATTAAAATCAACAATAAATTGTTGACACTATTGAAGTAAATTTTAATACTGGCTGTATGTTTGCCTGCCTATTTATAATTAATATTGACTGTTGTGGTTCTATATTATTCGTAGTGATGTCAAGTTGAAAATAAATTATTCCGATATATTTTCATCAGAAATCTTGTTTATTTCTTGTAATTCAAGTGGTTATGGGCCCAGGATTACGCGTTTGGTGAGTAGAAATAAACAAAGAGCAGTAAAGTATTATTGAAATATAAGTGTAAGAATGGAGTTCGGAAAGACATTCAATCTCGAAAAGTTCGATGGAACCAATTTTAGACAGTGGAAATTCCAGATAAAATGTGCTTTGCGTGCAAAAGGATTAGATATTAAAACTCCAAAGCCAGAAGGTAATGTTACTCAATGGAACAAAGACGATGGAATGGCAATGTTTATCATAACCTCTGCTTTGGATTTAAAACAAGTAGCACTTATTGAGAATTGTGAAACGGCCCTGGAAGTGATGACTAAACTCGAGTCTATATATGAGCAGAAATCTGAAATGAACAAAATGTTGTTACATGAGCGTTTTTATCAATACAAAATGTCACCATCAGATACTATTGCGCAGCATATTGCCAAAGTTGAAAGCTTAGCGAAACAGCTGAGAGAAAATGCAGAAGTTATTAGTGACACTGCAGTTATAACAAAAATATTGAGTACCTTACCGCTAAAGTATAGATCTCTTCGACAGGCTTGGATATCACTCGATCCATCTAAACAAACTATAATTAATCTGACAGCTCGCTTGCTAGATGAAGAGGCTAGCTTGAATTTAGAGGAAGAGAATGAAACTGCTTTGTTAGTAGCAAAACAAAACACTAGAAAGAAACCTGGTTTATCACAGGATAATAACAAGAAGACAAATGAAAAATTTCACCGCTTTGAATGTTACAATTGTGGTAAACGTGGTCATTTTGCTAAAGAGTGCCGTGCTCCTAAACAGATACGAGATCAAGGAGAGAAAAATATGTTGGCATTCAATGTTATGAAGTATCGTTTGAAAGATTATGAGAATAATAACTGGATATTGGACAGTGGTGCCTCTGCCCACATATCCTATCAGCGAGAAAATTTTGCTGAATTATATGAGTATACAGGGTGCCCATTGATGCTAGGAAATCAAAAATCAGTTGAAGTAATTGGCCAAGGAAATATATTGATTAAAAGGTGTGTCAATGGACAGTGGGAGGAAAGTATTTTGAAGGATGTTCTTTATGTACCAAAGTTAAGAAGAAATTTATTTTCTGAAGGAGCAATAATGAGACGAGGATACACAATTGTAAAGAAAAATACTGATGTTTTAATTTACAAGGAAAAAGAAATAGTAATGTGTGGGAATTTATTAAAGAACAATTTATATGAATTAAAAATTGAGACTATTATAAATCCACTATGTAATATAGTGCAAAAAAATTGACCTAAAAACATGGCATGAACGTTTAGGACATTTAAATATTAGAGAAATACAGAAAATGTGCAAAAATAATATGATAACTGGTGTGGACTTATCAGACTGTGATAAGTTTGTCTGTGAGGGATGTGCTTATGGAAAGCATGCACGTCAATCATTCCAGAAATCAAACAGAGAGCCACTGCAACCAGGTGATGTTGTTTACAGTGACGTTTGTGGTCCTTTTAACGTGCCATCAGTCCAAGGTATGAGATATTTCGTTATCTTTAAAGATAGTGCGACAAGTTTTAGATATGTGTACTTTATAAAGAATAAATGTGATGTCTTGGACTGTTTTAAGAAATATAATGCAGAACTTAAGAATCTTTTTTCACATGGTGTACGCATATTACACACTGAAAATGGAGAAGAATATATAAGCAATATGGTTAAAGAATACATAGACAGCGAAGGAATAACTCATCAATTTACTGCCCCCTATATGCTAGAACAAATTGGTAGCGCAGAAAGAGAAATAAGGACAATAGTAGAAAGTGCTAGATCTATGCTTTATGCTCGAAATGTTTCCCTTAATCTTTGGGCAGAAGCTGTTAATTGTGCGGTTTATATATTAAATCGTACTTCATCCAGTCAGACACCAAACATTACACCAATAGAACTATGGAGTGGTTATAAATCTAGTTTGGAACATGTCAGAGTGTTTGGATGTGAAGGATATGTTTATGTACCGGATCAGTTGAGTAAGAATCTGGAATGTAAAAGCCGGAAAATGATGTTAGTCGGTTATGACAATAACAATTATAAAATGTATGATCCAATCACGAAAAGAATAACCGTATCGCGTAATGTTATTTTCAATGAACAGAAGAGCCCTGAATTTAGAAAATGTACAGCACAAATTTACGTCTGTGATGATGATAATAATGTAACTGATGAGGTTGATAATGATGTGGAGGAGATAACCAACAACATTGGTCATACAGAACATGAAAATTATGAAAGTGACAGAAGTATTTATTCTGTTGCTGAAGAAAATGATACTACATTTGAACCTTCACAAGAAATTGATATTAATGATATCGATAGTTTAAAGATAACTTTGAGACCACGAATAAATCAACTAGAAGCAAATTTGTTAGAGCTAAATGTTCCTGTAACCTATGAAGAAGCTGTCAACAGCAAGGAATGTCAAATGTGGTTAGATGCAATTAATGAAAAACTAGATGCCCATCATGATAACAATATTTGGAGTGTGGTTGATAAAGAGAAGCAGAGAACAATATTTTCAAAATGGGTCTTCACTGTTAAAAGGAATGAGAATAATCAGCTCAAAAGAATAATTAGATATCTTATCAAAACTAAAGACTTACGTATCAAATATAGAGGTCACGAAGAACTAATTGGATATTCAGACTTAGATTTTGCTGGGGATCTTAATATATTGAAATCAACAATTGGATATATTTTCATGTTAAATGGTGGTCCTATATCTTGAACAAGATGAAAAAAAAAACACTTTTGTATTGGCTTATCAACAAGCTTTGCCTAATTTTAAATTTGAACATTTAAGAAATGTTATAATGTCTATCAAGTAAAGTTTTTTGTGTGAACAGGTAAACATATAATACAGTATTTTAAATTTTACATGGGAATTAAAATTTAGTGGGAGTATTGAAGTAAATTTTAATACTGGCTGTATGTTTGCCTGCCTATTTATAATTAATATTGACTGTTGTGGTTCTATATTATTCGTAGTGATGTCAAGTTGAAAATAAATTATTCCGATATATTTTCATCAGAAATCTTGTTTATTTCTTGTAATTCAAGTGGTTATGGGCCCAGGATTACGCGTTTGGTGAGTAGAAATAAACAAAGAGCAGTAAAGTATTATTGAAATATAAGTGTAAGAATGGAGTTCGGAAAGACATTCAATATCGAAAAGTTCGATGGAACCAATTTTAGACAGTGGAAATTCCAGATAAAATGTGCTTTGCGTGCAAAAGGATTAGATATTAAAACTCCAAAGCCAGAAGGTAATGTTACTCAATGGAACAAAGACGATGGAATGGCAATGTTTATCATAACCTCTGTTTTGGATTTAAAACAAGTAGCACTTATTGAGAATTGTGAAACGGCCCTGGAAGTGATGACTAAACTCGAGTCTATATATGAGCAGAAATCTGAAATGAACAAAATGTTGTTACATGAGCGTTTTTATCAATACAAAATGTCACCATCAGATACTATTGCTCAGCATATTGCCAAAGTTGAAAGCTTAGCGACACAACTGAGAGAGAATGCAGAAGTTATTAGTGACACTGCAGTTATAACAAAAATATTGAGTACCTTACCGCTAAAGTATAGATCTCTTCGACAGGCTTGGATATCACTCGATCCATCTAAACAAACTATAATTAATCTGACAGCTCGCTTGCTAGATGAAGAGGCTAGCTTGAATTTAGAGGAAGAGAATGAAACTGCTTTGTTAGTAGCAAAACAAAACACTAGAAAGAAACCTGGTTTATCACAGGATAATAACAAGGAGACAAATGAAAAATCTCACCGCTTTGAATGTTACAATTGTGGTAAACGTGGTCATTTTGCTAAAGAGTGCCGTGCTCCTAAACAGAAACGAGATCAAAGAGAGAAAAATATGTTGGCATTCAATGTTATGAAGTATCGTTTGAAAGATTATGAGAATAATAACTGGATATTGGACAGTGGTGCCTCTGCCCACATATCCTATCAGCGAGAAAATTTTGCTGAATTATATGAGTATACAGGGTGCCCATTGATGCTAGGAAATCAAAAATCAGTTGAAGTAATTGGCCAAGGAAATATATTGATTAAAAGGTGTGTCAATGGACAGTGGGAGGAAAGTATTTTGAAGGATGTTCTTTATGTACCAAAGTTAAGAAGAAATTTATTTTCGGAAGGAGCAATAATGAGACGAGGATACACAATTGTAAAGAAAAATACTGATGTTTTAATTTACAAGGAAAAAGAAATAGTAATGTGTGGGAATTTATTAAAGAACAATTTATATGAATTAAAAATTGAGACAATTATAAATCCACTATGTAATATAGTGCAAAAAATTGACCTAAAAACATGGCATGAACGTTTAGGACATTTAAATGTTAGAGAAATACAGAAAATGTGCAAAAATAATATGATAGCTGGTGTGGACGTATCAGACTGTGATAAGTTTGTCTGTGAGGGATGTGCTTATGGAAAGCATGCACGTCAATCATTTCAGAAATCAAACAGAGAACCACTGCAACCAGGTGATGTTGTTTACAGTGACGTTTGTGGTCCTTTTAACGTGCCATCAGTCCAAGGTATGAGATATTTCGTTATCTTTAAAGATAGTGCGACAAGTTTTAGATATGTGTACTTTATAAAGAATAAATGTGATGTCTTGGACTGTTTTAAGAAATATAATGCAGAACTTAAGAATCTTTTTTCACATGGTGTACGCATATTACACACTGAAAATGGAGAAGAATATACAAGCAATATGGTTAAAGAATACGTAGACAGCGAAGGAATAACTCATCAATTTACTGCCCCCTGTATGCCAGAACAAATTGGTAGCGCAGAAAGAGAAATAAGGACAATAGTAGAAAGTGCTAGATCTATGATTTATGCTCGAAATGTTTCCCTTAATCTTTGGACAGAAGCTGTTAATTGTGCGGTTTATATATTAAATCGTACTTCATCCAGTCGGACACCAAACATTACACCAATAGAACTATGGAGTGGTTATAAATCTAGTTTGGAACATGTCAGAGTGTTTGGATGTGAAGGATATGTTTATGTACCGGATCAGTTGAGTAAGAATCTGGAATGTAAAAGCCGGAAAATGATGTTAGTCGGTTATGACAATAACAATTATAAAATGTATGATCCAATCACGAAAAGAATAACCGTATCGCGTAATGTTATTTTCAATGAACAGAAGAGCCCTGAATTTAGAAAATGTACAGCACAAATTTACGTCTGTGATGATGATAATAATGTAACTGATGAGGTTGATAATGATGTGGAGGAGATAACCAACAACATTGGTCATACAGAACATGAAAATTATGAAAGTGACAGAAGTATTTATTCTGTTGCCGAAGAAAATGATACTACATATGAACCTTCACAAGAAATTGATATTAATGATATCGATAGTTTAAATGTAACTTTGAGACCGCGAATAAATCAACTAGAAGCAAATTTGTTAGAGCTAAATGTTCCTGTAACTTATGAAGAACCTGTCAACAGCAAGGAATGTCAAATGTGGTTAGATGCAATTAATGAAAAACTAGATGCCCATCATGATAACAATATTTGGAGTTTGGTTGATAAAGAGAAGCAGAGAACAATATTTTCAAAATGGGTCTTCACTGTTAAAAGGAATGAGAATAATCAGCTCAAAAGAATAATTAGATATCTTATCAAAACTAAAGACTTACGTATCAAATATAGAGGTCACGAAGAACTAATTGGATATTCAGACTTAGATTTTGCTGGGGATCTTAATATAATGAAATCAACAATTGGATATATTTTTATGTTAAATGGTGGTCCTATATCTTGAACAAGTAAAAAAATAAAAAAAACAACTTTGTATTGGCTTATCAACAAGCTATGCCTAATTTGAAATTTGAACATTTAAGAAATGTTATAATGTCTATCAAGTAAAGTTTTTTGTGTGAACAGGTAAACATATAATACAGTGTTTTAAATTTTACATAGGAATTAAAATTTAGTGGGAGTATTGAAGTAAATTTTAATACTGGCTGTATGTTTGCCTGCCTATTTATAATTAATATTGACTGTTGCTGTTCTATATAATTTGTAGTAATGTCAAGTGAAAAATAAATCTTTCCGATATATTTTCCTCAGAAATCTTGTTTATTTCTTGTAATTCAACTCGGTAAAACCTTAACAGAAACTTCATTCCACATCTCCATTTTTCATGATACATTTCATTATCAAAACTCAATAAGAATGATGAAATACTTTTTTGCCTTCATAGAAACAGAAAACAATACGCTGTTCACCATATGTGGCTCACATTTCACTAACAGTCTAACATGAATATACTATGTCATATGATTAAAATCAACAATAAATTGTTGACACAACTGTATTGGCATAGGTAAAATGTTCACAAAGTTAAATTTTATTTTCTTTTCCATATTCATTGATCGTAAAAATAAAGGTTCTGTGTGTCTATACATCCGACAAATTTACATTAAAATTAATTGTTTAGTGGCCCAATAATTTTACAAGTTATAGATATTTCTATACTGTATAATAGATTACTATAACTTTTTGTCCGTTTGTCTATGTGTTCTAAATAAAATCATATCAAAACTACTGAATTTAAGAAATGAGAAATTATTTACAGTCTATATTTTGATGTCACGTTTAGTCATTTTTTCATCAAAATTCTCTCTCATGAGTATAATAAACAATAATAACAAAAATTTAAGATAGCATATAATAATACTGCAGATTAATATTAAAATTATTAACTCTACATAAAGGGTAGTTCATGCTCATCCACCAGCCTTTAGAGATTTCATCTAATGGAGCTAAAACAACCATGATTAAAATATCCCTGTAGTAATCAATATAGAGCTTAATGCTTATCAGTGATGCCTGCACAGCAATTATGTTGCAATAACGCAAGTATATGAGATACAGTACAGTACAATACTCTAAGCAGTTGATTGTTATAGTAGTGCTATATAAATAGATCATTCAGACCTTTGCCTGTCAGGGATTAAGTATGCAATCCTTGCACAGCAGCCTGCTATGGTGGCTGTCGCCTCATTAGGATCATGGCTACATTTTATTTTTATTTTTCCAACCGGACAAGTACAAGTTTCCGCAAACAAGCTTTGATTGTGTTTCCGCTCATACATTTTCTCAAAGTACATCGCACATTTAATTGGTTTAATTTTCTACCATAACTTAAAAGATTCAAGTCAAGGTGGTAGAACTAGTGTAGTTTGTCCGGGGATGTACCACAGCCACACCTATTTGTAGTGTGAAGCATTTCTTGCATTTCGATGGAAGGGTGTTGTTGCCAGCACACTTTCACATGAAGCAACTATCATAGTCCTCGGGAGTAGCAAGTGCATCTGTGATTGACTTCAGATGGAACCTATGTTCTGTGTAGTGATTACAGATGTCCATGGGTGGCAGTGACCACTTACCATCGGGTGTACTGCATGCTCAATTGCTACTTGAGTCAGATAAAAAAAACTTTGAAATGATTAGCAGAAGATATCAACAATGCTTGTTTAGAAAAAAATACATAATAAACTCATTTTAAGGGTATTAGTACTTAAAGTTGGTAAAAGAAATGCAGTGATTTCAAATATTAAACATACAATATTGTAAACAATAAATCAAATTGAATTCTCATGTTAGTGTTACACTGCATTTTGAATGAAAATTTGGCTTTTAATTATACTTTTTATTCATAATTATACATATAAAACAACTGTGCCAGGTTCTCTATCATATGAAATAATGATTGATTAACTATTATCACTTGTAATTAAGTGATGTGTATCACATAAAATATAATTAAATACAAAAATATCTATAATGCGGTAAAAATAATGTCATAAGCCAATAATCTTTTATGATAAACAAGTATAGATATCAAACAATATTATAATCACAGATGATATATGTAAATATTTCATCTTGAATTATGGGGCAAATACAAAATTATAAATATTATCCAAGCAAGTCATAGACTCTAGGTAATTGAGGTTTCTCTTTAAACATATTCTAAAATATGACTTATGATATAGACTTCAAATTAATAAGTAGTGAGATGGTAAACTCATATAGGGTTTTGGAGTCTACTCATATAGGGTGTGGTTGCCGGCTCACTTTCACATGAAATGACCATCATAGTCCTCGGGAGTAGCAATGCATCTTTGATTGACTTCAGATGGAACCCATGTTCTGTATGTAGTTGATTAAAGATGTCCCTAGGTGGCAGTGGCTACTTACCATCAGATGGACTGCATGCTCGTTTGCTACTTCAGTCAGATAAAAAAAAACATACAGGTTATTATTAGTTGGTGTATATAATGCTGCTAAGCTGTATACCTAATATTAAAACAAAACTCAATGAGTGGAATATCAAACTCTTCATATATAAACAACATCATAAAACGACTATGATCCAAATTTCATGTTATGCAAAAATTTATAAAATTTTAGTAACCTTTCACTTATGTATACCTAATATGATTAAAATTTACCTAAATATTTATTATAACCCAAACACAATTTAAGCTCATGTATAAAGTGTAGTACTTGAAATAAATGATCAGATATGAGAAATATTTCACAATGATTGCATTTCTTTGTAGAAAAATAATTGCGACATTTTCTTTACTATATTTTTGTACATTTATTTATTACTATGCACCAGTTATGGGGCTTGGGCAGAATTAAATGCTTATGAAGCCTGATATCATCACTTAAAATGCCACTCATAGTGCATTGAACTGTTTAGCACTAAACAATCGTGTTTAAAAAAAATACTTGAATAGAGTAAATACTATACTTGATTATATCTCTGGCATTGAACCCCAACAATCACATATGCCCCTGTACAATTAATAGACTTGTATACTACCTTAATAATAAATGAAGAAGAGCAATACAAATTCATTAGTCACATATAAACATTCGTCATTAACAAATACCAATTATTCGTCACTCACTTTCCACTTTCCTAAAACATTTCTTTTTTAATATCATATTAAACAACATTTAACTTTTTGCACATTTATATACGCAACTTTCGCATGTACAGAAAATCAATTTATCAATTCATATGACCTAGAATAAGCTTCCTAACGCAATTAAGTTTTCTACGTATTAAATAAACATACAACTAAAATGATTACCTACTATAAAATATTTAAAATATAGAACAATTAGACAAACTTACCCTCTGGTTATCTGTTGCACACTAAAACCAAACAAACCCACGACTAGATTTTAAATTAAAATTTTAGTCACATTTACACGGCATAAATCGATTGTTTTTTACTACGATGTGACGTGTTCCAATCCGAGCAGTCTGTCCAAATGACTGACGTTTGACACAAATCAAGTCAGTCAGTCCCAACGTCACTAGTATTGAAATGAAGGATACAATGCTATGGCCAGACTCTGCCATGTTGGCCAATACAAATTGTATGTGTAGAATGTGTATTCGCGCCTCTGATGTTGCCAATAAATACGTATGATTTCATATAGGGCTACCAACCCCTAAAAATATTTACCCTAAATGCCGATTCACATCAAACGAGTGGATGTTCATTCTTTCCCCTCTCCCTGAAATACTTTAAGTGGAACAGAAATAAAAAATCTTATAATGTTCCTTGTTCCCATAGATTCGGTGGAATATATAATTAAAAATTTATTTAAATTTAATTGCATACAGTCTTCGTTTAATTTTATTTTTTTGGTTTCCATAAATATTTTTTTATAGACCTTTAAATATCAAGTGACTGCTGTCAAAATTTTAACTATAGTGGCAAACACAACCAAGTCTAGATTTGCCATTACAAGTTAAATTTAAAAAACATTTTGTATGGTCTCATATCATACAGAACTTTAAATGGTGGTTCATTACCATCATGGTTAATAATGAAAACAAATGTATAAAAAAAGTAAATCAATTAATCAAAATATCAGTCCTTTAAAAAATAATCATAAATTGTCAAAAAAAAATACGTAATGTACTTTAATTAATATGTTATATTACATCAATCTATACTTTATTAAATAATAAATAACTCTCACATAATTTATTAAAAGTTCGCGTAAAACACAGAATTTTATTTTCTGGCAACTCACAATAACAAATGTCAACATATTTATCGAACAGAAACAATCAATACAGTATTTTCAACTCTTTTCTAACTTTGATTTCCAATCCGACATATTTTTTTAGATTTTGTTGTTAAAGATCATTTCTTTAAATGTAAGTGTTTTACAATACAATTAAATCATGTTTATGGAAATGAAATAAGTGTAGCGAATGTCCGTAGCTGTGTATTGATCGATCCGTTCAAGATGAATAAAGATAGGAGAGAACCGGATTACCCGACCGAACTCGAGTCGCAGTTCATACTCCGACTTCCAGAAGAACCTGCGAAGACACTCAGGGAGGTGCTAAAATGCGGAGAAAATCTCAAAAACCGCCTCACCATTCAAGTGGAAAGCGACATGAGAAACGGCGAGGTCCGCTTCGATCACTGGCTTATGCATGGAAAGATTGTCGATTTGCCCACCATAGTGGAGTCCTTAAAGACCATCGACAATAAGAGCTTCTACAAAACTGCTGATATTTGCCAGATGATGATATGCAAGGAAGAACCTGATCAACAGCCGAGTGAGGAGGAGTCACCTACGAAAAACAAAAAGAAGGACCCTTTTAAGGTGGACAAAAAATTCCTTTATCCGCATGGTATAACACCTCCAACCAAAAACGTGAGAAAACGTCGTTTCCGCAAAACCCTGAAGAAAAAGTATGTGGAGGCACCAGAAATTGAGAAGGAAGTGAAGAGATTACTACGAGCTGACAATGAAGCAGTAAGTGTGTCGTGGGAAGTAATAAAAGATGAGGATGATCAACCCGGCCAGCCAACGCCCCCTCCCCCTGAGCCGGTAGCACCTGCCCCATCAAAACCTGAAAAGAAACCCAAATCACCAAGACGCAGAAAATCAGTAAGCGCCAAGAAAGAGACTGCTACTGCCAGTACTGCCAAAATGATAAATGAATCTTCCAATGTTGTTGATATATTTGGTGGAGCTGTAAGCGACAGTGATGCTGAAGATGACCATGTGAATGTTGAAATGGTGGAAGATCAAATATCTCCTTATGACACTCGCGTATCAGATGCAAATTCTATGTTGAATCTTAATGATAGACGAGACAGTTTCTCAACATCATTTGATCCACAAATCTTCCACACTCCTCAGCCGCAGCCTCGTAGTGGAAAAAAATCCTCAAAGTCAAGGGCTCCCACTCCTAGCACATCAGGAATAACAAAGACCGCACCTTTGGAGTCATCAGAAGACGATGATTATCAGTCGCGGGATATGAATAAAGACAACATGACCCTGAGAATCGAGCAACTCAGGACTGAGTTAGAGGAGCTAAAACAGCGACGACAGAGAACACAGCATGAAATTGCTGGAATGGAGAACTTGGCTTTGAGGCAGCGCTTCCAAGATATTCTGCACACCTTGAACCAAGACATCATGTACAAGGAAATGGAATACCAGGGCATGATAACACTCCAAACCTCTGAGGACATATAGGGTTTGTATTAAATTGCTTCAGCTCTGTACAATAATGTTATAATAATGTAACATTATTGCTGAGGCAATTTATACATTTCATATTTACCTACATGTGTAGAGTAAAATGAAATGTAATCATTTATTGGTGTACACCAAGATGTTTTATCAAAAACATTACATTATTCTTTGCAATCTTTGCAAATTTGATCTAGATTAGGTTTAAAAATAGTAACTTTGTAGTTAAGTCGCATAGATTATGCCATCCATAATCTCGCTTTGAAGATTTTATATGTTTTATATCCTTTTATCTTGAACTGATCACAAGAATATATTTATTAAGTTTTAAACTAGGTCATATCAGTCTTGTAATTGGAAATGGTATGAACAAATATTTTAATGTAGCCAAATATTTTATTGGAAAAATTCAGACCATATCTTAAATTGGAACATCTTTAAATCCCTAGGTATATGTTAAATTGATTTACAATACTGTTAATTTATTTTAAGTGAGCATTTTAATTTTTATATGTATATTAGGCTAGGTTTATAATGTATTCAAATAAATGTACTTTACTACTTAATGTAACAAAAAATTAACTTTAATGAACTATTTCTCTCTAGTAGAATAGGGTTCACAAATACATACAAAATATTCCATGTCCGAATGTTTGTTGGGATTGTTCAATCTGGTATTGTTCAATACTTATCTATATGATAGATTACAGTTTATTTACTTATACTTAAGTCTAACTTATCGTGCAGTAGTAAATTGTATGTGCAATTCTTTTTTTTGACTTTTACAAGTAAGTGTTTATATGTTTTAGTATTAGAAGATTAGCATATTTTATCTTGATATTCTAAGCATTTTAATGGACTTTTTATCTTTTTTATAGATTTAAGAACATTATACATTTTTAATATTTTTTGTCTATATAAATTATATACTAGAATTGTTCTAATTGTCTTTAGCTTAAGATTATTCAATTGATATAGCACTATGCTATAAAATTAAATATATATGTTGAGGTATATACAAACCAAATTATCTTTAAGTCTATTTAAATGTATACTTGATGTCTAGAAATGAACTCTATGTGTCTGTATGTCATTAGCACAACATCTTATTTATGAACAAATAAAGGATAAAAAATTAAATACATATCTATTATTTATTGACCCTACTTACGCATTCCCTGTCTGATAACAGCAGTGTTGTGATATTCTGGTTCGGAGGGTATGTTAATGGAGATACACTTATCCAAGGCATTTCAACATTGGTCTTGGAGGTAATACATATTTTCAGCCACCCTCAGGTAAGACATTGCTACAGATGCCCACGAACAGTGGCCACTTACCATCAGGTAGACTGAGGGCTTTCTCACTTTTCTGCTTTTTATAATTGTAAAAATGTTGCACTCATTTACCAAATTGATCGCTCAAATGAGATTGTCTTCAGAGTAAATGAAACTTGAAACAGTGGTACTGCACCTGTAAAGCTAAGATACTTAGCACCTGTTTACAAGTTTTATTACCTTGCTGCATTGGTATGAGTACCTTCCCTGGTGTACTTATGTAACACCAATGACAACACCGATTCTTTCTAATGTTACCCCGATACAGCTCCTACTTGACATGATATTCTTATAGATACTTTGAAAAATCCACAAATCCTCTATTCTTTTTATGCTTGTCAAAATAAGAGTTTTATCATAATCATTGCTTGCATTGCAAAATACTAAGCCTATTTAACATGTTTACATAGGATAGGCACTTGCTGGTAAACTTAACATCCCCCTTTAATTAATTGCTAACACTATTACATCAATACTGCTCACATTTTAATTGGAATTATGTACCTAATTGTTTTTTTATCCGAAATAGTAGGTAGGTAGTATTTCTTGCATCATAAGCACAATACCAATAATGAAGAAACAGATTGATGGCAGCTTGAATTTCATTGCAAATTAGTATTATTGCTAATATGTAAAGATATTATAAAACAATGACTTTGTATACAGAAAACAACCCACCCATAAGACAATTATTATAAAACCCGAAGCTTTTTCATTTCAAATGTGGCGTATGTATCGAGCAACAGGTTTGTATTAAGTTGATGATGATGAAAAAGTAAGCATGAGATATTTTTAATGTTTTAGTTAAATTAAGTGACGCTGAACTGAGAGAAATCATCTCCCATTTGAATTTTGAATATGGCTGTCGTGTATTTGTGGAACAATGGCGTTTTTTACCTTTACTCCATTTCATTTAAATACCTGCCTACCTGCGTTATTTGTAAATTAGGATGGGTACTCAGAGCCTAAACTTGCTTATAATTGAATCGAAATGTCAATAAAATATATTTAAAAAAACGCATTTGTTTGAAACTAATAGGGTACCATCCTCAGAATCATGTTTTATCATTTCTTATAGCAGGTACCTACTGCATAATGATTGTAAGACACAGTAAACATAAATGCTTGTTAAGGACTATTTTCTAAATTTCTCTAGTAAGAATGGTTAAAAAGATGATTTGAGTAATCATTGTTAATTACTCATATTTGTCATGACCATCTCAATCCTCGAACATAGCAAAGATTCTTGAATTGACTTCAGATAGAACTGCTAGTCTAGGTACATAAAATTTTGGAAAAATATTCATCGTTATAAGTCACCACTTACTGTCAGAATACAATTTAAAAAAATCAATATTATTAACAACCTTGTATTTTAAGTATAAGCTTCGGGTTGGAACACCTTTACAAAGACCTAACTACTAAGTAATAATGGGTCAGTGATTGATTTAAGGTTTTATACTTTTACATGCTATTACCCATGATTTGGTATGCACCAGCTAAAATGCAAGCAAAAAGCTTTTATGCTCTATTTAATGACTTAGAAGATTTTGTTCTTTTTATTTTATCTGACTGAAGTAGTAAACGAGCATGCAGTCCATCTAACAGTAAGTGGCCACTGCCGCCCATGGACATCTGTAATCAAATTCATGCAGAACATGGATTCCACCTGATGTCAAACACAGAGGTGTAGCTACTCCTAAGGACTATGATGGTCACCTCATGTGAAAGTGTGCCGGCAACCACAACCTTCCGTTAAAAGGCAAGAAATGGTTCACGCTAGACGTAGGTGTGGTGGTGGTACTTCCCCGGTCGAACTACACTGGTTCTACCACCTTGATGAAAGATGAACATTAAGCTATCATTTCTAGGTGTCTACATCATAATATGATCCTACTGGCGATTTTTCAGTTCTAGCTTGATTAGGCTCTACGATGTTAAGTTTACAGTGATATCCATATGCAAAGTGGTAGAACAAGACTGGGTAGAAACCACACCTATATCAGTTCTTGTGTTTTGGTTGAAGGGCAACATTGCCTTGCTTCCATATAAGATGGCCAGCTTAGTCCTCAGGAGTTGTAATACATCAATGATGAACTGCAGATAGAAACTTTCATCAGTATTGACTTTTTTATAGATTTACATGGGTTTTTATACAATTCAAGCAGCAAAAACCATGAAGTCCTGGCCGTACATGGTCACTGTCATCCATGGATATCGGAGTGTTGTATCTAATGTAAATCCATGATGCTTAGCTATTCCTGAGGACTATGCCGATCACCTCAAATGAAAGTAAGCCAACAACTACACCTTTGTACCAAAACGCAAAAACTGCTCCACGCTGAATATAGATTTGCTCTTATATATTGATATCCGGGGAGGCGTAAACCACAGTCTATCAAGTATGAATGAATTCTTTGCACTCAAGCATCACTACTGCGGCCAATTTGAAGTGTCGACTTGATCAGTGCTGCTACAGTTGATGTCGACAAGTAAATAAACAAGTGAAGTGTTATTACTTGTGCATGTGTGTGTATTCATATTTATAAAATACTTGTAATGTTTGCCGATCCTGTACTAAATGCATTGCGAAAAGCAAAAAGGTATTTAATGCAAAGGATTCATAACTTAACAAAATACCAAATTCAACTACAGAATGTAAATGAAACTATTTTTTGGTGTAAGAAAAATTTACTGTTGTTACATAGTGAAATCAGATCTACGTTCTACTTGGATATAAAGATGTGTAGTGCGCTTAGATAAAACACTTCAGCACTTGATCTTCTGCATCTGGTTGCACACAGCTGCAAGTTGTTCATCCTTCTTACGTTGCTTCTCTCTCATCAGTTCGGCATCCCTGCGCTTTCTTTCAGACAGCGACAGGCCGGTTTTCTCGCTAGCAGTCTTCTTCTTTTGCATTTCTTGCTGTTTCTTCTGATTTTTAGCACGAGCTAAGTCTCGCTGGTTTCCCCGAGTCATGACGGATTTTTTCCCGTCACCCACCGGCGAAGTCAATATCAAACAAATATATGGACGATACGCTAGTCCGGCCGAAACCTAGGACAACGCACCGCCCGGTTTTTCACCTATACGTGGATGTTTGGCGCAACCACGAGAGAAGAGTCGCTTCACAAACGCATGGAAGACTACCAGATGCCTATGAGACGCTAGATGTGCAACGAGATCAATATTTATTTTAATTTGTATAGCACTGCCGAGCTTTTAATTCGACAGAACTATTATCAACGGCGATAATGATACCAGTTATAGTGTTCGTTTTATTCAATTGTCATATTTGTTCACGTTCCGTTTAATCGATTACTCGTTCGATCTATCCCCGTCTTGTTTAATGTAATTTGCATAATTATTCGTAACTTATTTATTATTTACATAGAACCCTGAGATTTTAAGTTTTATGAATACTTTTTGTATCTTGTTCTTACCTCCAATTTTACGTATTTCAAAGACGAAAAAAAATGCTTTATAAAATTCTTGATGTTAAATTGATTTGCTCTAAAAAAAACGCTTTCTACACTCATAACCCCACACTTTTCTCCTGTGTCGTGGGCACCATGGACACACACAAGACGATTACACAAACACCAAGACACAGAACACTAAACTCGTAATTCAGATGGCTGTCTTGCCGGGAATCGAACCCTGAACTCATTGCGCGTCGGACCGGTATAATAATCGCTCTACCACGCGGGTCATCAAACAATATTTATAAACGTTTGATTTTATAGAAAGTCAAAAATCTATATTGAAATTATTAAACCATAGTCATTTTCCCTTTTTTTACAGGTACTGGCCTAAATATTATTATTTTTTCTTTCAGAACTTTATCGTTTATGCCTAGAAATATAATGTATTAATTGGTTCTTGGCACCTTTTATGTGTCACTGTTGAGCAGAGATCTTTTCTTACAGCAGAAAGAAGCATATAGCGTTCTTTTGGACAACTAGTGATAATAAAGTTATTGATGATTACAGTATATACACAGTAATAATACCAATTGAGACTGACGGTGTAAGATGCCCACCGATGTTTGAAATCTTACGGTATGTAATTCCCTCTGCCCCTCGCCCATGGCGACTTTTTGTAGCGATGCAGTAGCGCATTACAAATGCGACAAACACGCATTAGTAGCGATGCTAGCGCGCGTTTACTAACGAGCGATTGCATTGCTTAAAAAAGTCACCAGCGGCGAAGGCCCTTATGCATCTTTTGACCGTGCTAAATCTTGTGTAACTTTGTAAGTTGGTTAACATTAATGAAGTCTTAGCCTATGTTGTGATATCGCATCGCATCGTACATTTTAAAATATTATTTTATCAGAAAATATACTTGTACGTCCACATTATAATAAAACTTTAATCGATTACAATTAATCGATTTATTATCGAAACAGTTTGAAATCAATCGTTTTTATTTCACAAAAAATGAGAATGGCAACTCGAGGATTGTCATTTTTTTTCTTTTTTAAAGTAAGAATATTCGTGGGTAAGATTTTAATATGCCTATGAATAATCTGTAAAATGGAACGAACAACAAAATATTTAGAATTTAACAATTTATCAAAGTCATTTGTCAAATGACTAAATTTATAACAGTTTTACTCATAAAAATGTGATTCAAAGTAATATAACTACTATTTATCTTGATAACATTCTATCATTAGTGTAACTAAGATATGGAGGTAGAGGTAGGTGACAACTTATGAATTTGTGCAGTTATTTATAATACTCAGTACTAAGCAAACATTGATTGATATGCTATTGATCATAATTTGGATTCAGTTATCGATCAGTATTAACTATATTAAACTGAGCGGCGAGAGATAGTGTGCCGGGAAATGGAGATAGTCATCTCCGGGCAATGTATTTCGGACGCACTTTATACGGGTTTCGCTTAATTTTTGACGAAGATCTTTCAAACACAATTTGAGCCCATGGAATAGCGCTCTATAACTCCTAAATATAATAAGCCGTGTCCGCACGCTTGCAGCTTGCCGCAACCTTCAAACCTCTTTAAAAGCGTTTGGCTTGATTTAGCGAAGCAAACATCGCCATCCACACGCTTACGAGTGAATTAATATGTTGAAGATGCAAGCGCGACGGAGGTGATGAACATGGAGAATAGTTAAGTACACGATAAGTTGCTTGTCGGATATTATTAGTTGAATCTTAATTAAATTCTAGTAACAATACAAGAAATTAGTTAACCCCATACTGCGTTTTTTCACGCGCGGTTTGTGCAGTCTACTATTACATTCATGAGGCAGCCCTATTCCGCGGTGCGCCCTCACTCTATAATCTATAATTTATGATGCATCCTTCATTCTACGTCCGCTAAGTTGGTAAGCTTTATTATCAACAGTTGTCAAGTTTCTGACAAAATTAGATTTGGGCAAAGGCAATCAAATTTATTGAGCCTGATTACTGATGGACTGATTAAATCATAAAATTGATTTCTTGCTTCGCTGCAATGTCATCCATTTAATAAAGATTCAGAATAATCTTTCTACGTATTTAAATATTCTTTTGCTTGGTTCAGTTCAGCTCCACTCTAACTACAAGACGAGAGCGAGTGATTTTTAGAACTTATCGGTTTAATGTTCCGCCCTGACACCGCAATACCTCCTTTTGGGGTTTTCTGTTGTAAATCGGCACCAAAGATGGATTTTAAATCGCACGAATACACGCACGTTATTGTGGGCAAAGTACCTGCGTACCGCCCCGGAGAGAGCGCTGGCTGCAGCGTCGCGCGGCGTCAGTTCGATTGCTATGTTCGAGTTTTGAAAGAGCTGAATTTAGAAGCGGTTGAAGTCGACTTTGGTGTTGAGTTTCCTGATAACGTGTTTTTTGAAGATTTGGCAATAGCATGCCACGGGATTGTCCTGCTGTTGAAGCCTACTTCCACTGATGACGAGCAAATGGTAAGTTTACTTGACGATTTTTGTTCTGAATATGGAAAAATCTATTAATCTAGTGTAAACGCATGATTTCCATAAGTTGCATGGCATAAGCATCATTAGGGTGTGCCAATTGGCCCACTAGTTCGAATTGCAGCCTGGGAGAAAACTAAACAGTGTAGTTAGATGTCTGCCTCAAACTATTTATTGTGCTGATGTGCTTTTGGTGTCAATGCTGAGATCTATATTTTACGTGATTGTGCCTATCAAAGAAACTCCTTAGTAAAACACACATGGCAAGTATAGTGCAGATATGGGTTTATCGGAAAATATAACCATTTTTAATAATATCTTTTAATTTAACACATTTAGTAATATTTGTCATACCATCCATCCGTCCATCCATCCATCAGCCCTTTTAGGTCCACTGCTGGACATAGGCCTCCTCTAAATGGCTCCAATCCAACTGGTCTTGTGCCTTCTGAATCCGTTGTTTTCTTTAGGTCATCAGTTCACCTGTGGGGGCGACCTGTGCTCCTTTTGCCTAAATGTGGTCGCCACAAGAGCACTTTCTTTCCCCATCTATTATCGGTCTTATGAGCGATTTGGCCGGTCCATTGCCACTTAAGTTTGCTAATTTTGAGAGCTATGTTACTGACATTTGCTTTGCTCATCTATGGATTTCTTCAGTGCGAATCATTTCTCGTAGCACAATTCTGAGCATAGCCTCCATAGCACGTATTTGTCATACAGTAAGAAACAATTCTTGCTGTACGACAAATATGACTACAAACACTATTGAAATGAGTATCCAATCAAATGCTGTCAAATTTATTCAATAGAAGTCTTTGAAAAGATATGTTAGTATTACTTGTGAGCATTTGAGTGTTATTTTGTTAAATAAACATAGTTAAAATAAACATACAAGTACTGAGTTAGCTAATTGAAGTAATGTCTTACTCTGTTCTGTTGTTATACTTCCAGATTTAGATTATTTGGTGTAGTTTTAGTTTACAGATTTGATTTAGTATATTCTTGTACAAATAATTTCTTGATACACGTACCTAATGAACAGTGAATATGAGTGCATACTAAAAATACTGAAACTAATGAACATACATTTTTCATATTACTTTTACCATTTGAGTGACCCAAGCCATGTGCTAGGTGCTATTTACATGATCCATTCATTGTCGTTGTTTAAAATGTTTTGTGCTCTAGTATGTACCTATATTCCTGCTTTGCATGAATTTGCTTTGGCTTTATCAATTTTAATGTAGTGATGGTAAATAGTAAGTAGTTTTATTCCAAAAAGCCTAGAATTGAAACCAGACTACTGTCTACACTGTGGTCGCGTTTAATTCATTAGTTATGGTTATTAATTTTATTTCATTCATTAATATGATAAAACAAAAAAATATATATTTTCCTGGCTCTTGAGTAAAAATAGTGTTTATGTTGTGTTTTTGCTCAAAACAAGCAGCTATATCTATTTTTATATAAAGTTATTAGAGTAATTTTTATAGATAAAATCAATAGTGTATGGCCTTCATACTATTTGTAGGTTTGGAGGTTAAATGGCAATGTTTAACCTTTGAACAGTTGACCTTAATAACTATCTATTAAGTCTTTTAATATAGTACTACCTACAATGTATACTTTGGCCTCATAATTAACGTACTATGAAATAATCATGAGCATGAGCATGTAGTCTGTTCATTGATTATTTCTATTTATACTACATGATAGTGTACCCAATGTTTATAATATGTGAATAAATATGTGAAGTATTTTCATATATAGTAAAATGATAGCTTCATTATGCCTGTATTTAGAAGCAAGAAAAATATATTAGGGGACTAATCATGATGCCATAGGAGGCGACTAAGGGATAAAATTCTTGTTATGGGCAGCAGTATTTCTCTGCATGTCATTCTTCTCGTCAACGCATTATTATCGCACTGCTGGGCATGGGTCTTCTCTCAGAATAAGAGAGTTATAGGCCATAGTCCAGTGCGCTGGCCAAGTGCGAATTGGTGGACTTCACACACCTCCAAGAACTTTTTTAAAGAACTCTCTGTTGTGTAGGATTCCTCACGACGTTTTCCTTCACCGAAAAGCAGTGATAATTAATTGATAATACGCACATATTTTAGAAAAATCAGTGGTGCGTGCCTTGGTTTGAACCTCGGACCTCCCGATCGAGGGGGCAAGTTTCAACCATTAGGCTATCAGTACTCTCTGTATCTCATTAACACTACTAAAATCACCAAATTACATGCCAGTTACAGTGACTATTGGCAAAAGTGCATATTAGTCTATGCTTATGAGCATTAGGGAACCGCTTTATTTAAAAGATGAATGTATGATCTTTATTTAAAAGATGAAAGATGGCTAATGCCAACGAAAACGACACAATGAGATCCAAACACTTCGAAATCTCCGAAACGACTCCAAACTACTAACTGTGGACCATAGACAAGTATAGACTGTGGACCATGGACCACAGATTATGCTACAAACGACAGATTGTTAATTTATAACTAACGACAAAAGTGAACAGGGTGAGATAGTTTTTTCATGCACCACATGTTTCTATTGCCTCGTTAATATAAATGATGAAAAACATGCTTAAATAGTTACAATATAGACCTCTACTATTACATTATAAGTAGCAATGGACCATGTAATCCATACACGTAATTTATGAGCACATCAAGCCAATTTGTCTGAATTAATTGTTCAACCTACATGGCTGTGGCTATTTGCACATTCATTTTTACCTGATGCAGGTACCATCACAACTATGATAGTAATTTTTTAGTTGGATAATATGTAATGCCAAAGAGATTCAAGGTATAATTACAAAGATTAAAGATATAAGTGTTACTTGATCATGCACAGTGTACCTATTAAATATGTTTTCATAACATGCAGTACTTTGACGACCTGTGTGGCAAAGCGGTCACCATACCGATCTGACGTACAATAGGTCCCGTGATCGATTCCTGGCCATACATGTTCTGGGTCTGGTTGTTTGTGTATTCGTCTTGTGTGTGTCCATGGTACCCACGACACAGGAGAGAAACCTAGTGTGGGGCTATGAGTGTAGAAAGCGTGTTTTTTTTAATTGTATAACCTGTATCAGTCCACCAATTCGCACTTGGCCAGCACGGTGGACTATGGCCTAAACTCTCTCATTCTGAGAGGAGACCCGTGCCCAGCAATGGGACAATAATGGTTGACGAGAACCTGTATCAGTTATTATGTTATATGTGTTACACAATGAGATTATTATTGGTTTCAGATTAACGGTCTCAGGAAGGTTTTAGTTGAAGATTTGGGACAGACGGTCGTGGAACTGAGTGATCCAAATGCAAAACTTACTGGATCTGACGTGCTGTTTACAGGTACCTGACACATTTAATTTGATTACCACCAATAAATGGTAAATTGAATAAGCCTTTGTTATTTAGACGACTATACTATTTAGTGATTAGGTATATTTTAGTAGACATCTCTATGTATTTTTGTCTTTTTCTTATGTATGTAATGTATGTAACGAACTTTACGCACTCATCAAACTACACTAAAAGCAGAGCAGTAATCTCTGCTATTATAAGTGCATTTCATTTATGTAGTTGTTATTGTGGGGAGTAGGTGAATGTGATTCTATTTTTGTCTAGTATCTGTTCCATACAAAATAAGTATTACGACTGGACTAAGAGACTGTTCATGTTACGTTATCAGATTTTTGACTATCCGCGTGGCGGAGCGGTTGCTATACCGGTCTGACGCGCAATGGGCCCCGGGTTCGATTCCCGGCCAGACAGGTATCTGAATGATGAGTTTAGATTCATGTTCTGGGTCTGAGTGTTTGTGTATTCATTTTGTGTTTGTCCATGGTACTTTACCTCCATACTCCTTCTCAGCTAAAGTATGTAAGGGAGGGGGGGAAGCTTACATAAACATTGTAATGTGCAAAAAATACTAGAAAATTTGTGGGTCGCCATATGTATAAATAAATAAATAAATTGCTTAACCATTGCTGACAATCACAATCTAGTACAATATTATCAAAAATAAGCAAGTCAAAGATCTTGCCGCCCCCTTATACCGCTTACATAATACTCGAACAGCCTCTATGTCGATTTGCCGTTATATCTTTGCCTCATGATACACAACAGGTCATTTCTTAAAGCCTATAAGTGTGCCCATTGATTTTAACAGGCCAAGAGTTTTTCGTGGGTATATGCGAATCGAGCAACGAGGCTGGAGCCAGCGCCCTAGCGGAAGCCTTCCCTGAATTCCCTTGCACTCCTATTAAGGTATGTTTTTTTTTATCTAACTGAAGTAGCAAACGAGCATGCAGTCCACCTGATCGTAAGTGGTCGCTGCCGCCCATGGACGTTTGTTATCAATTTCATACAGAACATGGGTTCCATCTGAAGTCAATCACATATGCGTTGTTACTCCCGAGGACTATGAAAGTGTGCCAACCGGCAAAGACACCCTTCCATCGAAATGTAAGAAATGCTTCACGCTAGAAATAGGTGTGGCGGTGGTATTTCACCGGTTGAACTACACTGGTTCTACCACCTTCAAAGTAGTGTCATTGATAAATACATTTGCTTATTACCAATTAAATAAGTGTAGCTAATGGTATAGTACAATTATTTTATATAATTTGGTGTAGAAAACCATCAAACTCCATTTTTCAATTTGCTTCACAAGTATTTTATCAAGTTCTCAGACGAGTTAGTACTCTTTTTCGCAACTACATAATTGTTTGATTAACTATGCATAATATATGCATCACTGTTTATTCGAAAGATCTGCCGTGCATAAACCCATGAAGTATGAACCGTGTGAACTCAGTGTAATATTGTAACACTTGCTTGATGTCAACACTATTAATAGTCTGGAACGAGTATAAAGAGACTACTCATTATCGATCCGTTACTGTCCTATTGTTAGATACAGGTTCATTCTTCCGATAAGAGGTACTCGGGGATTGCTATCAGTTGTGGTTTATGTGCCGAACTTCAGGTCAGATTTCAATAGTATTGGATTTTCATATTTTAGATGTCCATTGGCGAAAGCGTTAATTTACCTCGTTGCTTGTTACTTCAATAACACAATAAAAACATATTATATATATAATATATATGTCTTCAATAGATATAGGTATTCTCTGTAATCATCGTGAGGAAACCTACACACCCGAGGGTTCTTTAAAAAAATGTTCTCACAAGGAGTGTGAAGTCCACCAATCCGCACTTGGCCAGCGCGGTGGGCTACGGCCTAAAACTCTCATTCCGAGAGAAGGACCGTGCCCAGCAGTGGGTCCATAACGGGTTGACGATATATTCTCTGTAAATCTTAGTTACAATTTATCAATTTCTCAGATCCCCCCAGAAGGAACCCACTTGAAGAAGCTTGTCAGCATGGCTGGCCCGGACATACTGTGTGTGGTCGGGTGCGACGTGACCGCCGATATCCTGAGGAGGATGGAGAGGGAGGCCAACTACTCGTACAAGACCCTCACCGTGCCTGAGGAGGAAGCTGGCAATTGCCTTTACGTGAATGGCACTCTCATCCACCGCGCTATTGAGGAGATACCAAAGTCGTTCAAGGTAACTGATGAATTCAAATTCAAATTCAACGAATGATCAGAAAGCTGGCACATACCTCGGTCAACGAATTAGCCTTGCTATTCAACGAGGTAATGTTGCCAGCGTTCTGGGAACTCATTCTAGGGACAGTAATTTGGATGCAGCATTTTATATTTAATTTAGCAATTTGTTTTTTCTTTACCTTTTAAGTTATTCTTTTATATATACATATAGTTATAAAATAAGTTATTTAATATATTCATATTGTTATTTGAAAATTAATAAAATTATGAAAAAGGTAACTGATGTTTAAATTTTACGAGCCGATTTGTATGCAGCTGTTCTGCTATTCTTTACTATACTACTACCGAGGCATACGATGGTCGCCTCATATAAAAGGCAGCCGGTAGCAACGTCCTTCCACCGAAACGGAAAATCTGCATCAAGCTAGAAATAGGTATAGCATCCTGGATGTTTTTTTTTGCCTTTTTCTATTAATATAGTAAGCAAGCACAAACTCCTTTTTTTCATTATATTAAGCGATCTGTCGGTGGCGGCATCGCGTGCAGGAGCGCTTGTAAACGAATATTCGGCGCACTTCTAGTAATGATTATGTTGATTTAGATTCCAATGATGTTTGTTGTAATACTTATGTGTTATGTTAGTAATTTTGATAAAAAAAGAGAACAATAGATATAAATATGCGAATGTTCGACCAATTCACTCGTTGCTTGTTGCTTGTTACTTTAACAACACAATAGAAACATATATATGTGTCTTCAATAGATATAAGTATTCTCTGTAATCGTTCATCGTGAGGAAACCTACACACCCGAGGGTTCTGTAAAAAAAAATGGTCTCAGAGGTGTGTGAAGTCCACCAATTCACACTTGGCTAGCGTGGGAGACTATGGCCTAAACTCTCACATTCTGAGAGAAGACCCATGCCCAGCAGTAAAACTATAATGGACGAGAGATATAAACATGTTTTTTTAATGTATAACATCAACGTTTACAGATATTCTGCGAGAGGATCGACTTTGCACGTCGTTCAATCTGCTTCTCGGAAATGGCTTCCATGTCCACAGGACTGACCGCTTGCTGTGTGCTGATTCGAAAGCCTTAAATTTCAAACATGTGATGGGTACTGATTATGAACAATGTGTAACGTGTGTGTAACGTAACGTAACGTAACAGCTGGTAAATGAACCGCCGGTGTGCGAATTGTGATAATAAAACAGTGTATGTTGAATATTACAGTGTGCAACGTGTATATATTGCAAAAATACTTGTAATGTTACAATTTTAAACACGTGTGGTTATATTTGCGAACCTGTAACGTTACCGTTTCAAACTTGTTATATTCGATGTAATTTGAATCTCTTGTAAAATGTTGAAGTTGTTAATTATAAAAGCGAATTCCCGCTTAACATTTTCATATACCATTGTAATGTAATTGTTGGAATCAAAATACGACATTTTTCTTTTCTAAATGTTACATCAATTTATTGTTCCTAGTCAGTACCTTCCCTTAAGTGCAATGATTTACTCATAACAGCGGTATTAAATTCTCAATCATGCTTATGACTTATGACATACTTATAAATTATGAATATATATGAAAAATAATATCTCTCTCTTCTGGAATACTTACTCTAAATATTCTCAATATGCCTTGTAATTAATTCTATTTAATTTATTTGGTGTCGAATAAGACAAATTTATTCGCAATATTTTGAAAAGACTAATATTTACAATTACGACGTTATATACGATTTTCAAAATAAACAATATTTCTTGTTAAATAATGTTAATTACTTTTATGTAATTCACGAAATTCGTATTTTATGTGAAATTAGGAACACCGATAGTTTTGTTAACATTTTGTTATTAAAGCTAGCATAATTATATATGTGTCAAATTTTAAATAAGAGCAATTATTTAAGATATTCGGTGTCACTCTTTGTTCGGGACATAATTCTGAGCTACTAGTAAAAACTACAGTCTGTTTATTTTATAAATTCTATTCAATTTAATTTATTTCATGAAAAGGTTACAGAATTTCTTAATAAATTACATTTTTATTGTTCGCTTATCCTCACCAATTAGGTATGCAAATACAAATAAAATTAGAAAATGTCAGAATTGTCTTCTACCAAAATTGTAAGACGTAACTTAAGGTATGCGTTCTTTTAAGGAACTTTTGTTAGTGACGCCTCAAAAGGCATTTAACTATATGGTATTTATAAGGCGAACACGCGAAAGAATAGTCGTCAATGACTTACAAAGTAATAAGTAATTAATTATTACCAGTTGCTTATAAATTGCTCTGAAATATATGGAAAAAGTCAAACAATTCAAAATGTTGAAGCGGAATGCAAGTTTTAGTATGAAATGTCCCTTTTTTAACCTACTTCAAAAAGGAGGTGGTTCTCAATTCGGCTGGTATATATATTTTTTATTTATGTACAAAAATTACTTCGCCGTTATTGGACCGATTTTAATTATTAGTACTATAAATAATCGCTTTGGTGTCCACCAGAATTTTTCTACTTCCCGAAGATTAAAACTTAAAAATTAAAGTAGCATTAAAGTCTTCTCATTATAGATCTGACCTATACTGATTGTAAAGTTTATTTATTTTACGTCCGAATAACGGAATTCTCCATTTGACTTTCAAATTTTCTCTCTAAAAGCTGTAAAATAATTTTCAAGCCCAAATGTATAGAGAGCTAAGTAAAAAAAAAAATATTGATACTTGCATAAAATGAATGTGCAGTAAAATAAATGTATTGATGTAAGATATTTTCTCTCAACGATTCTCAATTTATAACTCGTTGAATATTAATGAAAATTATTATAAATCAATCATAATTATTTATTACGACGTGAATTATAAAGTAATATTTGGTATATATCGTAGATTTACACGGGTTGTTTATTATTTATACAATTGTAATTTCAAATTATAATTTAATTATTATTTAAGTAAAAATATATAAAGACTTGTAAAAGAGACTAAAAGATATTCTCATTATATGAGAATTCATACTCTCATATATGAGCTGTCATCCTTATATATAATACTCTTATGTATAATTTTATTATAGTTCTTTTAAAGACATGTGTTCTTACTGCTGTTTCCTGCGGGCCACAAAACACTTCTTGGCGTTTAAGCGTTAGCGTTGGAGATTAAAACAATTGTATGTCTAATGTCATAGTGTAATTGCCCGAAATTCACTTAACGCTGTTGCTTGCAACGTCAAATGAGGTTTTCCTGGCCCTTCGGCTAGTGTTGTACCTATGGGCTCTCTATCGAACATAATTCGAGTTTTTATAGACATATTTTTATTATATGTGACATATGGCAGATATTAAAATATTGTATGAAGGTAAAAACAGGTATGCAGTTTAGCTGACATTAAGCGTTCCCTGCTAACCATAGAAATTGATAACTTTTAATATATATAACAGATACCTACTTGATATCTAAAGATAATTAAACTGGAACGCTTTATATATTTTGTACCTGTAAGACATTTTGTTTTATTATTTAACTGACAATAATGATAAATTAATCTAATTTTAATGAGTATGGTGAAATACTTGTATTTATAATTTACAATCGCATTTTTTTCACATTTGATGTGCATTTTAAATTTTGAATTTTAGTTTAGGCGTGGTAATCTGATGTTTTTGCATTCAAAAGTATATCTTCGATTGTATTTTTATTTCCACATAGGATATTAATATGTACCTGTGTGGTGGACGGGTTTAGTGATTTCTATGTCTCAGAATTGTCTATCAGTCTATCAATCACTTGAGGGATATTGCAATATATCTAATATATTGAATTTACTCAAAAGAAAACTAAATTGCATTCTATTTATGCAATAATACATGTGATTGTTGTTTATTTATTTAAGCATAATTTATTTATGAGTCGCACATCTGTTATTTTAAATTATAATTGAAATATAGTTACACATGTTTACAGTAGAATTATTTAAGTAAAGAGATTTTTAACTTTGTAAAGCAACAGTGACAATTACAGATCCTTTATTTAATAATCTATGGTGTTAATATTTAATACTATACGCAACATTATCGCCAAATGTGTGGCTTTTTGTTATTTTGAGTTTCAATTTCAAAAAATGCATTTTTTTTAAATAAATACAAATGTTATCTTTTGATTATATTAGTGACAGCTAAAAGTATTCGGAATCGTTGTGATTGATAAAATCAATTTACCAATGTTAAAATCTTCTAATTTCACAAACTATATGAAATATGTAATTGTCACCGTTGTTCCTTTTAATACATTTAAACTTAGTGGATGTTTTATTTATATTATATATTGGAATTTGTATATTCCCCCTGAGTGTTTAACAGTGTCGCACAAATTCTGCTTAGAGCCGATATTGCACGTATTAATGATGCACCTACCTGAGTATTGTAGCATTCCTTAGTATTATTAATTAATATTCTCATAGAAATATATTTATGTCTATTAGATAAACTAGGTTACTTGTGTACAACCGCAAGCATTTAGCTATCCCGAGGCCCTATTTATGAAACATAAGTTTATTGATAAAGCCAGTATATCTTTATATAGACAACAACAAATCGCTAAAATGATATTTTATAGCGCGATTCTTCAGTACTATAAACAATTTTTGAGTGTAATTAGAATTATTGAACAACAGAAGGCAGTTTGAAAACTGTTGATAGGCATTCATGATTATTCACACAAAATCAGAAATGAACTAGCGAACTACACATTTCCCGAGATACCTTTATGTAGACAACAACAAATCGCTAAAATTATATTTTATAGAGCGATTCTTCAAACAATTTTTGAGTGTAATTAGAATTATTGAATAACAGAAGGCAGCTTGAAAACTGTTGATAGGCAATCATGATTATTATTCACACGAAATCAGAAATGAACTAGCGAACAACACAGTAAGACTAATAATCTAACTATATAAGTAGTCTTGACGGAAGCTGTGTTCAAATGTAAGTGATTTCGTGATTTGAATGTGTGACCAAATTGATTTCACTACTTGTAGGTTATTAAATCTTTATTAATTTGATTACGACAAAATATTAAACAATTAAAATTAAATTAAACTTCATAATTATATTTATATACAAAATAGTAATTTAAATTTAAAAATAAACAAATTGCCAAATTAAATATAAAATTTTGCATCCAAATTCCTGTCACTAGGATGAGTTCCCATAATGCTGGCAACATTACCTCGTAGGTAGAATATATATTTGCTCATCTTGATCCGCGTAGTTGAGATTTAGACTAGCCCATAATAAAACCGGACTTAAAGAGTTTTGTGACTAAAACTGATCCAATTGATGTCATTATCGAGACTAATTATCCCCTATCGGCATCAATCATCGATCAAACAGCGAAGTACATACTTAGGTTAGTCCTACCTGAAACTGAGTTTCCTGACTAAAATAGTGATTTAAATTTATTTTAGTCCAATTTATTTACCTGATTTAAATAATAGTATCCTAATTTAGAACATTCCTTAAGTAAAAACGTGGCCTTTTAAATGATTAAAAATAGATGGTTTATAATTATTTATTATGTAGTTTAGTGCTTAGATGATAAAATATACTCTATCCTAGATCTAGACCTTAGGGATCGTTCAAGTATGTAACGCAAATTACGTAACGCAATTTTTGAAGGCCCCGCTCTCCCCATGTAACGCAAGGTAACGCTTTTCGGGACCCCTTTCTCCCTCCCTGAACTATGGCAGCAAGTCGCTGTATTTTACTATAATAAGGTTTTATACTTAAAAAAAGTGTGTGTCAGGTCCGACGCACGACTGGAGTTTACTCGCATTTAAAATAGATGGCGCCATACTCTCACACTAAAGATATAAATAATACCAATACATGGTTCATTTTGAAAAATTATATCTAATATATAAGTATGTATTAAAATACAATATTGTACGTATTTACAGAGTATTTGCATTGCTTATCTTAACGATTTACTATTTTAAATAACATTGAGATTTCGGTAAAACGTAATCACGAAACGTATGCATACTATCCACGCGTACTGATAAAATAGTTCTAGAGTTTTAAGTAGATGGCTTTATACTCATAAAAACGTAACGAGGTCATTCATCAGTAGATTTTACTCTTCACATTTTTCTCATACCGGGCCCTTATAAATGCTAATCGATTCTTAAGGAGTAAACTTTCTTAAGGAGTCCAATACAAACAAACACGTTACATAATGCGCTGTTCAACCACTCCTTCTTCCTCTCCTCTATCGCATCGTAACGTTTGACAAGATCTCACCTCCCCCCAAATTGGGTTACGTAACACTTGAACGTTCCCTTAACCACTTAATCATTCCAATGTACATTTAGTGAAAATAATGAATAAAGCTGTGATGATTTATGATGCATTCCATACCTATGTACCTTTTTCTCTTATTAATTTAATAATCGTAAAACTCGTGTTAGTATAATTCAATATTGTTTGATAATGTTGCTGGCTATTATTAAAAATTCTTCATGAATAGGACCTCGGTTTAATTTGTAGCTTTATAATTATAAGCTCTTGCCTCGTGTGACGAAATCTCATTTGACTCTTATGTATACCTTATACCTATTTACACTTATATTATTACCGGGTTTACAATTAAGCGATTTCTTATTATACAATTAGCTAGTGATAACGTTTTCGCTGAATATAAGAAGCTTCGTCAGCGCTGGATGGGAAAAACCTCATGGAAATGCAGTTGCTTGTTTATAAGCATAATTTTATACATACGGCATGCTGTCTTGACTTTTATATAGTGTATATTAAGCTATTTAGAAATTCTAAATAACATAGTGTCGTAATTAGCTATTTTTATGCGTCTGGTGTGAAATTATGAATTGTACCACTTGGGACACTGTCTCCTGATATGGTTTTCGGTGGCATTCCAGGGTTTTATTCGGGTACCTAGTCGTTACTGGCATCGCCCTAATTACGGCACTGACAATATATGATGTTATGGGCGTAGCTAGGGAAGGGGCTTAGGGGGTTCAAATGGTGGGCCCATCTGGGAGGAGCCCGATGGGGCAGCGCCTCCTTTTCAGCGCCGAGGACGGCCACCGGGTGGGTTTTAGAAAAAAAGGGGGTTCAAATGGAATTGGGGAAAAAATCATAGTAGGTCGTATAAGGTTTACCTATAGAGTTACCACCGCCTCACCTGTTTTATTTTAAACTGTTCCTGAAACCTGGCTACGCCCATGACTCCTGGAATAAGCAAGGATGATTCAAAGCTTCGAACAATCTGATTCTCATTGTCTCCTCCAAGATTTGCGATTAAGACTCCATAGAGCAGACATAATAGTAGATAAAACAAAATTCTTCAACGCCACTTATGGAAGGTTTTTTGGTCACATGTATACGATGCTCTTTAGCTGGACCAGCTGGTCTAGTTGTTGGTTAGACCAGCTTGTTCAGCTGATCTAGCTATTGCGTCAAATATGTACAGAGGCACCATATTACTGTAAATAAAACCGTTTGGGTTATCCAAACCAGCGCTGAATAATAATCTTTTCAATTAAATCTCGAAATAATAAGCTATGTGTAAACCTGGCATTAAATATGATAATGAATGTATTGTAGAATTCGATGTTTTTAATAAAATTTATGACGAGTGAAACTATTATTTTATTTGTACCGTTTTAAATCTTTAGAGTATGAATCTAATATATAAAATTCTCGTGTCACAGTTTTTGTTGCCATACTCCTCCGAAACAGCTTGACCGATTTTTACCAAATTTTATATGCTTATTCAGTAGGTCTGAGAATCGGCCAACATCTATTTTTCTTACCCCTTAAGGGTTGTCCACCCTTAACATTTTTTTTTATATGGCAAAACAACGTTTGTCGGGGCAGCTAGTATGTATGTATATATGTAAAATCATGGATAATAAATATTTTGATTTTTCTGATAAATAGCTATTGGATTATCACGGATTGAAAAAAATGATTGCGATTCAGTACTTTTGATCCCCTAAGCTTAGATTTCATAAAAATAGCATCCGTGTAAAATAATTAATTCATTTATTATTGACTAAAGCATAAACTCTCATATGGCACTGGCAGACTTAAGTTTAGCAGCGGACTTAACTATATAGGCTAGTAGATGTATAATTAAGTGCAGTATTTCGGTTTTATTAAGTTTACGAAATCTCTAATCAACTTGACTGCATTGAGACGTTGGCATAGTTTTGAAAATACCAAAATTAAGTGTTTTTGTATTTCAGAAATGTTAAGGAAGCCTAGAGAAATATATCGAGGATCTAGGCGGTTAACAATGAAGTAGGTAGCTTAAAATATTCACGTTATACATGCTTTAACGATGAAAGTGCGCATTGTGAGGCAACTGGTAACATGTTCGAGTTATTAGCAACAAGACAATAAGACAAACTGTAGCGAAATTTCATAGAATTTCGCGAAAAGAGCCATGAGAATGTTTTATGCTCTTCTGGTAATTCCATAAAGTTCTGAGAGTTCCGTAGTCTTTCAGAAGCATCGTGTATCATGCCATCATTTTTTGCCTTTTATAGTTTTGCCTATAGGATAAGCATGAGTCAATGATCGTTAAGATTATTTTTGTCAATCCAAATAATTGTAGTAAATATGTTTAACATTTGCTGTAAATTGGAGGGTATAGTAAGTATTACAGAGCTTAACATTTTCGCCGTCTACAACAATACAAATTTTATTTAGAGAGGAAAAGAAGGGACAAAACGTGTACCTATGTTACCAAATTTTCGATTCTGTTGATAGACATTTCAATTTGGCGTCGCGCGACAAACAATGCGACACAAAACGATTGTGAGCGGCTTGACACTCAACAAATTACTTTTTACAAATGTCTATCTACGGTACTATACAATGAATTTATTCTGATATCAAACAATACATGTCGACTCGTCGCCGTTCGGCCAATATTCAATCTATTTCAATCGCTCCTATGCAATTCGTTTAGGTACGATTTCGATCAAATCAAATTTACATGTAAACGAATATCCAGGATGGGCAAAGATATAAGCCCAATTTACCTAATGTGTTCGATGATTGCATATAGGAAAAATACAGCGGTGATAAGCGTAGGTATAAGGTATTTATACCAAATATCGGATAAAATAATATATAATAACTATAAATTTAAAATGTAAAGGAAGATATTTAAAATTCATTGCAAGTTTCCACACGGATAATTATGCATCCATAAATTCCATGCATACATTGCAAGTAAAATAAGATCTAAAATACTGTCATGTACCTACCTACTTTTTGTAGATGTCAGAAAGGTGTTACCTAACAATTTCTATAACATTCCTACCAATAGCTCTTAGAAACCTAATACTTGAAAAAACAGTGGATGTAGATGCTGTAGTCCCAAACCTTCAGAATTACCGAAGTCCTTAGTCGTCTTGTTATCCACGGAAAATGGGAGTGATACCTAAGTAATCTTATTCTAGAGTGCATAAAATATTCTAAACAACTTTGTATTATAAAAACTTAGGAACAATTACCTATATAAAAATACAAATAATAAATCGATTTTTCCAATCACTTACAAAGTTGAAAGTTATAAAAATAACTAATTTAACGTGCATTTTGGGCGGAAACAAGATGAGAAAACATTGTCTTCGTTCACCTACCGCTAGTTTTTAATCTGCTCCACATTTGAATTTGTATCACGCGTGATTTAAATACATTTGAATATTATAAGCTTGTGTTACGTTACGTAAGGTCTCGTGACCTGAAAATGTGTCGTACAGAAATTGCAGTGTACAATGGGCGCCACAAACTTGAATCTTTTTGCATAAGGCAAAGGAGTAAGGCTGGGAGTGCCTAGACAGCATCAGTAGACATAGCTACTCTTCTGAAGTGCACGCCTGTGGAACCAACTTTACCTATTTTAAACTAGGTACGGCCTTTGTAAGATAAATGAAGTAAGCTATGTCTAACAGAGCTTGCAGGCATAATTGTAAAAGGGAGTGGCAAACAGGGATCTATGATAAGCTGGCCTAGTAAGATAGTGACTCGAAAAAAACAGATTTATTTGAATAAATTTATATTGTTGTCGCTTCAATATATGTTTATTTGACAATTAATATAAGTATTTGCTGCTATATATAAAGTTGTAGTAAAAATAATAACTGAAAAATGACAACTTCTTATTTACGTAATATATGTAGGTATACAACTAAGTACGACGTTACGAGTAGGTAGTAGGTATATGACTATAACAACAATGAGAAAGTAACTAATAATAATAACAAATAACTAATACTAACAATAAGTCAATCTACGTACTTCAACCTATATGTTGTATGTTTCATAGGAATTATCTCAGGTCAAAATCCTGGAGATGGGCAGCAGTTACCGTAGCAGTCTTCCTGTGTAATATCAACACCCACTTCGGATAAATTTACCTTTTTTTTTTTTTGTTTTCAAGGGGGAAACCTTCAAAAGGTACCCGACGCCGTGGGAGCGACGAAGGGGTATGTGGGATTTTTACCGCACTAAAATCTCCCCGGTGGCCATCCTCGGCGCTAAAAAGAGGACTCAGGGATCTCCAACAAACACCACCGGAATCCTCTAAGCGTGTTGCCCCATCGGGCTCCTCCCAGATGGGCGGCTGGGCCCACCGCTCCGTCTAGTCTATACGACGATATGTGACCACACATACCACCGTCCTTCCCGGGATCGCCTGGCTGGACGGTTCAAGCTCCCACTCTAGCCGCCCGCAACCCCGGAAGCCCCTTTTAAGCGCCTCTTACGACAGGCAGAGGATACCGTAGCCCTATTCTGATCCCGGAACTACAGGGACGTCGGATAAATTTACCTACTAGTAATAATTCACATGGCAGACACGGCGACCATTTTCAAAAGCCTCGATTAGGGATTAGGCATTTGTGCCGATGTACCTCAAAACTGATTATTATTATTTTATTATTTGCTTGAAGTAGCGAACAACCTTACAGCCTTCCTGATGGTTAGTGGTCACTGTCGAATATGGACATATGTAAGCAAGTTCCGAGGACTAAGATAGTCCTCATATAAAAGTGAGTCGGCAACCATAACCTTTCATCAAAACGCAAGAAATGCTTCACGCTAAAAATGGGTGTGGCGGTGGTACTTCCCCGGTTGAACTACCTGGTACTATATGACTGTTCCGTCATAGCCACGCAAAGAGCTTGTACTTCAATATTCCTCATAGTGTTGGCTAGCGGTTGTTACTTCCGTAATACTAGCTCTGGCCCCAAGCGGCATGAGATGTTCGGGTCGTGCATTTGACGAAACTGGAACTACAACATGACCTAAAGTGACTGGAAGAGCCAGAGCAGTAACCACATCGGAAAAGGTAGCTTTGTGTGTGTCACTAAACTTTACACGTATATGTTCTACTCGAAACAATGCAATTGATATGTATGTCTGCACGTGAACGTAAACAAACTGCCCTTACCTGAACTCTACGCAAAGTACTATGCGTTCATCTTTATAAAATCAAGGTTGTTTAAGATTAGAATTGATGATCGAGGTTCAAAAAATCCAAACGATTACATCAAAATTAACAACATCTTCCATTCCCGTCAATCTATGTGTACAAATAATCTATAATTTCAAGTCTAGATCGCTGAAAACTACCATCTAAATGTAGTATAATACTACACGAAACTTAATATGAAATGTATCCTACCCATGCATAAAAAGAAAAAAAAGTTCTATGTCTCAAATTTAAAAGATTTATTACACCCCTTAAAACCAAATCAGTTTAGCCCACCCTGTTTGGCTTTTTAATTTCTCGTATATTAGATACGACGTATTTCACTGATCTTCTACCAGAATATCTTACGTTAGCTCTCTGAATACTCCGTCTATGCGCAGGCTTCATTTAAATAATTTAATAAAAACACATAAATGTAACAAACATGAGATTTAATATTCGCGTCCCCATAGCAAACGCTGTCCATGCGGCCCTGCGTTTATTTTTCTACGGCTTTGTATTTTCAGCCAGTTCCGTTTGGAGATGTTTAAAATACTTCCTCGTTTCCTCGTGGACGTGTATTGTTTTTAAGCGCCTTTAAAAATTTGTATCCATTTTATGAAAGCTCGTACACCAGCGACGAAGATAATATTTGTATTTAATACTTTTTACGGTTGTTATCGGTTGATTGGAATTATTGAAGTTTAATTACACGCACACGCTTTCTACACTCATAGCCCCACAGTAGGATTTTCTCCTGTGTCGTGGGTACCATGGACACACACAAGACGAACACACAAGCACCCAGACCCAGAACAGGAATCTAAACTCATCATTCAGATACCTGTTTGGCCGGGAATCGAACCCGGGACCCATTGCGCGTCAGACCGGTATGGCAACCGCTGCGCCACGCGGGTCGTCAGATAATTGATCATATAGGATGTTTTTAAATTATCTTTATATTATACCTCTTTTATAAAACTTTGGCGTGTGGATACTTAGGTTTCCGTGCATCGAGAATACGGAACCCTTGTACAATCGCTCGTGTCCGTCCGTCTCGCTTTTTGCTTCAATCTATTGGACTGATTAATTTGACATTTTACTTATGAATGTCTGTGATCCAAACATGAACATGCAACTTAAATAATAAAAATATTATATTAAACGTGACTTCCCGTCGTGTGCACGTTTTATTGGGAATATTTTCTTGTAATATTTAATTAAATAGGTTTAAAGTTATTCAATACTTAACACAATGAACACTAAAACGATTGAAGGTTCCAAAGAATTTGACGGCGAATAAAAGCTCTTCCATTACTAAAAATGTAAGTATGCATAATCCAAACCGAATGTCATGTCGAATATTTTTAAATCCTATTTATATCTTACTTGTTGACCCGGCGAACATCGTTCCGCCTAAAAGTCAAAAATCCAAAATTATCAGTGTTTCTTTGTTATATTAAATGTGTGTTATATTATTATATAAAAACCTTCCTCTTGAATCACTCTATCTATTAAAAAACTGCATTGAAATCTGTAGCGTGGTTTAAAATATCTAAGCATACATAGAGACAGCTGTCGAGAAGCGACTTTGTTTTATACTATGTAGTGATATTGCCCAACTCTAAAAGGTCACTTATAGGACTTAAATAAACAGACTTAAATAAAATGGACAAGATTTTGAATTTATTAGTTTCTTTATTTCCCCTTCCCTCTTCAGCTTCAACCCCTTAGCAGTCTGGGTCCACTCTTTCTACTTGGTTTTCTTATCTTCAAAAGCCCTAAGACTTTTACGAAATGTATGAATAGATTACACAATCAAGTGCACATTATACATTTAACTTCCGCCTTAAACCTTGAACTGAACGTAATACGTACAAGGTTTACTTCGCTTCGAATAAAATTTTAAATGGAGTTCTCTTTACAGCGACACAAGTTTAATGGAACTAGTGGCAACTTGGTGCCCGTCCCGCTACTTTTCACACCTCGCTAAATATGACGGTATTACCTTTTACCAACATACTTTGTATGGAAGATTTACTGAAAATATTACTAAGTATATTTTGTGGCAACATTTTTAGATTAGCTGGCCAACGTACCTCGGGTCAAGAACGGGTAATCTATAGGATTTATTGCGATCGAATGAGTTTTATAAACACATTTCCGTAGAAATACGACTAGTAATTCAAATTTCTTGTTAGGTAGGTTTAAAACGTAATCTTGGAGGCTTTTGATACAGGTTCAAATAGACAATTTTTTAAATTTAAATTCTACTCGTCATTCGTATTGGACCGAAGCTTTGGCTTCGGAAACGGTTTCGGCCACATTCGGCCAAAAAAAACTTGTTCTTCTAAACCTTCGGTTTCGGCCAAAGCGGACAGAAGTTGTGACCATTGTATCTAGCAATCACTAAAATTGAACAAACTGTAATGCATGAAAGACATCGCGATGGTAATGGTAAAGCGCAGGTGTAAACACACACTTCGTTGTAGTCTTGCTTCGCCAATTGTGTTTGAAATTATTCACATTATTTTGATACGTTGTCATTTTTCTAAGTGTTGAATTAATTGTTAATTGTTAATTAACTAATTGTTAATTCATTAATTAAAATCAACTCTACAAGTTGATTACTCAGGCATGCAGGTAATCTCATGATGTTTCCACCGCCAAAGTAACTGATAATTACTTGAAATTCCGATGGAGAAGCGGAGTTTCTAATCATCAGGCAATCACGTTTTACATATACATATCTGAAATGACTTATTAACCATTCCAAAAAAGTTGCTTATCACCTCAATAAATCTTAATGATCGTTTATTACGGCAATTATTAGTAAGAAAATCGCTATTAGCTAATATCAACACGACTAGTAAACTATAGTAATAATAAACTATTCCGTTCAATCACGATGACTCTTCAAACATCTTAGGCCTCATTTAGGTCGTAGAACTGAGGCTTCGTTTATAAAAACGCGGAAGTTATATCATTGTTCATGACTGTAGGGTATGAATGAAGCTATAATTAGAAAACTTTCTATTTTACAACAGAATTTTTAATGCCATGGAAACAATAAACGAGCTCATGTTCAAATGAATTAACAACATCACAACGGACATAGGTACCTTATTTTTTTTTTCAAGGGGGAAACTTTCAAAAAGTAGCCGATATGGGAGCGACGCGGGTTATGTGGGATTCTTACCGCGCTAAAACCCCCCCGGTGGCCGACCTCGGCGCTGCGAAGAGGACTCCGGGAACTCTAATTGACCGGCGTGAACTGCTCACTGCACCATCTGGTTTTTACGGCAGCATGCAACCACACATGCCGCCGTCCTTCCCGGGGTCGCTTGGCCGGACGTTTCGAGCTCCCACTCTTCCCGCTAACCCCAGAAGCCCCTTTAAGTCTCCTCTTACGACAGGCAGAGGGTACCGTAGTCCTATTCTGGTCCCGGAACTACAGGGACATCAACGGACATACCTACAAAAATAAATAAAAAATACACATTTGGGACTGATGCAAAAACAAAACACAAACAAAAACTACACGCGGTACTATGATAATAGCAACGGCATGCAACCCTGTTCGATTGCTAGCTGGTGGTGACATTTTGTTTTCATCGGATTGTAAAAATAATAAATAAATGTTTCATTGACATTGGTAACAGAAATAAACACAACTATTATTGATCCTAAGTTGGTAAACGCCACGTCGGCTGTTAAAAACATTAAATTAATTTAATTTTTCGAGTTAATTAGGACAACTGGAGGCCTGTTGTTACTACAATGAAATCATTACTACAGTCATGCTAAAGATGTCGAGGCCTAGGTAATTGCTACCCCTGTCCCTGTAGTTACTGGAACAGAAAAGAGCTATGGTATCTACTTGTCGTAAGAGGCGACTAAAACGGGCTTCCGGGGTTGCGGGCAGTTAAAGTGGGAGCTCGAACCATTCAGCCAAACGAACCCGGGAAGCACAGCAGCGTGTGTGGTCGCATACTACCGTAAAGAACAGAAGGTGTGGTGAGCGTATTTGTTCACCAGAGACGAGCCCGAAAGGGTCGTCGTTTTGTTGGAGATCCCGGTCTGAGAACAGCCACTGGGTGGGTTTTAGTGCCGTAAAAATCCCACATATCCCTGCGTCGCTCTCACGGCGTAGGGTACCTTTTGAAGTTTTCTCCCCTGAGACAAAGATAAAAGATAATACTTTGTATACCCGGATTTGTAATTAATTGATACTTTAGATTAATATTAAATTATAACGCTTTATCTTCTAAACTAATCATACCTCACTTTTTTATTAAAATTGACTTATGTTTAACTTCATTATACCGTAGACAATTACAACCATCTATTTTCTTATTCTATTATTAGATTAACATCGCACTGATTAGTTTGGATTATGCGTAATTATACTCCGCTATTCCTTAAGCGAGTCCTTAGAGGAGCAAAGACTACCTACGTCATTTGTCACGGCAATTAATGAGTTGCCCCTAATTGAATGTCCTTGCCAAACTCGGATATCAACAAAACTAATGATGCGTAGTTATTGTATAAGACTGATACAATATCGGTTTCTATTGTTTACAGACAACTGCCATCTAAATTGAGAACTGCGCTATTTTAAGCTCATATGTCTACTATACAAAAATCCATAATATACAAATGTGTATATGTCTTCAACCCATTATTGTCCCACTACTGGACTCGCCTCTTCTTTTAGAATGAGAGCTTTAGGCCATAGTTCACACTGCTGACCAAGTACGAATTGGTAGACTTTACACAAGCCTTCAAGATTTTTTTTTAAAAACTCTAAGGTGTGTAGATTTCCTCATGAAGTTTTCCTTCGCCGTAAAACAGTATACTTAATACTTAATTTCAAACTTATACTTAATTTCATATACGTATATAACTTTATAAAAATCAGTGGCCTGGGATTCGAACTTCGGAACCCCGATTGAAAGGCTCAGTTTCAACCATTAGGCTATTACTGCTCTACCACCTGCACATGCATCATTCTGTTGTTAATCCAGTCCAATGTATTCACTTATCGCCATTCACTTATGTAAACGACGTTTAGATAGCAAATACATTAACATTGTATTTTACCATACGTCCTTTACTATTAAATCACAAAAGTTAGATAGGAGATAGTTCCCAAAGTTAGTTCAAATGGGCTCATTCCAAATTCACTTGATGTTAAGTGACTTATACCTCGCAACATCCGTTGACGCGAACATAGCTGCATGGTCTGGCGTAACTACAAAGTTAAGGAATATTGAACGCGATCGGGATTTAGATGGGTGACCGCTAGTGGGTAAATTTTACATGCGCTGCCATGCTCTGGAAGATAGTTTCATACATAAGAATATATTATATCATAAAAACAGGGCAAAAATGTCGAAACGGTTATAGACATAAGATTAAATTGATTTTACCTACTCCGTACTCACCTTGAGAAGTAGGAAAGGAGCATGCAGTCCACCAGTAAGTGGGCACTGCAGTCCATGGACATCTGTAAGCAACTTCATATGGAACACGGGTTTTATCTGAAGTCAATCACAGATGCGTTGCCACTCCCGAGGACTATGATGGTCGCCTCATATAAAAGTGTGTCGGCAACTACACCCTTCTATCGAAACGCAAGAAATGCTTTACGCTTGAAATAGGTATGGCGTCTCCGGTGAACCTACACTGGTTCTATCACCTGTCAATACTTATTACAAATGCGAAATTATTGCGAGGAAATATGAGTATATGTTCCTCATTCACCCAAAAAGTATCGGTTACATTTTACATCGGTTAGATTAACACATAGGTACTCATTACTGCGTATACTTGCGTATTAGAAATTAATTTGTCACTGATTTTCGGTGAAGGACAACATCTAGAGGAAACCTAAACTCCAGAGAGTTCGTTTATTAAAAAAAAAAGTCCTCGGAGGTGTGTGAAGTCCACCAATTCACGCATCGCTAGCGTGGTGGACTATGGCTTAAACTCTCTCATTCTAAAAGAAGACTCGCGCCCAGCAGTGGGCCAATAATGGGTAGACGAGAGAGACTCATTACCGTGGTAGACGTAATCGAAGCAGACGAAGCCTCAAAAATATTCTAGTAATCCATCTGTGTATTAAACAAAGTTTATAATGCAGTCGGTTCTGGTGCTAATAGGTGTCTTCGCACCTAATTGTCATAGTTTTAATAGTAATAGTAAGGAACAAGATTAGCAGCGCTAAATAAAGTCTTAGACCGACTTGTTCCGCTAAAAGCATTCACGGAATTGGTTAAACTTTTCAATCTAACATCTCACTTCGGCACTGCGATGCCGATGAAAGGGGCAAATTCTAATTATACTGATAAGCTCATTGGCGTGCGGCGGGTTACTGCAGTGCAAACTTACTGCCGTGAGTTTCAAGGAACTTGTTAAGAACAACTTCTTGCTTTATTAACGGTATGGAGGTATTGTTGGGACGTAATTTGTTAACACGCGACGTTCATGAGCGATTAACAAATTGAAACTCGGTACTCGGTTCTAATGGTAACGAGTGATGTTGAAATATACCTATCAAATATTTTCAGTTTTTTTTTTATTTGAGTATTTTAAGTTGGATTTGTGGATATGTATAAGAAATAGGTTTGATTTGCAATAATAAGTACATTTCTCATTCATACGTATGTATCAGCAAATGAAATAGTTTTGCATTTATATAGAGCTGATATTCGTTTACATCAATTTCATCTGATGGTAAGTGATACATAAAAGTACCACATAACTTTATTAAGAACAGGGATTCCATGTAAAGTCAGTCACAAACCCGTTGCTACGAAATACTAAGGACTAAGAAAGTGGCCATACATGAAATTGACCGAAACGCAACAGCTGCTATAATTTTAATAGCTTTTATTTTTCACTTACAATGTTTTTGGGTAAGTATGTAAGGATGTAAATATGTAAGTAGGTGTGTTTAGGTCAAATCTTGCAACCTGAATTTAACCCACTTTTCATTGTCCGGTTGGGCTGAAATTTGGAATACATATATAGTTCTGATGACAATGTAATCATATATAATCAATATTGTTATTAATCCAAAATGGCCGACGCAACAAAATGGTGGAGTACATATTTTTATACAACCCACCCTATATTGGTATCAAATGAAAGAGTTTAATGTGTACAATACAGCACAATATGAAAAAAAAACAAGTTCAAGATGGCCGCCATAAAAAATAAGGTAGATTACAAATATTTGTACAACATATCCAATATGGGTATCAAATGAAAGAACTTAATTTCTAGAACACATAAACCACGAAAAAATATTTAAATCCAAGATGGCCGCCGTAAAAAACGAGATTATATACTTTCGACACAACCTATCCAATATGGGTATCAAATGAAAGGGCTTAGTTTAACGAAAACAATACACTAGGAAAAAATGAAATCCAAGATGGCTGCCAAAAAAAAAACTTATTTTAGTCCACTGAAAATTAAAAAAAATTGTATTAGTCAAACCTATCATTTCTTGCATCGTAAAATTTTCTATCATATAAAAGCTTGTCGTGTCGTACAAGCTGTTAAAATATAGACGAATTATACACACAGTATGTTTTGTTATGTATAATTAATATCTTCGAAAATTTAAAATACTAATGACATTTTTCGAAATTATATTGTAAACTTATATAAATACTAGCCTTTGCCCGCGGCTCGCTCACGTGAGATTTGATTAGCCACTTAAGTATCCTGCTAAAAATATAGTAAAAAGGACTCCCGTGTCCCCAAAGGAACATAACCGGAGTCTTCTGCGCGCGTTAACTCATCGGGCTCCTCCCAGATGGTGGGCTGGGCCCACCGCTTCGTCTGGTCTTTATGACGGCATACGACCACTGTACTTCCCGGGGTCGCCTGACGGAACGGTTCGAGCTCCCTCTCTAACCACAAAATTTTATGAAGTTTTATGTATGTTTTATGCATTATTTGAAAAACTATAAGCATTCCGTAATCCTTCTCTACATCAAGTATAACCGTATCTTAAAAAAGGTTTTCACGTATTAATATATAGGTTTTAATATATAGATTTTGAAAGTGGTAAAACCAGTGTAGTTCGACCGAGGAAGTACCACTGCCACCGCTATTTCTAGCGTGAAGCATTCCTTGGGTTTGATGGAAGGGTGTGGTTGCCGGTACACTTTTATATGAGGCGACCATCATAGTCCTCGGGACTAGCAACGCATCTGTGATTGACTTCAGATAGAACCTATGTCTGTATGAAGTTGATTACAGATGTCCATGGGCGGCAGTGACCACTTACCATCAGGTGGACTGAATACTCGTTTGCTACTTCAGTCAGATATAAAAGAAGATATGAACCAAGTACTAGCTAGTAGTAGTAGTAGTAGTACTAGTAGTAGTAGTAGTAGCTAGTCTTTCGTTCTACGTTATATAGCTCATAAATTACTATGTGTTAATACAAATTATAAAGGTTTACGTAACTTAGAGTCATTATTTTAAGTTTTTACTAATTTAAACATCGCACTAATCAGTAAGGCACTGCCCCATGAAGACATCATGAAGGACTCATGTCCTGCGGTCGTATGAAGTCCTAATTATGTATATGAAGGCTTTTAGCGCTCATATTATGTCATTTTCCCGTCCACTTATTGAATTTTCGAAGGACTCACGCCTAATTGGCTAATTGAGGGTAGGGTCCATTTTAGATCGTTTCTAAATTTGTCTTAGAATCTTTACGCAGTTACACAAAAAGGTTGAACACCTTTCTACTTGTTTCCTTAAAAGGATCGTGTTATTAGGCCGATTATATCCGCTCGAAGAATAATTGTACGGAGCTTAAAACGAGTTAGGAAAGGAGTAAGGAGCTTTTTGTCTCCGTTTTCCTTAACAATAAATTTTAATTTTTAATATGATTCAGATACTTTTTGTTTTTGGATACAAAAAATTGCCTTTGTTTATCATATCATCGTACTAATATTATAAAGGCGAAAGTTTGTGAGTGTGTATGTTTGTTACTTCTTCACGTCTAAACGGCCGGATCGATTTTCATAAAATTTGGTAGGGACTTACCACTAAAACCTCTTCGGTGGCTTTCCTCTGCGCTTGCAGGGGTGCCCGAGACCTCCAACGGATACCATCGGTGCCCCCTAGCGCTGCGCCCCTTACGGGCTCATCTCTTAGGGAGCGTGACTGTCCCCTACGCCTTTCAGTGTACGACAACATGCAACCAATGGTAGGGACTTAGCTGACACTCTTAATTAACATATAGGCTACTTTTTATTGTGAAAAAATATATTTTATTCTCACGAGACAATCGACAAATCGTTTTTTATAACGCAGGCGAAGCTGCGGGGTTTAGCTAGTTATTAATAACACAAAATATTTTTCCTACTACATACTAATCTTTCTAGTTCTATTGTTAGTTAATTGTATATGTGACCTATCGAATAGTATAAGTTTTTTATACAATGTTACCTGTTATCTTATCAATCTATCTTATATGGGTATAATTTTTCAGTGAAATTTCCTATCATTCTCGTTCACGAAATCGGTCCGCCAGGTTTGGAATTTCATGTATTTTCAGTGTGAGAATTGTAGGTTGCCACTGCTTTCCAGCTGCGCGGCTAGTTTGTGTCTGTCCACTCAAATTTGTTAGTTTTTACTGTATAATTCTATTTCTTGTCCTACTGTTTTCAATCCAAGGTCCATATAAATATATTTATTACTTACTAGCTTTTACCCGCACTGTGTTCGCGTGGAAGTCTAGTTATAAAATTTTTCGACAAACAATCGTGTATGCCAAAATATTTTAAACAAAAATATTCTATATTTTTTCTAATACCACTAAGAATACATGTACAAAGTTTTATGATATTCGGTTGAGTAGGTTTGGCACTGGGAAGTGGGTTAAATATTGCAAGATTTGACCTAAACATACATACTTAGGTACATACTTAGCCACAAACATTATAAGTTAAATAAAAGCTTCTAAAAAGATAAATTTATGTGCAACACATACACGGTGGAAGTGAAACTTAATAGTTATTATTTCACATATACCAAATATGAAGTGCTATACAAGTTACGAAGCAAAATCGTTAGCGTGATTTAGAAAGGGGTACAGCGCCATCTAGTTGTAGAGGCGACAACTGCTTTTGTAAAGCATTTTCGTTTTATCGAGTTTCAAATCACAACGTTTCTAAAGTTACACTTGAATATTAAAACCTGAAAATTTGGGTCCTAGAAAATGCCTTTACCTATACCTATTGATAACAGATCCGTTGCCTGGGACTAAGTTGGAACGCCTCATTAAGTGCTTCATTTCCCCAGCCCCAGATGGCGAACAATTCCAACAGCCAATTTTATTTTCAGTCCGATCCGTTTCGTATTAAGTTTTTCCAGAGCAAAACGTTTATCTTTCGCACCATTATCCCCGGAACGGCGGTAAAATGTTGCATCGCACCGAGTTGTCACGTCGAGGATGTCAAATAAAATAACAGATTATCGGGCCGCTGTCCGTGCGTGGAATAACAAACACCTAATGGTTATAAGCGATTCCTCGCAAGGCACGTTGAACTTGCAAACTTTCGATAAAGTATGTTAATTCCTTAAATATGCTTTCAGATTTAACACCGAAGTGGAGTGGAGTGTGATTATTCTTTTGAGGATTCCGAAGTAATAACAGCGTTTCGGGGAAGTGTAAAGTTCAGTTGTGTTGTTTTAGGGTGGTAATATTCACCCAGATAGCGGTTTCTTCAATACGTAACTAGACGTGATAGGGTGAAATGGATGGTGCCAAATGAATAAATAAAATGCCACTAAAAAGTGGTTGTTCTAACCTAAAACTAATTTGTATAATGTATAAAAGGAGAATGCCTTTAATAGGAATTTAGGTGCCACTTAAAAGCCTAGATGTTTCGTGTCTTTACTTTTAAATGATGTGTTATTAACATTTGATAGTTAATAACCAGCGGGTTAGTATTTAACAATGTGAATTTGTGTAACATATGATCTCTTAAGACTTAAGTAAAAAGTATTTGGTTATGCAGTATGTAGAGACCTTTTAAAGCGGACATGAAATTTATACATAAGACTATTTTTACTATGTTTTTTAGAAATACAGAGAGAGCATGCAGTCCGTCTTGTAGTATGTAGTTACTTGCCACCCGTGGATATTGTCTTTGGATTAACCTTTTTTTTTTGTTATCGAGGGGGAAACTTTCAAAAGGTATCCGACGCCATGGTAGCAACAGTAGCAATAGGATTTATACCTTACTACCTCCCCCGGTGGCAGTCCTTAGCGCTGCGAGGAGAACTCCATTATCTCCAACGAAACACAACCAGAGTCCTCCGAGCGCGATGCCCCTTTCGGGCTCTTCCCCAGTGAACATTGGAGGTCACCGTATCTCCTGGTGTTTACAACGTCATGCGACTACACATGCCATCGTCCTACCCGGGGTCGCGTGTCTGGCCGGTTCAACCTCCCACTCTAGCCGCCCGAAACTTCGGAAGCGCCTTTTAGTCACCTCTTACGACAGGCAGAAGATACCGTAGCCCTATTCTAGTCCTGGAACTGCAGGGACAAAGGTATAGTATTAACCTAATATTAACTATTGTAAACCCATTAACATCTCAAAGATCCACTCGGGTCTCGACTTACAATAAGTACGGTTTAGGCCAACCTGTTCTAGACCTCATTTCTTTGAATTAACCTAAGACGCCCAGGTCTCGTAGATTGGTACTTCATGTAGCTTTTAGAATGAATTTAATAACTGTAATTCAGTACAATGTTAATAAGTTCCAATACGCAAATTGATTTGTACGCAATTTGACTACCCGACTGCGTCAGAGAAAAGAGTATATTTTTCGAGCGTATGATTTTATGTTTACCAATTTTTAGCAAGCGCTACAGTCCTGTGTGAATTTGGCAATATAAGTTTTAAATATGGTTACCTACGATCGGAGAAAAGGGTGAATGGACGAAAGGAACGTTTTTTATTCTCATAACAAAATTGAATTCAAATGATAGCTAATAAATAGACAGCCACAAACATAAGTAGGATTACAATATGTTACTATTTTAGCGTGGAATTTAAAACGCGATAAATTAAATAACTTATTGAAAAAACCGTATGATTTTTGAGTAGTCAGGGTTTTTGTTTGGATAATTTATCAATGTTATTTGTTTTACATGAATAAGTGCTTGCGACCCTGGGACCCAAACCCCCGACATAGAGAATAAGAGCCAATAATTAAACCATCGGTAGGTAATTTATTTAACCCATCCCTGTAGTTGCGGGATCAGAATAGGGCTACGCTATCCCCTGCCGGTAAGAGTGGGACCTCGAACTGTCCAGCCAAGCGACCCTGTGTAGGACGACGGCATATGTGGCCACATGGTAAACACCAGGAGGCGCAGTGAGTACCAATGCTCACTGGGAAGAGCGGGAAGGGGTATCGCGCTTGGGGGAGGTTGTGTGCCATTGGAGATCCCGGAGTCCTCCATGCAGCGCTGAGGACCGCCACCAGGGGGGTTTTTGTGCAGTAAAAATCCCACATACCCGGCGTTGCTCTCACCGCGTCGGATACCTTTTGAAGATTTCTCCCACCATAAGAAAAAAAAGGTAATTTATTGAGCACTAGTAAACTAATATCAATATTCATGGCATCCACTAAGTCAATTCTTAAGCCACTTCAATTGATATGTCTATATTTGGTAACGGTTTGCGCAAACATAATATATTATTCTATTTATCATTAATGTGTTCGAAAATATTAAGGCTTCGTAGAAGCCTCTCGGAGGGGATGAGATCTGTTCTTGTAAATTAATTATTTGTGGCAAATGTATTCCACGTGCTTCTGTATATTGTTTCCTGCAAATAATATGACTTAATTCCACAATAACACAATTTGCCGAAATATTTTACTCTCGAAAAGTACCAATTAGTGCATTTTTTTTACAAAGATGAAAACCGTTACTCCAAAGGAAAGAGTTCATCTGTTCGTTATGTTATGTTCCGTTTTTGTTATTTAGAAATGTTAATATATTGAATTCGGTTTTGGTATATATATATAATATATGGTATATATATATAATATAATTGGAATATATTAAATTCGGAAATAGTGTCATGCTTATTCGTTTTGTAGTAGCGGCGGGTAGGGAGCGGTGGCTCATCCCTGGGCCTATTTTTTAGTATCTACAAGTTTGAATTGGTTTGCAATAAAGCAGCACCGCAGAAAGCTTGCCTAGGGCGCTAATTGTACTAAACGCGACACTGCGTACGAAATATGGTCAGAAGTACTAACAATTACTATAAAAAATATTTTTTAAAATACTAAAAAGGAAAAAAATATACGTAAGTCCAATAACAATTCTTGACGCCTTGCGTAAACCTGGAAATTTAAACCATTTTCAAATGAAATATTTTAACCGGTTGGAAACATTATATCCCGCAGTCAGTAACAATTACTCTATGCCGGTTCTAAATTGTCTGCTATTTTTATTTAGCTTTTATTATTTATGTGACGGCTCGCTGGTTTGGCGTGGTATCTACTAAACTTTTTTGGCTCACAGCCCTCTTCCAATGAATTCGCTGAAAATCTATTACAAAGCGAATCTTTACATCGTTACATTCAATTTACAGACTTTATTTGGGGCCAAATAGTAGTGTGTAGGTTTGTATGAATGTATTTCAAAATCAATCAGAATCATATCATACTAATATTATAACGGCGAAAGTTTGTGAGTGTGTATGTTTGTTACTTTTTCACGTCTAAACGGCTAGAAAGATTTACATAAAATTTGGCAGGAAGTTAGCTGACACTCTGAATTAACATATAGGTTACTTTTTATCGTGGGAGAATATCTTATTCCCACGCGACAATCGATACATCGATTTTTTAACGCGGGTGAAGCTGCGCGGTTCTGTTAGCACTTATATTATTTAAGTAATTTACAATGAAATAAAAGAATAATTCAAAAAGTATGTCACTATGTTGTATACCTACATTTTATAATTCCTTGGATTAGGACCACGAAACTATGTCTAACACGAGCATTGAATTTCTTTGGAAAGTGGTTTGAAAACAGAAAAGCTTAATGATATCCATATTATACAAATGAGGAAAGGCTAATTGTTTTATTCTGAGGGTTTCGTCCCCGAAGGAGAAAAACGAAACCTTTTAATAAGACTTTTGCTGTCCGACTGGCCTACTGGCTGTCTGTCTGTCTGTCACCAGGCTGTATCTTATAAACCGTGATAAGTTTGTTGAAATTTTCAAAGATGATGTATTTCAGTTGCAATAAAAACAATAAGAACTTGAAACAGAATAAAACAAATATTTAATAAAATGATTATTTAATAATAATAAGAACTTGAAACAGAATAAAATAAATATTTATACAACTACATTTTTTTTGCCGTTTCTTATAAATATAAATAATGGTACGGAACCCTTCGTCTCAAGTCCGACTCGCACATAGCCGGTTTTAAAATATAATGAATAAGATTTCAACTTTTTATTTGTCGTCAACCCATTATTGTCCCACTGCTTCACACAGGCACAGGTCTTCTCTCAGAATAAGAAAGTTATAGGCCATAGTCCGCGCTGGCCAAGTGCGAATTGGTGGCGTTTTTATTATCTACAATCATTTCAAAAGTTAATGAAAAACCATTTTAAAGTCTTATTGCATATAATATGCAAAGTATTTAAGTGCTCACCAGACGAGGAACAGCGCCAAAATCTGGCTTAAGCGTCGTCAAGACTTACGTGATCAAAATGCCTCTTTAAGCCTCGTGAGAAGCTATTTTGAATACCTGAATTCCTCTTCGGAACAAACTGGTAATTCTCACTCGCATTGAGACATTCGCTCACATTAACTTAGCTATACTGATCTATATATATCTTACATCTTTAAGTTTATAAATTGAGGTACCTAATTATTATACAATTATTATTATTATTATATTCTAACATTTTATATGTAAATTAATTTTTAAAATATAGCACCGAATTCACCAATTTTTTTGTGGACCTAAGTGCAGTGTTTTTAAAAGTATCTAAGTATTGCCATTCATGTACCTATTAAATAAGTAATCTATATTTACAGAAAAGCAAAGTTTGTTAATAATTATGAGCGAGGATTGAATTAACTAGTCCTATAATAATTATACTTCGACAGTTGACAGTCTCATAAAAAATATACATGTTGATATTTATATACTTGCTTATGTTGGGTAGTACACTAAGTATAAAAATAGCGGGATAGCTAGCTAGATAAATATATGCACTCCTTTGTAAAATTCACTTTTATTTCTTATCAAGAATGTAACAGAGTAACAATAATTTCTTCATTAAAATCTTTTTCAAATGAAAACCGTTTTCCTACCGAGCACGGCCTACTTAGCTACCCACCGACTAAATGAATAATGACCGCATTATGTCACTTATCATAATTAAACCCTCATAAAATTTCAAATGAAACTTATTCATCCTTTTTAGAAATCGGTCGCGAATCCCAATAATTATAGTCACCCCGTGTACGACCCGTTTCGTTCTTGGTGTTTGTGGTGAACTGAAAAAAATCTTAAGTCGTTCCATGAGAAACGAAATTGGGAATTAGTTAGATATTTTTGATGAATTGATGCCCAGTCATCATTAATTTATTATTCTTTAATACGCCCTAGCTCTGTTCTTAGGAAGAGACGAAATTAGGGCATAACACGAAAATTTCGGACACTTTCGAGAACGTAATGGATTTTTTTTATCTGACTGAAGTAGCAAACGAGCATGCAGTCCACCTGATGGTAAGTGTTCAATACCGCCCATGGACATCTGTAATTAACTTCATACAGAACGTGGGTTCCATCTGAAGTCAATCACAGATGCGTTGCTAGTCCCGAGGACTATGATGGTCGCCTCATGCGAAAGTATGCCGGGAACCACACCCTTCCATCGAAACGCAAGAAATGCTTCACGCCAGAAATAAGGTTATTGTTGTTATTAGCGATACCTAAGCTTTAAATTTCACATGTGAGTGATTGAAACCAATCCTTTAACATTGTTATTGCTCTGTAACTTATATTTTATATTACATTTCAAGGCTCATAATCTTAGGATGATTTTTGCAAAATTGCATAATAGAACATTACACGAATTAAAAATCTTGATCTAAATCAGTTGGTACTAATAACTTCCAAATGACGCGTATTTAAAAATAAATTGTCTGATTTGTCAGCGTTTCGTTTAGATTGCTTTTTGATTTAAATAAAGGTTCATTATTTAATGACGCGGATAACACCTAAATCGTCGCGCTTTGTCTCGTATTTTTCTGAACAGTATATTTTCGGACATTAATTCTTCTGGCTGGTGTAAATGAGAATTAAAAAGTAATTAAAACTTCGATTGTCTTTTTTCGCATTCACTTCAGTATTACCTGTTCCATAAAAACTTTGATATCGTGACAATATTGAGTTTGATGATTACTTTGACATTGGGTATCTGATGTTCCGTTACAGATAAGAATTAGCATAAATATTATTGATACAATAATAATTTTAAACTCTGTACAGTAATATAAATATAGATCTATAATTATAATAGGCGATTAGATCTTCATTCAAATAAAAATTCAGGTCCTTGTGTTCTAGTGTCAATAGATACATATAAAAAGATACATAGATAGCTCTACCTCCATCTTTCGTGGAATCGCTTGACCAAAAGGTTTACTTAGTGATCACCATTATATATATACCTGCACATTTAAATATTTTAAAAGTAGTATTCACATCTTTTATTGGTATTTCAACGATTTCGAAATACCAAGTAAAATTATTTTCTTTGACAGATATACATACTACCTTATGGTATTTCGTCAGCCCTAAATTGAATTGCTCTGCAAAATGATGTGTATGGGCTTATGTTTAAAAACTGCTGATCGAACTTTGACGGAAATTATGTTCCGTACTACCGTACTAGTTTCTTAAAAATATTTAAGCTTGGATAGCCATAAACTCGAAATCCGTGCACCGGGGACTGCATGCAGGTAATGCTATGCGACGCTTCTGTTTATATAAAAACGTATTCCTGTTCACATTTTAAAATTCTGCGCGAACTGACCCGAAAACCTTACGGAAAAGAAGCCGCGAGGCGCTTCCGATCCCAAGAGGGCAGCACAATGCAAATAACTTCCCGCAACGAAAGAAAAGCGGTTATAATTTCAGACACGTACCCTAAATTTACCTTTTAACAGCCTCTTGATATTTTTACTACGTGTCGCATCTAAAATTTTCTTTACGAAAATAAGATAAACTTAGAGATAAAATTCGTGTTTATTCGGGTTTGTTGATGCAGGTCACGGCGTGAATTTATCACAGGTCTACCTTAGACGCTGGGTAATTGACTGGAACGCGCCTCTTTGGTTTCAGAGTGGGCTCGCTTGCGCGACAAGCACGTCTGAATAGCGGAACGCTATCGAAAGAAATCGAATTTCGGATTCACATAATTAGTCATAGTGTATTACATTTGAAATTTTAAATTTACTTATGGTTATAAAATTTTATTAATGATTATTAGTAAAATAAAAGAAAAATTGATAATTTGCTTGAGTTTTCTGTTTTCTATAAATTGACCATAATCTTGATACATGTGAAAGTTTGAAATAAATAAAAGCTATAGCAGATTAAGTAACTACTTATTTAATAAATGTTCTGGGCTTGACCTTCGAAATGTCCTTATTTCATGTAAAGTCGGTTTCCACCGTTTAAATCATGTGATTTTTAACATTTTTTTTTCATTTTATTATGTAACGGGTAGTTCACTCACGATAGGCGATTTTTGATTTTCTTTCTGCCGATATTTAATTCAAAAACCGATAGTACCCATTACATAATAAAAAGTATAAATTCCGCGATAGTTTTAGTTTAAAATCATATACGATTTTTAACTAAATCAGTTGCCCTGTATTTTTATATCAGTAATTTCGCACTTTACTTCACTTTCATCCATTTGTATTTGCCGTTATGTCTTAAAATTACAAAAAAAATCATAAAAGGCTAGAACGAGAAAAATAAATTTGTATTTAGTTATCTGTCTGTACAAACAGCACAAATATAGGTATACACTAAAAAATCCGTACAAGAGCTCTGAAACTGTACTAAAATCAAACTGATAATCGGATCGAATCGACATTCGCATTTGCTCACTAGGACGATAAAGTTACTATTACACTACACAAACCGTAAATTGTTTTATTTTTTACAAATCGCGATGTCGAAAGCGTGTAGCGAAAACTATACGCCATAGATATCCGGTCGTGTTGCACCCGCTGTTTGCCCATCTCCCCTCGCATTTAATCTCGCGAATAACGCGATGATTCTAATCTAAATAACGGCCGCTAGGAAGGTTTTTGTTTGAGATTACCGTAGTTTTATAACAACGTTGAATTCTATGTGACAATTCCGCTTGCGTAGCTGAGTATATAAATATATATTTGTTATACAAATTATGTGAATGCGTTAAGCGAACTGTTTTGCCTAAACGTATTTAAAGTTCTACACAAATAAGTAAAATTAAAATGAAAAAACATTAATTTTATTACTCTTTTAAAGATTAAAAATACAAGTAATACCTACTCCGTAAAGTTGATAAAAGAATTAGGACGAAATCATCGCCATACTACATCGTCGCCATATTACACTTACATTTATTGGTTGCTTAAAAATATATAAATGATATTAAATGAAATAGCTTCTTCTACTCTTTCTTTACATAAACTATAACTGTGTCAAATTTCATACTCTGTCCGGAATTATCTTAAAAAGACGTGCAAAATTTTTGCCGGATTAATATATGAATAGGCAGTGTAAAGTGCCGCTGTTCTTTTATCCGTTATCACATATTTACATATTCCAACCTATGGTAAGATAATCCATACTAATATTATAAATATGAAAGTGTGTTTGTTTGTTCCTCTTTCACGTCGCCATATAGCTATTATATGATATGGTTTATATGCTGGGAGATAAGAGGGCGGATAGTGACGTAGGCTACTTTTTACCGCGTTCTCTCATTCCCACTAGAATATCGATGTTTTGTTAGTTGCTAGATATTTAATAGTACCAGACGTTGTTAATAGATGGCGTTAGTAAAATTCATTTGCAAGTTCTGAATCACGCTACAAATGCTAATGTTAATTCCATTTGACCGTGCGGGCGAAGCCGCGGATAAAAGCTAGTATTATACATATTAGTTAGGTCCAATTATTTCGTTGCACGATTTTGGTGTTCATCAACAAATTAGCAACACTATTAACTGCGATTCATCGTGTAATGATTCCTTCTGATTGCCAATTATTATTAATAGCTAATTTGGGTAATTCATAGCTAGTTCTGTTTGGCTCAATTATATACAAATATTTTAGTACTCTTTTACAGTACTCTCAAATATGCAGAAGAAAATGTGCTTAATTAAGAATGATTTTTCGTATTACCTACATTCTGTCTTGCTGTTTTTTGCTTTGACGCTTACATAAGTAGTAACAGAAAGTTCTGTCTGTATAGGCACCATAGACAGGAAATAGATTATCACAACATAATATTGAGTCAAAATCTAGCACATTTTTATAAGTAGCAAATGAGCATGTAGTGGAGCGGTTATCATACCAGTCGTACAATGGGTTCCGGGTAAGATTCTCGGCCTGATATATATCTGAATGATGAGTTTAGATTCATGTTCTGGGTCTGGGTGTTTGTGTATTCATCCTGTGTGTGTCCATGGTACTCACGACACAGGAGAATATCCAAGTGTGGGGCTATGAGTGAAGAGAGCATGTAATATATATAAAAAAAGGGAAAACCTGATGGTAACCGGAAACTGCCGCCTATGGAACACTTCATATGGAGCAAAGGTTCTATCAGAAGTCAATAACAGATGCGTTGCTACTCCCGAGGACTAAAATGGTCGCCTCATATAAACGTGAGCTGGCAAACACCATTTCACCGAAACGCAAGAATTGCTTCACGGTAGAAATGGATGTGTCCCTAATGTAAAGTGTGACGTAAAGTGTGAGAGTAAATCGTTTACCTATTATTCAATTCTTCGTATAGTTGATTGACGTGATTTACTTTTCAGTATCACGAGGGAATGTTTCGGGTTTATATACCTAATACTACCTGTCGTTTGATTTCGTTCACAATAAGTTTACTCTTAGATGTAAGTAAATTTGCAATATCACTATTGTCAACTGATTATTGTCCCGCTGCTGGGCACGGGTTTTCTCTCGGATTGGCCAAATGGATCGCTGGCCAAATGCGACATGGTGGAATTTGCAATCTACATAGTATAAAACAAAGTCGCTTCCCGATGTCTGTTCCTACGTATGCTTAGATTTTTAAAACTACGGAGTTTAATGTAGTTTCTTTTAATAAATAGAGTAATTCGAGAGGAAGGTTTTTATTATACATGTATAATATAGTGGAGGAACACTAATAATTTTAGATTTTTGACTTTTAGGCGGAATGAAGTCCGCCGGGTCAGCTAGTTTGTAGGTATCACATAAATGATTGCTAAAAAATGATTTATACTGATATTCATTTTCATAAAGGTATTACTTTATTATACGTTGTTAATAGCTTCTCACTATTAAAACTGTATCATTAGCCTTACGAAGATATTTAATAGCACGAGAATGAGAACAGACTGCCTCAATATAAAGTTTCTAATGAATATACCAATACGGAATACTTGTTTAATCGTGCGGCGTCGCCCGCTATAGTCTCGTCTACCACGTTTATGAGTATCCTATGAGTTAATGTAGGACATAAACTATGTGCGTTTGTGCCAAATTTTATTGAAAGTCCACTGGTAGCTTTTCGTGAAAGAGCAATAAACATACATACGTACGCACAAGTCTCACATTTTAAATATACATATCGCCTCTTTACGACAACAACATGGCAAGTTCAAATTTATCTTTTTTGTTAAATTTCATAAATCTCATGTTTTTTCTTAAATTTCCCGGTAAGTCATTAGGTGATATTTATAATGATCGTATGAGATTTGTGTAAGTCCATTCATTTTACGGAATTTTATTTTGTGTAACTCAGTAATTACCTTTTTTTTTATTTTTTTTTTTATTTTATTTTAGTTTTTTTTTTTATTTACGGGGAGGAAACCTTCAAAAGGTATACCGGAGCCTTGGGAGAGACTCCGGGTTATGTGGGATTTTTACCCACTAAAACCTCCTCGGTGGCCTTCCTCTGCGCTTGCAGGGGACCCCGGGACCTCCAACGGATACAGCGGCGGTCAGAGCTCCCACTCTAGTCGCCCGCAACCCCAGAAGCCCCCTTTCAGTCGCCTCTTACGACAGGTAGGGGATACCGTAGCCGTATTCTAATCCCCGACTACAGGGACAACTCAGTAATTACCTAGCGTCCAATAAAGTTATAGTTTTCAAGACAACACGTTGTTCTTATAAAGAGGCGATATGTGTATTTAGTACGGATATAACGAATATTCGCAGTCGCATTCACGAATATTCGTTTGTCTTTATACTTTCGCGTTCGAAATTGCAAGGTTAGTGTTAATGTTTTGCGAATACAGAACTGCAGCTTGTAAACCAAAAAAAGTCGTCAAATCTACATTTTACCGCCGCTTACATTACTTTGATATTTAACCTCCCTGATAATAAACCTAACAGCACTCATGTTGGCGTCAAATTAAAAAAAAAGTGCATTTTAGCATTCGCATTCGCGAATGTTCATGACATGCATGCAATAATTAATTTAGATGTAATTTATATATTTTTATGCTAATTTTAATTACAATTTATTTAATAACTCCAATCTCACAATTGACATGATTGCACACCATTGTCATGGTAGAATGTACGATCTTTCTTACTGTAACCATCTTTGTACTACATTCTTGCAATAAATTAATTTCATTTCTATTCAAATAGATTTATTCCATACTACATACTAGTGATACGTAGTTACGGACTTATCAAAACTATAGTAAAGTAATAATGGGATGTCAATGAATAAGTAATGAAACTATCACGTTCTCTATTCCGGGTACATGGTAAATTGATTTGCATTTTGGAGCGGGCTGCCCTCGCCGGCCAATCAAACAGCAGTGACAAACTTTCCGATAAGACTAATGCAATATGTATGGCGGCCATCTCTTTGGTTACAATATGGCTATATTCATCTGTAGTATGTACCCGATGTCAATTAGACAATTCGTGTAAACAGATTTTTTACAAGAATAACTTTACAATTTCATTGACTATAAATAAGTAGAAACCAATTCGCACTTGGCCAGCGCGGTGGACTTTGGACTAAACTCTCTCATTCTGGGAGAAGACCCGTGCCCAGCAGTGGGCCAATAATGGGTTGATGCGAAGTAGAAACACTTTTAGATTGACTCCGTGCCGGATTAAGCCAGCGCGGGGCCTGTATCAAATTCTGACAGGAAGCCCATAGTTTACTTTAAGTAAGGGTATTAAATAAAGCAAAACTGTTACACGTAAACTTTTCTGGATTTAATTTGGGATAATTTAGAGATGACGCTTTCTATATCTACTTCCTTCAATTTAAGATTTTTAGGATAGCAAAGATAGTAAAATATAAATAGTAGGTGTTGGGCCGCGGGGCCCCGTAGCATTTGTTACTCTTGCTATGTGGATAATCCGGCACTGGATTGACTGTGTAATTCGTATCTGGTTTAAGTTAAACGACGTTAAGTGTGGTTGTGCTATGGAAGGTAGTGGAAGTCGGTTCTGGCTATCACTAAAACAGCTGATTTGTACTGGCGAAGGTTGTCGGAGAGGACCACGAAAGGTAAGTCTCGGACATGTATGTGACGCCGAAGAGCAACTTTGGTAAAAACCCACTATTTTCTAGTTAAATGAGCCCAGGGAGGCAGTATCGGAGGATTCTAACTCTTCGATATCGTGTGTGAGTTCTGCACACAAACCTCATGGGGCCACCACTGAGATTTTCCCTCTCGGGTCGTGAATGGCGTTAACACTAATATAACTAGCGCAGATCAACGCCACTGCGAATGTTAGCTAACGTCGTCTCGTGACCCGGCACCAAGCGTCCAGAAGTACGCCGCGGTAAGAGACATACCTCTTATGCTCCCCCGGATGAAAGGGGATCCATGAAAATACCTCCGTGTTAAAAAAAAAATGTGTGCGAAGAAAAGAAAAGTAAGAAGTGAAACGTTCTTTATGACGTTATTTTTCAAAAAATAATTTACTATATGCAACTTTACAGAAATTGGTTAAATAAAGTTAAATTAGATAAAAATAATAGTTTAATAAAAGGCTTTTATTAAACTTTATCTAATAATCTAATCTATAATAATCTATCTAATATCACGCGTGGTAGGGATAAGAAAAAGATGGCGCGTAACGGAAAAAAAAGATGGCGCGTAACAGAAAAAGATGGCGCGTAACGAAAAAATGTTACACTAATTTTTTTTCCAACCCCGATAAAGAAGTTTCACTTCAATTAAAAGCGCCGGAAGTTGCTCCTAGTTATCACTAAACACTTTTGGTCACTAAACAGTGCCTTTCGTGACATTTGCCTTTGCATCTATACTAACACTAAGTTAGTGAAAATATCAATAGATGTTTTTTTAAGATTGGAAATAGTTAAATTTCCTCCATAGAATCGAAGTACAGAATCAAAGAATTGTTAAAATTAGACCGCGCCACAGTATTGAGGGCCTAAGAAAAAACCCTCGATTCATCGTAAGTCGTAAATTTATTTAGTTTCCGACGACGAATAAAAGCTATTGCAAAGTTTCCTGCATCCAAATTGAGCCTGGAAGGCTTTTCAATTCAAGTTTTGTAAAGAACAATTTGCGGGAAAGCAACTACAGTCGGGAATAATAATAATATTTTAGTTCCCCGACCACAGTTATGACTGTTAGTTGTACGGAATTATTGGCTTATTGGTCGATATCTAGCACTCTTCTACGTTCTCTCGTTTTCGTAAGATGCAACTAAATGATCTAGGACAGTGGTTCCTAACCTTTTCAATATGGTTACCCCTCGACTTGGGAGGAAAACAAATTTTACCCCCTTCAAAATTGTAACTTTTTTGACGAATATTCTCATGTTTTAAGATATTCGCATTCTTGTAGAGCTGCAGTATGAAGACCAAAGAAGGCAAATCTATACCAATTAAAGTTTGCAGACACAAAAAAAACAATGTCGCCAAATTTACATTTTACCGCCCAAAAATACCTGATTTACCGCCGATGGGGTAATTACCCAAAGATTGGGAACCCATGATCTAGGAGATAGCAAACATGCTACAAAGTACTATGAGAAAGGCGACACCGCGTATATTTTAAATATGTATCAATATCAATTAATTGACAATATATAGCCGTCAATTTTAAATATGTTTATGTCAGAAACCTCTAACGTAACATACAATTACACTGACTACTAAAATTACTCATTACATAAACCGATTTTCTGTAGCATAATATGTGCAAAGTACACACGGTTCAAAATTTTCAACAATAATCCGTCTGAAACTCCTGAGGTTGCAAGGCCTGCGCTAAATCTCAAAACTTAATACGGACTAGTCGATCGTCTGTCGGAACGTAATAAGTAACTCCAATAAGCGAACTTTGAAATTGTACGACAGCAAACACGAAATCGGAGGCAATAAAGGCGTTGATTGTGGTCTGACTTCATCGAGCCCGTCAGTTGTCACTACGGACTGTCGCACTAAAACACAGCTGTCCCCCGCAAGTTTAACAAACAAACTAGAATATACACAGTACAATGTGTTATAAAAATTTAATAACGACAGAAATTAATGAGCGTGTACATTTTCCGCAAGTTTATCAGCATTTTGAGAGAATTAGGTAATGACACTTTATTTGTAAGAACTATTAGCGATGATTGGAGAGCACATACTTCAAGCGTTTTGGTGGAATCGTAAAGTATGCATTTAAACATATGATAATCTTTAGTAAAGATTATGCAGGAGCCAACGAAGACTCTTTTAATTATTCGTTTGAGCTGACGTAGCATGGTGGCTACTTAATACTTTATAATAATGATTTAATCGTTAACAGTGTGTTATAAAATTTACGATCTTATGAGCATTTGTACATTTTTATTATTTTTTATTACTTTTTAATTTTACCGTCCTGGTCTTGAAGCCTAACTCCATTTGTTTTGTTTTTACCTCTGATAGCATAGCAACAATAGCATTTAAGCCCCAAATGTTAAATACAAGTAATTACCATGTACCTACACTCCAAACAATTTCTACAATGTAGTACTTAGTGTACCAATGCAAGACTGAATATACAAGTGAAGTGTTATTATTCAAGCAAATGTAAACGATGCCCAAATTGTACACCTATTAAATACCTCGTACAACCTCGTACAACTTGAGCTTAGTAAAGTAAACATCGATGAATGAACAAGAAGTAATTAATGACCCGCAAGTGTTATAACCAAAAGTAGTGGGTATATAAAAGAAACATAAGCCTATACATATTAAAAAAAAATATATATATACGTGACGAATAGATAACCTCTTTCCTTTGGGAAGTCGGTTAAAAAAGAGTCTGTGTATCACCTCCGACGCACGACTGGAGTTTACTCGCATTTAAAATATATGGCGCCATACTCCCACACTAAAGACATAAATAATACCAATACATCGTTCTTTTTGTAAAATTATATCTAATATATAAGTACGTATTAAAATATTAATATTTACAGAGTATTTATATTACTTATCTTAAAAATTTACTATTTTAAATACCATTGAGATTTCGGTATAACGTAATCACGAAACCTATGCATACCATCCACGCGTAGTGATAAAACAGTGCTAAAGTTTTAACTAGATGGCGTTATACTCTATAAAAAACGTAACGAGGTCATTCATCAGTAGATTTTAGTCCTCACATTTTTCTCATACTGGGCTCTTATATTTTTTGTAACATAGCTTAGTATAGCTGACCCTTTATTTTTTATTATTAATTTATGATATGTATATATGTATAGGAATTAAAAGATCCTTTTTTGCCACGGTAGTGAAAGACTTAAATTACATTTGTAAAAGCATAGGTATCTATTAACAATTTACCGAATTCGGAACAACCTGAGATCCTGTCATCCAGCAATAATAAATTCCGATTCTTATAATTTCAATACCTATATCGATTCAGTAAGAAATTAACGAAAGTAACTTTTTGTTGAGTATAGGTCTATCTCTATTTCATTAAGTTTTGATGAAAATAATAATCCCGAGAAACGTGTGGCAAAACTCCGTTCACATTACGAGGATAGGAATAACAATTACAGAAATTACTTCGCTATTATACATCGCAACACTGAAGAGCTTACAATATCTTGTGTTAGTAATATCTGGAACGTAACATCAATTTATTTGAGTGGTCGCGCTAACAATGGCCACCCACATATAAACATTTATACAGCGGTATATGTACTTAAAGTTACTTCGCTTATCTTGGTCTAAGAATATACAACTATTGTACTAAATTATATCTCGTACAATAATAATATATTTATACGTATCGGTTCAATGGCGACAATTGACCGTGTAAAGAGCGAACCGGCTAGACCTCAGGTGAATACAAATAAGTACTTTAAGCCTATGCTGTACTGTATTAGTTTTTGTTTGATCCGATTGATGTAGTAAAATAAGCATGTAGTCCACCTGGTAGTAAGTCAGTGGTAAGTAAGTGGTCATTGTAGCCCATGGACTTCACATAGAACATATTCTATTTGAAGTCAACTACACATACATTGCTACCCTCGAGGACTAAGATGGTTTTCGCATATCGTCGTAAAGACTAGACGGAGCGGTGGGTCCAGCCGCCCATCTGGGTGGAGCCATGGGCAACGCGCTCAGAGGATTCCGGTTGCGTTTGTTTGGGATCCCGGAGTCCTCTTTTTAACGCCGAGGATGGCCACCTTGGGGTTAGTGCGGTAAAAATCCCACAAAACCGGGCGTCGCTCCCACGGCACCGGGTATCTTTTGAAGGCTTCCCCCTCAAGAAAAAAAAAGAAAAAGAAAAGAAGAAAAAAGGGCATAAAGAATATGGTCCTACCGCCCCATCCATCCACGACCTTCCAGATTGCGTCGACGATAAGTGTATTCTGTTTGCGGACGATACCACATTATTGATTAAATGCTTTGACGAAACTTTGAATAATGTTATAATGTGGCTTAAAAATAATAATTTAAAAATTAATATTGATAAAACTAAATTAATACAATTTCAGTATCAAAATAGTAATAATCCAAAACTTGACATATTTTATAAAAATAATCCAATTGCAAATGTAATTTCTAGTAACTTTTTAGGACTTACGGTTGACAAATTTCTAAAGTGGGAAATACACGTTGAAAAGATGATTAAGAAACTGGACAAATTTGTTTATGTATTAAAAAGATTACGCCAGACAGTTTCAATGCAAGCCGCTTTAATCGCCTATCATGGATATGTCGCATCTGTTCTTCGATATGGCATTGTACTCTGGGGTAACGCTGTTAGTGCTCAAAAAGCTTTTAAATTTCAGAAAAGGTGTGTGAGATCGATTTGTGGTTTAGGGCCAACAGACAGTTGCAAAGACTACTTTAAAGAGCATAAAATACTAACCTTACCATGTATTTACTTATATGAGACATGCCTATTTGTAGCCAAGAATCGAAATCTATTTAAAACAAATGATGATGTCGGTCTAAACAGATGTAGGCATAAAAACAAATTATGGTTACCCATGCAAAAATTAAAAGTATTTAAAATAAACGCATATTGCATGTCTGTAAACATCTATAATCATTTACCGGATAAACTAAAAAATTTAGAGTTAAAAGAATTTAAGAGCCAATTATTACAGATATTATTATGTAAACAATATTATAATTTGAAAGATTTCATGGAAGACAAATTAAATTAACTATTATAATTTTTAATTAAGTATTTAATACAATAGTAATTTTAAGACATTTGACATTTTAAATTTTGACATAATAATTGTTTTTAAATATTATTTATTTTAAATGAAAGTGACTTTGTAGTAGGAATTTATTGGTGTCAAAATATTATTTATTTCTTTAAAATGTTATTATAAATGTCTATTACTACATTAATCTTTGAATTTTTGTACGCCGGATAACCGGTAGAGTATGCAGAACGTAACATTAATTATGTATAAATTGTCATCTTCATATACGCATGCTGTTACAAATAAATAAATTCATTCATTCCATTTGAAAATCCAAAGCGGTTTTTGCGTTTCGGTGGAAGAGTACGATTGACAACATACCTTCTAGTCTTCGAAGTAGCGACGCAGCCATGGACGGCCCTTACCATCAAATGAAACGTATACTCGTTCATTACTTCAAATTTACAAAATAATGACTTTAGCGGGTAGGTAAACTGCTCGTAGTTTATTGTAGAAATAGACCGATCACGAAGAGGAAAAGTGTCCTATTAACTACTGGTAATAAGAAGTTTTGAAATATATCTTAAATGCCAATTAATCCGTGAATAAATCCAGTGATAAAAGATTTTGCATAAAAATTAACAATCTCAGCTCTATAGCCTCACGTATTTAATATCTTTGTAAATAATTAAGTCAACATCAGCGGTTACAGATTACATGGCAATTAACTATGACCAACAACTCAGAACAACAAATATCGATAATTAAGTAATAATTTGTGTTCTGGCTAGTCGTGATTAATTTCTAATTATCGTTGTTAGTGTATATAGTACAAGATAGTTACTGTTTCTTAATCTTATGCCTTAGGATTATTTAGTAAAATATATTCAATTTTTGTTCATATCCTTGAGAAATACGTTATCAGTAATAGTGACATTTGAGACTGTCTCGGAAACCGGATTTTAATGTATGTGAGACTTTGTTAACAGCTAGAATAATTATTTGAGTTCGTAACTTCTTAGCGTTGTATGTGCTTATCCAATTGATTGCAATACTTCAAATTAGCGGCTCCCTTTTTAATTTTTTACCCGACTGGGGGTAAAGGTGGGCAATTTTTCCGAGCGTATGTATGTATGGGTGTATACATGTATGGCAATTTCTTGGACATGCTCTGCAGAACAAATGGCTTGAAGGGTGGAAATATATTAAAATATTATTGGAATCGTCTTAATCTTAGAATGATTGGGCTATATTTTTTTTATAACAAAAGGGAAAGGATTATTTTTTTTATTATCAATTAAGAGACATATATATTGTTGATTGAGACATATATATGTTGGTGTAGTAAAATCCAGAATGCTTGAACTGAATAGAATAAAATAAGTTTCACGATCATGTTGAGATTGAAAATATAATAAACTAGCTTTTGTCCCGCGGCTTCACTCACGTGGAATTTAGTCTGCCACATAAAGTTTGCAAGGTGGTAGAGCAATGGTTCAACCAGGGAGTTATCACCGCCGCACCTATTTCTACCGTGAAGCAGTTCTTGTGTTTCATTAGAAGGGTGTGGCTGCCGGCTCGCTTTTATATGAGGCGATCATCAAAGTCCTCGAGAGTAGCAACGCATCTGTGATTGACTTCAGATTGAACCCTTGCCCTACTTCCTAAATCTGTATGTTCAAATTTCAAATCACAGGCACGTATATTAATTTGAATTAGTTTTGTCGGCAACGGATATTAATACTTATTCTGAAATTAAAAGTTTTAACAAATGGTCTTAAAACGCGTGACGGTTACCAACGCGCAGTTGGCTAGCGTGGTCAACTACGACCTAAACTACTGCTAATCTGACATATGTGCCGAGTTGTGTAACATTAAAAGGTCGATGACGATTGAATGACATATCTAACCTTTTCCACTGTTTCTTTCATAATGACCTTTTTTGTCGAGGGGGAAATCTTTAAAAGGTACCATACGCCGTGGGAGCGACGCAGGGTTATGTGGGATACTTATCGCACCAGGACTTCACCATCTTGGGGATATTCAAAGGAACGCAACTGGAGTCCTCTGAGTGCATTGCCCCATCGGGCTCCTCCCAAGTGAGCTGGCTGGGCCCACCACTCCATCTAGTCTTTACCACGATATGCGACCACATGTATACCACCATCCTTCCCGGGATCGCCTGGCTGGACTGTTCAAGATCCTTGCATCCTGGCTCTCACGACAGCATGCGACCACACATGCTGACATCTTTCCCGAAGTTGCTGACTGGGTGTTTCGAGCTCCCAGTCTAGCCGCCCGCAATCCCGAAAGCCCCCTTTTAGTCGCCTCTTACCACAGACAGGGGATACCGTAGCCTTATTCTGATCCCGGAACTACAGGGACGTCATGCACATCGACCTTTCCCATTTTGCTCCGTGATTTATAACCATTATATTAATTTCATATGAAATGAATATGAAATATTAATTTCATAGAACTTCGTTGTATACGGCGGCGGCGCACGGCGCGTACTGCCGGTCAATCAATTGAGTACGCAATAGGTTATACTCGTAATATCTTCTAAACTACTTATCTAATTTACATGGTGTAAAATGTAGATTTAATCTGTATTAGATGCTTGATTTTTTGAAATCATTTATTTTGATAAGTATTAATATTTAGTTTGTATAAAACCCATGGAAACATCAACTTCATATTTTTTTAATTTTCAAAGTATAAAAAGAGTTATTGTGGGTTATGCATAAGATATAGATATATGCTGTCGCGGACTTTTATTTAGATCTATGTGAGCCAAACAATTCCACCGTACATTATATTTGGATATCTCCAACGGTTTAGGCAGCGTACGCGAAGATAGCTCTCAGAGGACAACTTTTTTTGCGACTAATCTGATATTTCTCGTTATAGTATAACTTTATTACAAAAAAATCGGTATAAATTATAGTCCATGTGTTATTCTGATGTATAACCTATACTATTGTAAAGTTTCAACCAAATCCGTTCAGTAGTTTTTGCGTGAAAGAACAACAAACACACATACATCCATCCTCACAAACTTTCGCATTTATAACATTAGTAGGATTTTGTATGCCGCAGGCAGGGACAAACAAATATAATAAAAAATATATCATATCTTCGTTTGTCACTGTATGCATCAGTTTATTCAATCAATGCGTACTATAGTTTTATATGCATTTTAATAATACAATACATTAAATGGAATTTCTAAGAAGTAGTTGTGTACCTATTCGGAACATAGACAAATTCGAAAATTAAACCGGGAACTAGTAATAAAAACACACCATCTGGACGCGTGTAGGCGGATTCCATAATAAAAGTTTCATTTAATCTCGCTAAACGCATATAGGGGCCACCGGTTGACAACATAATACTTTAGCGTTGAAGGCCATCGAATTAGGCTGAAAATTTACGGCAGCGCGAGAATGCAATCAAGATGAAAGCCTCCGCATCACAGTTGACGGGCCTACGCCCTGAATACTGTCAAAGAGAAAACTTCAGACCAAAATGTTTATAACCATCGCTTTGTGGTAACTAGAGTTTATGACTACACTTTAACAAAATGAGCAATGGTGTACAAAATGTGTTTGGTTTTCAGCCTCGTGTGACCGACCCACCTTCGCGTATAGGCCAACCTTTGGGTCTACGTAATAATGACGCGGTGAGCCGAAGAGATATTAATTTAAAATTTTCTAGGGCTTACTTTGAGTCTGTGACCTCGAACTTACTATTGCGTAAACCTTCTTTACTTGAATTTACTACTAGATAAGTAAATAACTTTAATAAAATGTATGTTGTAAGTGTCTGTATAGATATGTGTACACACGACGATTCGCCCGAGAAGCGTTTATTAAGCCGGCCGGGCACAGACGGATTCAGGTTCGATTTCCGGCTAGGCAGAAACATTAATGATGAATTTAAGATTTCTTTTGAGTCTGTAGGTCTACAGGTATAGATTCAACCTGTAGTCGGGGAGTAGAATACGGCTACGGTATCCTCTGTATGTCTTAAGAGGCGACTAACAGGGGGCCTCTGGGGTTGCGGACGGCTAGAGTGGGAGCTCGAACCATCCAACAAGAAACCCCGAGAAGGACGGCGGTATGTGTGGCTGCATCTCGCCGTAAGCACCGGATGGTGAAGGTGGATGATACACGTCCCCAAGAGATGAGCTCGTGAGCGACGCTTCGCTAGGGGACACCGGTTCGTTCCGTTGGAGTTTCCGAGTCCCCTACTGCAAGCGCTGAGGAAGGCGACCGAGGAGGTTTTAGTGGGTAAAAATCTCTCCCAAGAGTCTCGGAGTCTCTCCCAAGACTTCGGTGTACCTTTTGAAGGTTTCCTCCCCGTAACAAAAAAAAGGTCTATGTATAGGTCTATGTATAAAAATCCACTTTATTACCAGAGTCGAATTACTATAAAGAAATAACAGGGTAAAATAAAAAATAAATGTTATCCATAGCTATATTTTAATTACCTGTTAGTTGTAATTTATTTATTTATCACATCACTTACGTATTTCAATTACACTGTTTGCCACTTGAAGCATCTCTTACAAAGCTATGAATAGGATGCACTCGATATAAACGAATTAAAAAGAATCCCCGTTGGTCGATCGCTTTCAGAAGATTACGCGTTCCGCTAATTATTTTGCCAGAGCTCAATTGAATTCAAAAATTCTCAAATAAAGTTTTGAAGCTGGTTTTTAGCATCAGTATATCGCTATACGATTCATTAGATGATTTGATGAATAGAGAACAACGTTTTTGACTAATTACTTAAACACTAGATAAATTTGATAGAATCGGATTTGAACTAGTTACGCGAAGCATTTAAACTATTGACGTTAAATCAAGATTAATCAATGGTCGTTTAGAGGTTTTTGAAATTTTTTAGAGATCTGTAAACTCACAAACATAAAAACAGACAGCATAAGTTGTAATGTAAGAATGTAGATGACGGTCGACAGCTGACGTAACATAGAAGTACGGCATAATCAAGCCAGTTTCAAAACATAAAAATTGTACTTACTATATAAAAAGGAAGTATTATTATTGTCTAAATAATATCACAAAATGTAATAACACTGTTTTATTAGATTTAGAAATGTTATTTAGACAGATACGCGAATAATTGGATTTTTAATTAGCAATTTTATTAAGGCATGCGCCTACTTGTAAAGTGCGGGTTCAAATTAATTAAATATAGGTACTTTAAAAGATGAAACCATTGACCTACCGGTCAGTGAAGTTTAATAGCATAGGTATGTGCATTGACCTAGAAAGTAATGAACATCGAGAACTTTGCTATAATATAGAGAAGTGTTCTAATGATGCACCTATTTTATTAATATTATAAATGCTGAAGTTTGTGAGGATGTGTGTACATGACGCACACACATCCTATCCATCCATATCCATCCTGTCTTACGCAAAAAATATATAACGGAATTCACTGAAATTTCTCATACAGTTTATGCCCAGGATTAATACATGGGCCACTTTTTTGGCCAGAATGGACAGGCGAAGCAATTAAAAGTTAAGAGAATTCAATTACTTATTATAATTGAAATTGTACAGTTCAGTAGCATTATTTATACTAAAATGTTGCATTCGGCAAAATTATTAGTGTAGTGTAGTTAAAATAAATATTGGTAGAAATAAAAATCGATAATTAGTGTATCGATTTTACTTAGAAAACCCCATGTTATCATAGTAAACGTGATGAAAGTGCGTGGAGTCTCAGGATTAAGCTAATAGTTAGTGTGTATTTTTTACTTTTTTACGAAAAAAGAACATTACTTAGTAAAAATGATTACTTCAGATTGAGTTTATGGTGTAAGTGTATCGTGAAACCATTCTTATCCCACCCTTCTTCTCTCACTCTTCAGGTCTTTTCTCAAAATGGAAGAGTTTCACGCCATAGTCCACCCCACTAACAAAGTGCCAATTGGTAGACTTCACAAAAATATTAGAACTTTTTTCTAACCAACTTTTAGGTGTGTAAATTGGCTAACGGTGTTTTCCTTGATAGTGATAATTTATTTCTAATACGCACATAATTTTTGGATAAATCCGTGGTACGTGTCTGGGATTGAATCTCATACCTTCGATTGAGAGGCCGCGTTTCAACAATAAGGGCGTCACAGATTTGCTTCGCATTTATAATTAAAATACGTAAATAATGAGTTCAATATAAAAAATATATTTGGCGGATAATTCTATCTGACAATGCTTACGTTGCTAAGCGACCCATTATTAGGGCCTTAATATTTAATTATCCGTGGTTTCACCCGCGTTTAAAATAATTTAATATGACGTACTCGTTAGCGAAATTTTATAACTTCAGCCATTTTAACAAGATAGCACTTTATCAATGTAGCAACTGACATTACAATTTTTACTTATAATATTAATTATATTGACGACCGCGTGGTGGAGCAGTTACCATACCTGACGCGCAATCCGCTCCCGGGTTCAATTCCCGGCCAGACAGGTATCTAAATTATGAGTTTAGATTCGTGTTCTGGGTTTCGATGTTTGGGTATTGTCTTGTGTGCGTCCATGGTACCCACGATACAGGAGAAAATCCTAGTGTGGGGCTATGAGTGTAGAAATCGTTTATTTTCCAATTTCTTCAAAATAGATTCCTCCATTTGGTAAAAAATTTCAAAAATTGTTTTCTTTTTATGAAGGTACATACATACATACGTTATGTAGGCACATACATACGTGATTAGATATGCATATTATTATTTAAAAGCTCTTGTTTTAGAAATTTAAATAGATACATATTTTTTTTGTTAGGTTTGTAGGATAGTGATTAAAAAATTAGTAAAATGAAAGCTTAGTAAAATACTTGAATTAATACTAAACAAGATGGCCATGTTACTCTTTTAATGTGTATGTATAAAGTAAAGCGTTATCTAAGGGCTCCGAAACGTTCGCTTCAAGCGACAAACGCTTTACTCTATAAGCGTCAGTATTGAGTGAAAGTATATTGATATGTATCAAAACTGCCATGAAATTTTATAGCATTTATAGCAAAATTTGACAGAATTCTTCCATCAGTGACGCTTACAGCACCCAGCAAATATTTCGTGACCGAGTGGAGAAAGTTGAAAACAAATGCATGGGCCAGATCTTATCGTCATCAACCCTTTATTGTTTCACTGCTGAGCACGGGTCTTCTCTCAGAATGAGAGAGTTTTAGGCCATAGTTCACCGCGCTGGTCAAGTGCGAATTGGTGGACTTTACACCCCTCTGAGAACTTTATTTTTTAAAGAACTTTTGGGTGTGTAGGTTTCCTCATGATGTTTTCCTTCACCGAAAAGTAGGGATAAATAAATTCTAATACGCACATATTTTTTTAGAAATCAGTGGTGCTTGGGGTGCCTTGGTCCTCGGACCTCCCGATCGAGAGGGCAAGTTTCAACCTTTAGGCTAATCTTATACGGCCACGTAATTACTAAACGTAACAAAATTTGTTAGAATAAGCCTAACACTGGACATTGTATGAAATTTTATTACACATTGTAGCATTTGTTGCGGAATTTACTGAAGTTCGCTCAACGCTAACGCTTGCAGCGCCAAGTTAGAGTTTTGTGGCCCTCGAGTTATAGGGCCACTAAATTCTACTACAAATGAAAGCGATGTTTGCTGAAATCCTGTCATCAGTGGTGCTTGGCTCCAAGCGAAAGTTTTGAGGCCACGAAATTTTGCTACATATTACAAAAAAAACACTGAAAATTATCGTTGAATTTATTCACATTCACTCAACGCTGACGCTTCCATCTTCAATCCATCTTCCATCAAGCGAATGTTTCCTGGCCCTTCGGTTATAAGACAACACATTTTTTCTTCAAATGGTACCGTATCGTGAAATTCGCTTAACGCTGACGCTTGCAGCGCCAATCGTATATTTCCTGGCCATCGGGTTAGTAGTTTAACGTTACCAGTAGTACGCATAATGAACACTTGACAAAGTTTAATCTCCGGTCTCATGCGAGCTGAAAACAATATTCATTTGATCGTGTGAACAACCATTTCGTACGATTCCAGCAAATTTGAGTGCCGCCGGGCAACAAGTCTATTGAAATCAACATGTTACATTACACATTTGCATAAACATACGGCTCATTATTGTGTATTAATTACGTGATGACAAGCCAGTGGTTATGGGGAGTGATAAATTACAATGAATAGTAGCTCTAAAATGGTTCTGAGTTCCTAAATATCATTAAACATATGTCAAAATGTCTAAATAAGAGTGGTTTAAATTGTTAACTAATAACTTCCATAATATGTGGATTAAAAATAGGTAATTAAGAATATTTTATGATTTTTATTTGTGAAATATAGAACCATGTGAGTGTGCAGTATTTCGATGGCAAGTGGTCGATGTCACCCGTGGACATCCGCAATGAAGTACAGATATAATTTACCAGTACCAGTACCATTTTAGTTATCAGTACTAAATCTATTAATACTTTAAAATCTGATGCGCTCTAAATTACGTCTCGTTATGTGTCTACTATATTTACTGTAGCAGAACTCAGCGCTCATACATGTGATTGAAAACTCGGCTTTTCGTGTTAGAGTTTCGAGATTCAAATACAAGGCACGTCGATTTTTCGAAATTTAAGTAGTATAATAGATTTCCATTTGCTTTAACTGCGATGAAACAACAGGCAGTAACAGACTACATGCATAAGAGTTTTCTAAGCAAGCTTAACAAAGATGTATTAAGTTTACCAAAGTAGTTAATGCAGGCTAAGGCCTGACTTCAGACTCTCGGTAGTATAATAATAATGGGTTGATGATGAAATTGAAAGGACCATCGAAATGTTTCGGTGGTTCTCTGTGCATAGTTTGTACGGCCGGTATGGGGGGATAAGGAATGTTTGCATCTCGAGGGTCTCTCCTTTGCCCAGGCAGACTTTCAAGAGGGTAAACCACCCGCGATACCTTAATACTACTTCACAACAGTAGTGTTAATTAAAATATAATGTAGAAAGGCAATGTTAAGATAACTATTATCCTCCTTTTTAATCGACTTCCAAAAAGAAGGAGATTTTTTGGTACATGCTTCTGAAGTCGGCGCTCATACAGGACATAGTTTCGTCACCGTCATCCAACGAAATATGTTGAGGGCCGACTTCTGAACTATGTACCTATTAAGTACTAAGTACGTTCTAAACCAAAATTAATAAAAAATATTTTTTACTTTTTTGTGACAACAATTTTTTACTTTTTTGGAAGTCGGTAGATATTTTTTGTTAAAAAGTTTTGGAGCTTTTTATTTAGCGGAAGATTGTGCATAGTTTATACCAAAAAATGACTTTTAGACTGGAAGGCTGTCTGCGGAAGCGCGCGGTGAGTGATAGGAAAATGAAACGGCGATGACCAATTTGAACGTCAAACTTGAAAATTGGTTTTGTTGTCGAGATTGCAAGTCACGAATATCATTAGCGCTCAGTATTAACGATCAAGCTTCTAATCTTGAGCAAAGAGGAAGTGTTATAAATCTTTCAACCCATATGTAAATAGTTATCTTTTAATATTATACATGCAAATGTTTGTGAGAATGTGTGTACATCCTCAAAAAAATTCCTCGCGCAGTTTATGCCCGCTAGCGGGCAAAGCCACCGGAAGAGCCTTCTATCATATAATTTCGTTCTTTGTGATTGAATATCTTAGGAAAAGATTACGCGTGTCTGTATATCGAGTTAATTAAAAAAGTGCATGCATGCAAAGTACTTACACATGTCAAAAGTAAAACTTCTTTGGCAGGCTAATTTTTAAATCGCGTTAATATTTATACTAAAGCTTTAGGTTTCCGAGACTAAATCATAATTTAAAAATATATTTAACTATAATAATAAAATAAAATAAATGGAGACAACTGAATTCGACCCGGGGACATCTTGTTTCTAGACCACCCGATTTCCCACCAGAGCTATCGAGCTCTTACAGAGGCGAAATTTACCTTTATACTCTAATTATAGTGTAGCATTTTTTCGACATCATACATATTTTTGACTCATTCGCTCGTTAGTACCTATTCTATTTATGTTAACCAATAATCAATGTCCCACATTTTGGTGTCGTATTTCATCCGTAAAAAAATATCCTCATGCACACTAAAGTTCCAATTCAAAAAATACTTTTGGGAATACATAATAAGTAATAATAGACATTTATATATTTAAAATATCTGTCTTTTTGTATCGAACCCTAAATTGAGAGGTCGAATTTCAAAGCACGGTTATCACTGCTGTATCCGTAGTACGCAGTAAGATAGTAAAAATTCCGTCTGCAAGGTTGATTGAGCAAACATTCGGATTTCGTTTTGTCAAACTGAATGAAATTTGCCTACGGATTCCTTCTGCCTTCGTGTCATTTTCCTCAATAAACTTGGACGATCGTTCCTGTTTGATTTTTATTCCGATACATTTTTACATTTACATCTCCTTTTTATTTTGGGAGGTCAACGAGTAGGTACTTGTTCTATATATCTATATATTAATACGTGAAGCAAAAACTTGTGATTCGTTTTTAAGTTACTTGCCGCTGGTGCAAAAGTATGAAATTACGCAAGGTTATAGTTGATGTAAAGGATTGCGCAATGCTAATATTTTTTTCAAATAATGCATAAAACTTACATAAAATCAACTAAAACACACTACACTCACTACCTTGCATTTAACACAAACACATACATAATAAACGAGATAGTACATTCAATGTCTTACTATGAAAACACAGAACGTTAGAAATGTCAGTGTCTTTGTCAAAATATCCGCTATTGGTTTTTAATTGCGGCTTAGCTAATTAAACCTCTTTTTATATTTAAGGGGTGCGTTCAAAATTACTTGAAAATTATTACATTTTATTTGAATTTGAGAAATATTCGTACTTTGTACAATATGAAGTTTAGTTTTTTAATTTAAATTACGGTCGAATTTCGACCGATGCGAGCGACGGGTGGCTAGTAAGTATTGATATGACGATTGGCGACTTCAGGACTTTATTAAACCGACATTAACTTGACCACAACAATTAGGCGCATAAAACAAAAGTTGTTCAATACCCCGCATCTCGCTTCTTACCCCGCGCATCCCCTAGTGACGTGCAGTCGTGTATCGTCTAGGTGTTTACGTTAGCCAGCACGTATTTAATATTATTTCGTTATAATGTTAGTTTAATGAGTGATTGTTGAATTTTTAAAGATATTATTAAATTAGTTGATTATTCGTCAATAAACCTCAAAATGAGTAGGAAAAAGACTATTCGTGGAGAAGAAAGGACTCTTACATTCAAAATATGCATTTTTTTTAATAAGAGAAGAGTATTGAGCTCAGTACTCCTGTCTCCAAAGTCGAAAATCGAATGTGTGCTGCAACAGGCATCAGTTTCTTACACACTTAAAAAAAGAAAGAAAATATTCCATGTCTGTGAATATATTAAACACATAAAAGTGCTCTAATAAATACTCGACTATTGAAAATAAACCACTATGGTGTATGTTTTAATAATGGTATACCTACATACTTTTGGTATTTGGTAATAGAATATACTTCGCATCGGGATGAGAAATCCCTAGTTCTAATGACGTTTCAACTGTCGTGCGCCTAATTGTTTTGGTCGATTAATACTTATTTTATTATTTTATAATTCACATACATATATTTTACTTTGTAACATATACGACAGTTATGAATTCTTGTAATTTTTTTAATAAGTATTTTTGCATTATTTTATAATAAACTATATTAATGAAGATATGTGTCAGTGGTTTGTATATTATTGCATTAGATTAATTGTGTGCTGTGCTCATTTCCAGCACCACAATACTGACTTCACAAACGTCTGTTATTTAAGATATAAACGAGAATAATAAAACAATTCTAATGCCCCTGGCATTAGGAATTTACCCATTCATTATTCAAGTTCTTTGAATTCGATATAGGCCTTCAGTATGCGTAGTCTTTCCGCAGTCACCACGCTAGGCTGCGCGTGTATGTGACCGTAATACATATGCCTATGTTTTCTCAGAGTATACTCATATATCTTCGTCCTATCATTCACATTCAAATGAAGTGTAAAGTCCTGTTACCCTTCTCATAATGATGCGAAGTGCTACATCAGTCATTTATCAAGAGGAACCGCATTGAAATGGCTTTTATAATTTACGGGGTTATAAATTTCATTGGGAGAGAAAAAAATTGGGAATATAATAACGATCTACGACTCCGGAATTAATGCAATAAAGAAGGACTGACGTCAAAGAATAAAAATTAGGCTGCGACCTCTTTAAGGTGCTTACCTCACTATCGGCGAGTGGAGAGAATCAGGATGTTTTTATGTAAGAATAGATAAATACAATTGAGCAACGATAAGCTTATATTACAAGGAGGTTAAGTTAAAATTCCAGAATTACATACATCCTAAAATGTACTCACTCGAGTAAAGTACATAAACATTTAGATCCGAAATTAACTGGATATTTTGTGTGAAATAATACAATAAAAAATATGGCCACTGTTGTTCTCTAAATAATATTGACCACCGAATTGTAATGTTCACTCTGTATGCATGCAATAAAGTATTGAGTATTGAGTTCTCCGCAATTTTTTATTGCTATGTTGCAGTTGTTAAAAATTTGAATTATATTATTTCGAATCTTATTCGCTTGAAATGAGACTAGTGTCTTAAACACCGTATTAAATTAACAAAGGGACTATGTTTTGTAGAAAGTTTTATTTAAGTGATATTTGCTGTGGTCGGGTCTTTTAATTTCGACAGGGATGGCCTTTGTCTGTATTATTTGGAATCGTAAATTATTATGCAAGTAATGAATATTACCTTAGAGAGTACTCGCCCTGCGGGATGGTCCTATTTTCGGGAATATTTTTAATTTGACGCGCAAATTGAGGCAAATGTTTGAAAGTTACGGTGTCTTCCGCTGCTGTTATTATTGGAAGGATGTAGAAAGACCTGTATAATGCCTCGTTCATCTACAACTACAGATATCGAATATATCGTGCCGGCCATTTTTTTCTACAGGTACAATGTTAATAATGTAACCTGATGTTACCGCAGGTATAATATACCTTGAATTGGTGTGCGCAGCGTTATCAGGGGACCTCAAAGATGATGGGATGGAGAAACTCCAGCTCCATCCCAAACAGATATGGGCTAGGACTGCAAAACTGGCAAATGCTGCCGGGATCGCGGTTGAGTGCTATTAGCGCACCCGTGGTCGCGACAAGGGGCACCCAGAGAAAAATCGTAGCCCTCTGCTGCCCTTGCGATCGAGAAGATCCTCATGTAGGATGTCCAAGTGTAAAAGCTATAAATATATTAGTATAATTTATTATAAAGTATCACAGTATAATGGACCTAGAGACCAATCCACGCTGCGCTAATGTGGATTAGGAGCTAATAAATATAATATGTAGTATATTGATGATATAAATAATTTAATGTTTCTATTAAAAATATTTATTTTTTTAACCATGTGGATACTTACATGGTTTATTGAATAAGTGCAGAGAAATGGTCGAATAGCCGAAAAATAAAAAAAGCAGACTGCAATTAAACGTACACGTTAACCCTATGTCCATAAATCCTCATAATGCACTCGTTGTACGTTGTAGGTACGTGTTTTTGACAGAATACGCCGTTCCGCGCTATCGAAAAACCACCCCGTGTTTTTCCACATATGAAGAGGGAAATTCGAATGGAGTCCGACAAAGGATTTGTCGCCTGAGCCCCGGGCGGAGTCACGTGAGATCACACGGGATAAAACAGAAGCCCCGACTCCGCAAAGTACCTCCCACGATATTGGCCACCGAACGATCTGACCTCTCTGATTAACATCAAATTTATTGCTACATTCTGAGCACAACCGAACATAATCAAGATAGATTGGCCTTTTATATATAAAACACGTTGTAATTACGCGCCGCTCGTAACTTCACGACACAATTATGTACACTGATGCTGTTGTAATTGAAATTTTACTCTCTCATCGGCAATTTTCGTGTTGCCACCCGTGTAATCTGGTTAATGAATCATTCTGGTCGGTCGCTAATAAATTTTTGTTTGATACGTCACTAGGTTTATTAATCCAGTTGCCGCAGTGACTCTGACATTGCTTCCGTTAATTTATCTGGCTGAAATTGTGGCTACGCTTGGGCGTTTATTAAAAGGCGGCGCTATACGGTGTGAGTACGGGGATATTGCTGTGATTATTCTCGTAAAGAAAGTATATGAGTCCCTTTTTTAATGAAATATTATTTTAATTAAACTCGATTTGGGTAACTTTGAACATTTTTTACAATATTTGTGATATTATAATCTGTTTTATATTTATTGCACCTTGTTTTTATTAAATGAATAGTGTCCTTTTTAGCTGGTTTATTAATCTAACACAATAAATTTACGGAGAAAACAATTAAACTATCCACAATTACCCCTAAAACTCAAATTCAAAGTTATCCTTAGTTTTGGGTAACTTTGAATATAATTTTTTGAGGATATAAAATCCGTCATTAATCGAATATTTTAAGGTCCGGGTAAAATTAATTAACATATTTTTGTTAATTAAAATCAAATCATTAAAAATACATTTATTTTGACATATAAATACAATAGACAACTTGGTCTTGCCACATGAATCAAGGTCGACCAATTTGGTGGTAAAATAAGATACTAGTTTTTTTTTGATTATTTATTCCATCCATCCATAGGATGGACGGAACATGGACATAACATAGGCCTCCACTAAATGTCGCCAGTCCAACCAGTCCTGTGTCCTCTGAATCCAACGGTTTCCCGCTGTCTTCTTCAGGTCACCGGTCCATCTGGTAGGGGGCGACCGGTACTTCTTTTGGCTAAACATGGTTGCCACTCGAGGACCTTTCTTCCCCATCGGTTATCGGTCCTACGAGCGATGTGGCGGCCCATTGCCACTTCAGCCTGCTAATTTTGAGAGCTATGTCGGTAAGCTTCGTTCGTCTACGGATTTCATCGTTGCGAATCATGTCTCGTAGCGAAATTCCGAGCATAACCCTCTCCATAGCACGCTTAGCGACCCTGAGCCTCCGAAAAAAATATTTTTTTAGGATACAGGTAACTTTGAACCGTTCAAAGTTACCCGTATTACATCCAATTTCGACGTCGTCAAAAGTTTAACAGTTTTACGCAATATTCAACACGGGATACGGATAGTACCGTTTCAAAATAATAATATACATTATACATTTTAAAGATAAACACCAAAACATACCTGTTTACGGTAAGTTTTATATTATAATTGCTATTTCAAAACGGAGCATCAAACACTTGCAACAACTTCACTACGGAAAAGGCGGTATTTTTTAAAATTATGATATTGACAGGTACCTTTTTTTACTTTCATTGCTATTACAACATTTTGGCAATCCATTTTACGCAGGTACGATATTGAAACAACAAGAAGTTTCCATGTAATAAATTAATATATCTTTTTCACAACTTTGTTCAAAGTTACACCGCAGTTCAATGTTACCCAAATTGACTGTACATTTTTTCTAAATTTGGAATTCCTTATAAATTTGATTTGGAAAAACGTTATCTATAATGTAAGAATGATAATATTTAAAGGCATTTTTGTCGATATTGGACATGGTACAGCTTGTACAAGTAGCATACAATAACTTCCTCGAGGAAATATTCTATTGATAAGAACATACTTTGGTAGGTCTGTATAATTATATTATATGAGATAATACGAGACCTGCAGAAATATAAAATTAATAAATAATATGTTATATTACAGTGCAATAACAATTTTTAGAAAAATCAACAAAATATAGCATCTATTGCAACACTATCGATTTAACAAGAGCTAAATCATTTGTAATAGTCTACAAATGATTTAGCTCTTGTTAAATTGCCAACTATTTAAAATTACGGAGATGACCAAGGGTTAAGACAGCACTGAGCTAAAAGTCAACAATGTACATTTGACGTACCTATACGTAAAAAATGGGTACCTATTGTTTTAAATGATGCCATAATGATGGCTTGTGTATTCGTTTTTGTGTGTGTCTAAGGGACCCACGACACAGGAGAAAATCCTAGTGTGAAAATCCTAGGGGCTATGAGTGTAGAAAGCGTTTAAAAAAATATGCAAATTACTCTGATTTTTCATGTTGTTTTACACAACGGGAAAATAAACTAGTGACGTTAAATACACATTAAAATATTGTAATAAAAATGTACGTTTTAAACAAATAAAATATGTATAATTTATTGAAATCGAGAACAAATTCTGTGGTGAATTTAAAGTTTTTATTTGCGTTTAATTACCGTCAAAATTCGACCACTGCGACGGGCGACTATGTAGTTATTGAATGTGTGGCCTGTTTGTAAGCCCAGAGTTCAATTGTTTAAATTGAATAATACTGGTGTTGGTTTTGTACTGCAATTTAATTAAATTTTATTATAGTTTAAATTTCATTTATTTAATAATTCACCACCGATACTTTGTTTTATATAAAAAATATGTTGATACATTTTATTTCAATATTTTTTTATACATACACTATTATTTTTTCACGATTTCAAATATAGTATAGAGTGTGTTTGATTAAAGGAAAGACATAAGTATTCAAGTGTCTGATGATTTATGTTATCGGGAAATTTTAAATTAAGTCACATCTAATATATGTACCAAAAATTATAGACAAATGTCTTATAAAATTCTTTATGTATGAATACTAATTTGCAAGCGGCTTATTTTTTTTAGGTGTTGTTTTAAGCTTGATTAAATTATTTAGGTTCTTGGCTGTAGTGTTTAGGCGTGGGCTGCTTTCACTATTCGTCATTATTGTAATTTAATAGAAAATATTATCGAAAATTGCTTTTTTTTGGGTGTTTAGGTCGAAAATCGTACTGAGAAGTTCCACTTCTGCTATCTGCTACCCTGTTTATTCTATATATTATAGTTCGTTATTGTAATTCAATTCGTCGTTTATATATATATAAACGACGAATAGCCGACAAATAAGGTATGATATGATCTAGTTTAAGCTCGCATAACTGAACAATATTGCTTCCATGATGATTTAGTTTTTGAAAAAATATCCTGATATATCTGATTAAGTAATATTGGCACATTACACTACACCTATTTCTAGTGTAAAGGATTTCTTGGTTTTCGATGGAAGGGTGTGGTTGCCGGAACACTTTGTTATGAGGCGACCATCTTAGTCCTCCGGAGTAGCAACGCATGTATGATTGACTGCAGATAGAACCCATGTTCTGTTTGAAGTTGCTTACAGATTTCCATGAGCGGCAGTGACCACTTAGCATGAGGTGGACTGCATGCTCGTTTGCTACTTCAATCAGATAAAAAAAACATCCTTTTAGCATATTGATTTAAATTCAAGTTGGTTGGTGGTATAACACTACTACAGACTTTCAAACTATATACTATTCGTATAATTCGTATGTCTTTATGCTGTAAAAAGAACAACTTGCATACAAAAATTGAGTAAAGGGTAGGTACACAAAAAATCCAATTTGTTTTCTTTTTTCGTCGGTCTATATACGAGCAAATTTTCGATTCAGTACATTCTTCATACTGAAAATATAACAAACATTACATTTTAAACTATAATATTTAAAATACATCAAATTAATAACAGTTAACAGATGTAAGAGGAAAAGCTCTCCAGCAGAACTCAACACAAAGGCCTTGAATATAATTAAATTATTTAATAGAGTATATTTGCCTGAATAATGGTATAATAGCTTTGTATTCCGATATTAACATTCATTTGTATGAAATTCAATGGTACATTGGTATTACGTTGGCCATATTAACACAGTTACGAGTAACATTATGACATCGAATTTAGGCAATGATTGCAATGTATGTGATCCCACAAATCCGTTTAATAGTTCCGTTTAGTGGAATGTTATGATTTCAATAAATTATACAATGACTACTAATTTAAGTAATTGTATCAGTATCTGTAACTGTATTAGAAAGGGCCGTTTAACTGGTACGTAAGTAGATTTATTACAAGTATTTACCCCCCTGTTAACAAAAGTAAGCTAAGTTCATACCCTCTTCCCGCCAAGCTTTTGTAAACATTGTAATGTACAAATATTAGTAGACAATGTAAGGGTCGCCATATATGCAAAAAAAAAATAATAACCAATGTTGACGTAATAACAGTCCAGATAAATCTTCATATCATCAAAAATACGTGCAGCAAATATCTCCCGCCCCTTATAGTAATAATGTTATATTTACAGGTGGTAGAACCAGTGTAGTTCGACCGGGTATGTACCACCGCGACACCTGTTTCTAGCGTGAAGCATTTCTTGCGTTTCGATGGAAGGCACATTTTTTAACCGACTTCCCAAAGGAAAGAGGTTATCTATTCGTCACGTATATTTTTTTTTTTTTTTTTTTTTTTTTTTTTTTTTTTTTTTTTTTTTTATGTATGTTCGGGCGAAATGGCTAGAAATCGTCGACCTACCGACACGATTCATACGACATTGTATGCGACTAGTTTCACAGGCAGTCCCATATTGAGGAAAATGAAAACCTTCCAGCGGTTTTCCCGGAAAATTGGAAAATGTCGGTTTCTTAAAATCTTGGATAACTTGGGTGTTTATAAACCGATTTCCATTTTCTTTCTTTCATTTGATAGGAAATTTCGTCACGCAACTTTTTCTCTTGGACATGGGTATGCTGTGATGCTTAACTCTTTGAGTTATGGGGTGGAAACCACCACCACTCCTCAAGTTTTTTAGATAATTTGAGATAACTCGGCTTCTGCCGAATCGATTCTTATGAAACTTGGAATATGTATTATATATCTATGCTTATATAGGTTGACGAAAAATTTGACCTTCAACTCTTCGATCCTGATGATGCAGGATTACAGCTATCCTAAACTATAACATTAGCTATTTGGTGCTTACATATATGTAACAAGACTACTAAGCAGAGACATGTGATGAAAAATTTGACCTTCAACTCCTCAATCCTGATGATGCAGGGGTGCCTCAAGCCTAAACCATTGGGGTTGACCATTTGGTGCTTATGGGTATGTTATAACAATACTAAGCAAAGACATATTATAAAAAAAATGACCTTCAACTCCTCAACCCTGATGATGCAGGGTGCTGTAAGCCCAAGCCGTAGGTGATGGCCATTTGGTGCTTACGGATATATAATAAGATAGCAAGGCAAAGATGTACGATGACAAATTTGACCTTCAACTCCTCAACCCTGATGATGCAGGGGTACTGCAGGCTTAAACCATAAACGTTAGACATTTGTTGCTCACGGATTTGTAATAACATTGCTAAGCAAAGGTATACGACGAAAAATTGGACCTTCAACTCCTCAATCCTGATGATGCAGGGGTATTGAATGCCTAAGCCATAAAACTTAGCTATTTCAATCTTACGCATTCAAAATGATATTTAAAAAAATGTAAGGTAAAACATTAGAAAAATGGTTGTATACGGTGGAAAATTGGACCTTCAACTCCTCAATCCTGATGATGCTGGGGTGCTTCAAGCTTAAACTATAGGCGTTAGCTACATGATCGCTACGTATATCTGATAAGATTACTAAGCAAAGATATAAGATGAAAAATTTGACCTTCAACTCCTCAACTCTGATGATGCAGGGGTACTTCAGGCTTAAACTATAGGCGTTGGCCATTTGATGCTTATGGGTATGTAATAAATTTACAAAGCGAAGACGTATGATAAAAAAGTTGACCTTCAACTCCTCAACCCTGATGATGCAGGGTACTGTAAGCCCAAGCCATAGAAGTTGGGGATCTGTTGCTTACGTGCATGCGATGAGATTACATAGGAAAGATATGACATGATAATTTTGACCTTCAACTCTTCGGCCCTGATGATGCAGGGGTACTTCAGGCTTAAACCATAGGCGTTGGCCATTTGATACTTATGGATATGTAATATATTTACAAAGCAAAGACGTATGATAAGAAAATTGACCTTCAACTCCTCAACCTTGATGATGCAGGGTACTGCAAGTTTAAACCATAAGCATCGGCCATATGGTGCTTACGTATACATAATGTTGTTGTTCACAATACCAACAATGAGTTTCGGAGAGGATATAATTATGATCAAAAATTCCACTTTGAATACAATTACCTGAAAGATGCAAGAGTACCACCAACCTTTTTAAATTGGATGGGTTATTTTTATCAGTATCAGTTGAATTATACTCTTAGTTATAAGGTTTATATTACTTTTTCTACTTTAAATATTGATAATTATAGGTCTATTCTTTAAATAAATGTTTACTCAGAAAAAGTTGTTATATTCGGTTAGGTTAGGTTCGAACAGATTTTTCTAATTCAGAATCTAAGGGAGGGGGCGCGGTAGCGCCCCCGACCGGTTGTGTCAAAGAAGTCTATTTTTATATGATGACGTCAGCACATAATTTTATTCATCCGAAAATCGGACGAATAATTAATTTTATTCATCAGGTTAGCGGACGACTAGCAACAGCCATAACTGATTTTATCGTGACTGAAAAGCGTGAAAAAAAAATTTTAAACAAAAAATACAACCGACTTCCATGCCACATAAAAGTAAAAAATAATTTAAATACATGTTGGTTTAGAGCAAACACAGTTCTTAGTAAATAGTCCCGAAGTCGGCGCTCATATAAGATACATGTAGTTTCGTCATGATCCAGCAAAATATGGTGAGCGCCGACTTCGGGACTATGTACTAAGAACTGTGTTTGCTCTAAACCAACATGTATTTAAATTATTTTTTACTTTTATGTGGCATGGAAGTCGGTTGTATTTTTTGTTTAATTTTTTTTTTTTTATAAGGCGACCTTAGTCCTCGGTAGTTGCAACTCATCTGTAATTAACTTCAGATAGAATCCATGTTCTATTTGAGGTTGCTTACAGATCTTCCGGGGCGGTAGTGACCTCTAACCATACAGGTGGACTACACGCTTGTTTGCTTTAATCCGTACTTCCATCAGAAAAAAACGTTCTCAAGAGAAATAGTAAATATGATCAACGAATGCTATTATGCTATAAGTTAATCAGTTTAATTTAAATATTTCATAAAAGGTTCCGAAAGTTAATCTTTTTAAACTTAATTAAATATGTACTAATGTTTTATAAGTCAAAGACGCTTGCTTCCTGGAAAAACAAACAACAAAGGAACTGCGTAAAGTGCATATTGTATATCTATTTTACGAAAAGGTTCAGATTTTTATGAGTAGTCAAAAAGCAAGCAATCCACCCGACGGTAAGTGGCTGCCGCACATGGACAACTTTATAAAGAAGAGGTTTATCGGAAATCAACCACAGATGGTCTATGGTACGATATGAAATGTTTTTTACTTGAAATAGGTGTGGCGGTAGTAACCAAAGAACGGATCCGCCTGTAGGGACACATTGCGGGTGTCGGCTTACCATGCTCACGGACCCTGGGTGGCGGTCTCGGGGTCGGTCCCTCGCCCTGCGGATGGAGGTTTTGGAGGTAAGGCGCGCCTTTGTGTTTTCTGGCGCGTCTTGCTGATAGAGGGGAGCTTCAAACTCCACGTGGAGGGGCTGCGGGAGTGGCCAGGCACCAGCGGGTTCGCGGATGAGTGCGAAAGCGTGCTCGTGGTCCCGCCGTACGGTGCGAGGAGTAAACACAGTGGGAGTTTAGCCGGTAAGAGTCCGGCATAACCCAGCTGCTAACCCAGGTGGCTGGGTATCCACGATTATTACCCACTATAAAAAAAAGGTGTGGCGGTAGCTCCTCACTGGTCGAACTATACTCTTTCTACCACCCTGAAAACTCACTTATATGTTAATAACATAATACACTAACTAAAATGATTAAAAATTACAAAACAATTGTGCATAAGTAAGCATATTACAGAAATATTACCGACGAAGTCTAAAAGCACTTACCTCAACCCTCTAAGTGCCATTATTTTAAGATGGCAGACGCATGACGCTACACTTAACGCTATAATTAAATAAACTGGCAAACTTTAAGTAATTTTACTACCAGTTGGCTTCAGTCTTTAGGTATATTGTGCACTAGGCTGTAGTGCACGACTTACGTAATGAAATTTTGAGTTTCGATGCGAAATATAATATATATTTTTTTTTTATTTGACTGAAGTAGCAAACGAGCATGCAGTCCACGTGATGGTAAGTAGTCACTGCCGCTCGAGGACATCTGTAATCAATTTCATACAGAACATGGGTTCCATCTGAAGTCAATCACAGATGCGTTGCTACTCCCGTGGATTATGATGGTGGTCTCATGTGAAAGTGTGCCGGCAACCACACCCTTCTATCGAAACGCAAGAAATGTTTCACGCTAGAAATAGGTGTGACGGTGGTACTTCCCTGGTCGAACTACTGGTTCTGACTCCTTGAAAATAATGGATTATTAATAATGGATAATGGATTCTAATGTAACCAGTACTCGCGGTATGCAATTTTTGATTTTTTTTTGCCGGTATTGCAACCCAGTTAGTTTAGTTATACGGATCGTGGCTACAGCGAAACTGGATACCGCGCAAAAATTACTAATCGCTAGTACGCGTTACATATGAAAATGTATAAATTCCGCGATAATAGTGTAATGTGGACCGGACACATCGCTCGAAGGACCAAAGAAAGGGAAGAAAGGTGGCGACCACGTTTAGACAAACGCAGTGCAGGTCGCCCCCTACCTGGTGGGCCGATGACCTGATGAAGAAAGCGAGAAACCGTTGTATTCAGAGCGCACATGGCCGTTTGGAGTGCCACCATTTAGGTAAGGCCTACGTCCAGCAGTGGACATCAGTAGGTTGATGGATGGAAGGATTAGTCTTAAATCATAAAATGTAATGAAAATAACAAACAATTGAAATCTAATCAATGGTTAGTACTGATGATAAATGGTTTGCAGCTAATTTAGTTCTAAATTTTCTAAAAGGTCCGAACTTAAAATAAAAATTACTGTAAACTAAATCTGTTCAGAAGCTTTTTAATTATCTAATATTAAAAAATAAAAAATATATATTTCAATTATCTAATATGAAATTTACCCGGTGATAGAATCAGTGTAGTTTGACTTGGGTGGTACCACCGCCACGTTTTTTCTGAAGCAGTTCTCGCGTTTCGGTGGAAGGGTTTCGGTACTACCTCACTTTTGTAAAAGGCGACCTCGTCCACGTGTGATAGTATCAAACGTATGTGTGTTTAACTTCGGATAGAACCCATGTTTTGTATGAAGTTGCTTACACATTTTCTTGGGCGGCAATGACCACACACCATCAGATTAATTGTATTCTATTGTATTGTATATTTGCTACTTATATCGGATTAAATAAATAGAAGAAAAAGTCAATGTAGTTTTGCGTCAAAAATACTCATCATGTCAATATTGATTGAGACATCACTCGAATGATCGCAAATATAGAATACTAAGTAAAATATATGTACGTAACATTAAATATAACGTTCCGCGCAGATAAGAACATTTTGCATATATTATATACGTATTATTACACATTATTGTATTATTTGTACGAGTATAATGCGTTATTGGCATTAAATAGCATATACACAATATACAAAATTATTATTGTAAAATGTAAATTATAAGTATAGGTAATGAAATACATCTTATTTTTTTTCTTTAATATATATATATCGTTACACATATAACACAAACTTTTATTGAAACGGAAATATGTTACGTTACGTATAAAACATAATATCAAACAGTATTTATTCACCTCAGTCTATATTAGACGCGTCAGTTATGTGTTATTTACTGGCGCCATAAATCTAGAGAAATATCGGTAAGACCTAAAACAAGGTTTACGCTTCTTCTGAAAGCAAGCAAGAAATCTTTTTTCGTTTGTTCGAGGCAAGAAACGGAGCGAGCGGTGGAGCGGTTTTTCTCCAAGATGTCATAAATCAGAAAGGCGGCAGATGGCGCTGACCCCGCCATTATTGCTGTGTTCCAGCTAAGAATGATTATTGCTCGCGCTTCAGGGACGTCGTTACCAAATAATAATTCTCTGGAACCGCCCCGAGCAACGCAAGAATGAAACATTATAGGCGATGTTTCAGCCTGCTTTCAACTTCGCTGCTTCGTAGTTCCGGACCAATTTACAAACATTTCTCATTTCTCTCGTAGATATGTATTTTAAGCTTTGTTCATATTTATGCATGTAATATTATAGCCACATTTTCGAGATTATTATTTTAATAAGGCACCTGATTTATTTGTAACAATAGGTTTTGTTTATGTATTATATATCTATATATTATCGAAAATGGCAACGGTAATGTGTAAAAATTTAAATTCTATTAATTAGTTACAATTACCTCAGTTTCCACACCATTTAAAGATCATTTAATACGTTGCAATGTAATAATAGGTATATGGTTGTGGTAACATTATAACAACCGAGTTCACAATTAAAGTTGCGTTAATTAAGATCTTGTCTGAACATCAGTGCGTTGCACAGCGTAGTAACAATTTAATCTTGTGTAATGTGAAAATAACTTTTACACTCGTGGCCACCCACAAGGATTTTGTGTTATTAGTGCCTAGCCGCAAATGTACATCCGAAATTGAAACTTAAATTTATTATTTAGTTGCTTGTCTAGCCGGGGGCCTTAAGAAATAAATCTAAAATAAGTAGCTATGGGTTTTGATTGCTTCGTAGATCTAGCAAATCTACGAAGCAATCGTTACCCATAGCTACTAGCAATAACTATTCAGCAATTTTGTTATCTTATTTCTAATTAATATTATACTTGCTATAATTTACTTACAAATGTACTATTTACTTACAATTATGTTTGTTACTCTTTTAGGCAAAAAGCTAAATCCGACCGACAGTGGTCGAATTTCGGTGAAAATTGTCACACGCATACATAACTCTAGGTATCCACCTACCTAGGTAAACACATATCATACTTATTTCCGTGGTAGAGGTGACCTAAAGAATATTAAAGTTAGCCACAAATTGGGAACTATATAAAAGTATACCTGAAGTCATGCAGTAGTAAGTCTCAAGGTGGTAGAACCAGTGTAGATCGACCGGGGAAGTACCAGCGCCACACCTATTTCTAGCGTGAAGCATTTCTTTTGTTTCGATAGAAGGGTGTGGTTGCCGACACACTTCCACATGAGGCGACCATCATAGTCCTCGGGAGTAGCAACGCATCTGTGATTTACTTCAGATGGAACCCGTGTTCTGTATGTAGTTGATTACATATGTTCATGGGCGGCAGTGACCGCTTCCATCAGGTGGACTGCATGCTCGTTTGCTACTTTAGATAAATAAATAGTGGAACTAGTATTAGAGAATAAGCGCTATTTCGATAGAAGAAAAGTCTCATTGAAATAACAGAAAATGAACACGTAATTTGTTTTTGTTTAGGTCGGCTAAATGTACAATAAAATACAGTTACGGGAAAATGCGGGTATGTCTATACAATGGTCAGTTATGCGGAAAATAAGGGTGTAAGACTTCATACAATGGGTGTTTCTTTTCAGTAGCTCTTTTAGCAGTTTGTTCTAAGAATAAATAGCTTTATAGAACAATCGCTTAACGTGTCATTTAACATAGGTCACCTCTAGTAATTATTTTGACCAATTATGTTTGGCATTTTGTTTCTTTTTAAATTTAAGTTATTATTTTGGATATACATATAATTATGTTAATTTATATTATATTAATTTAATTTTAATTATTTTGTGATATTCAAATGAATAAATTATTATTATTTTGTTACATCAAGTCTGAAATTTTTTGCTTCTAGATTTTCGTGCTTATACTAATATAGGAAGTTAAGTAGAAAAAATACCTAATTTATATTAAACACAGATTTGTAGAAAAAGTTGTTATGTTTGTAGAGAATGTTGTATTTGTTATGTTAAGGGAAGAGGATGTTATATAAATAAAAAAAAAGTTTTTTCAATGCTTTATTATGTCTCAATAAACGAATACATTTATTATATCTTAAAACTACAGTTTATAGAACATTCGATACTTGTAGCATTACTTCATAGTCCTATTAATAAAAAACAATAGCTTTAAAGCAAAAATGCAATTAAATGCATAAACAAATATTCATATATATTTGGAAATCAGATGGAACCTGCTCTCTTTTGAAAATAATCAAATTGTAAGTATAATACACATTAACTTTAATTAAATGTGTAAACATTTAATTTATTTAAATCAGTTCTTTTTTTGTCAATGCTACAAAGTAATTATTAGGTTACTAAGACTAATATAATTATATTTCATCTGAATAGAATAGGAAACATATTATATGTAAATATATGTAAATATATATATACACATAAACATATAATATGTAAATATAATATGTTTATGTGTATGGCATATACATCATCTTAAAGCATATGCCTCTTAACGTCTTAGTTTATTGGGAGAGGCATAATGCATGCCTCTCTGTCCAAGAATTGTACTACAATTGTCTTTCTATTTGTTATTATCCATCATGCAATGATTTTTTCAAAAACTTACTAACTTCTACTTCAAACTTTTAAATTGCTATAAACGTTTCCCATTTCAAATGCTAACATTTTTATCGTAATTTGGCAAATATTTGGCAAACGTGGAGTAAGGAAGTGCGCTCATTGCGATAAATAATTCACATGCGAAATTCCATTCTGTGGTTCGCTCCAAAATTGTTGCGATGCATCGCCACAAGAATATCTGTTCGCAGTAGAAATGTATGAAGTTTCCGTACTTTCCCGTGAAATTGTTTTCAACGCAAAGAAATTTCTTAAAGATATAGAGCTTAATGCTAAGCATGATTGCGTTTACAGTTCATATGCTTTACGATGTTTTATCATAAAGAAAGTAGTTATACCACCCAAATATGCTAGAAAATTATCTTTATATAGGTATATTTAGTCAAATTTGTTAATATAAGTACTAATTTTGACTTCGGCTTCTTTCTTTATTATTTGGGGCAATAAGAATTTCTATATTAATGTATTAAGTACTTTTCCTTGCATTATTTTTCTCAAATTGTGTGTGTGTAAGGATCGACAGAATTTAATCAAAGTTCAATAACTAATTTGCTTAATTAGTTTCTAGATGAATTGGAATATTAATTTTATTGAAGTGTATTATTATTTTTTATAGGTTTGTTAATTTAGATTCTAATGTAATGAGGTTGTTTTGTTTTTAAAAAATGATTTGTATTGTACTTTTAATGAACAACGTGATATTTATGGAAAATGTTTTCTGAAATAAATCATTATTATTATTACTATTAAAGTTAATACACATTTGCCCAACAGATTTTTAATTTAATAATTTACTGATGCCAATTTATACGTAATACGAATACAGTTGATATAATTTTAGAGCGCTACTATTATCCAGTAACAGTTTACCACCTCATTACGTGAAGTAAGTATAGAAAGTGTTAAGTGCATTTGTTTTAAGCATAGAAAAAGTTTTCCATCATCTGCTTGTGTCATATGGTAGGTAAACCTTCACCGATAGATATGAAAAAAAACAGCTATGGGATAATAGATACGTCACAAAATAGTCACTGTTGTAAAAACGCAAGTGACGTTAGCGTTCGTACTACCCGGAAGTAATGATGCGTGTCAAAGGGACTGGCCTGATTATTTTCTCTAGATAAATTATATGTGATCTATTGCCGGATCTCTCTAAATATCGTGTATGTTGGGCATTTGGATAACAATGCTGTACAATACAGTCAATTCCTATCGACAAACGGCCTATTTTTAATATTTTTTACAATCAACACAAAATGGCGGCTATTTTTATGTTACCAAAAATTAAAATGTATATTATTTTTATGTTACCAAAATGAGAGTTAATTTAAGTTAATGGTCAGTTTGTAATTTAATAAATTACTGATAAAAAACGTACTGTATTTAATTTTTTTTCCAGTTTTCCTGAAAAATTAGAATATACTTGTATAACAAACTGTGTAAAAAATCTTTTTTACTAGTTTTACTCTTTATTTTTACGAAAGATTCTTGTGCTTACTTTACTAAATAAAACTGGGTTTTACAAACTTATTTTCATATTAAAATTTCTTTCCAAGCTTTTTTGTGAATATAGTAAAGGCTTAAAAAGAACAACAGTAGGTAAATGCTAAAAGTATCGACGTCTAACACATAAATAAACACGTATTGTAGATAAACACACACATAGTAAGAGTAATGATGTAGTAAACTCAAAACCGCTTAAGTGTCTCGATAAGTTATCTTTATCTTTGTATGCAATAGTAAATTCGACTATTGTTTCTGTAAATTACCCTCTTCCCTTAAGCAGCTTTGCTTTGAACATGGAATAAGATCTGATACACCGTACCGAGACGTCTCCCCGTAAAATTTTGATATCTATAACTTCGAATTTTGGAAACATGTCGGTCGGTATATGCTTAATTTAATAGATAACATATTAAAATATATATTATGGTATGTTATCTTTACACTTAATTTTATATAATGAGACAATATGTAAAATCAGTCGTTTGAAGAATAATTATAACTTAATAGTAGGTTACTTTAAGACTGGAACACATCACATTGTTAAACTTAGCGTCAAATTTCGCTTCTTCAAACAAATATATCGTATTCCAATCTCTAGTTTTAGATCTATAATGATTGAAAAATAAATGCATAATGAATTCAACATAAAAAATTCAACGGAAGAGTGATGTGGGCTGTGACAGAGCTTAACGAAAACAGCTTAGGAATTTAGGACATAATTTGTATTTTAATTTTAGTCTTGAAAGCGATTTCGTTACCGATTTATCAGATTGTTTTAAAATTTTGCGTGCAATTTACGTTTTCTATTTTTCATTCTCGCTATCATTTCTGTTGCACTAGTGAGTGAGCGTTTTCCACTTTTGCGTATTTTCCGTTTCGTATCAAGTTCGCTCGAGTGGAATCCAGATATATTGTCCCTGGATTTTCTCTGAGCTTTTGGTTAACACTCGTTAATTGAAAACAAAATAGAAGGAAACGATATTGTGAAATAAGAAGTTGTTTGATATTCGTTTTATTTACGGCACAAATACGTTTTAACAGTTGGAAGCACTTGCTACTTCCAACGTTTAAAAGGATTACAAATTTAATTGAAAAATATTACTTAATTCTTTTCAAAATCATCTTAAAAATGCATATTGCACCGCATCTATTTCGCTGAAAGAAGGGGATATAATCCTGGAATTAGAGACTTATCTTTAATTATAAAATGTTAAAATTTGGTTTAATATCTATTGAGGTATGTACCTCATTTAAAGGTCACATTATCTGAAGCTTCAATAAATAATATTAGAATAACGATTTCACCTTCCCGGTCTTAGAAATATTAAAATAGCGTGGTAGTCCTAAAATAAAAAAAATTACCTTTAATTACAAAATGTTGTTAAAAATTGATTTAGATTATGTTGAAGTTATGCACCTTATTTAAAGGTAACGTTGTCCGAAACTTTTAGAAATACTAGAATAAAGTGGGTTTATTAAGAGCGGCGATCGAACGTAAATCTGTAACGAAAAAACCTAACAACGCCCACTCCGCCTTCCATGTAGCGCGTCTGGCGTTCGCTTAACGTGTACGTATATGGTACGACGATATGAAGATCGCACGGATCGGGACGAGCTACTCGGAAATCGGACGAATATGTAAGCAGCTGTTAGTGACAAAGTTTACACTATCAAAGAAAAAACTGGAATTAGTATCAAAGAAAAAAAATACTGCATAAATAAATAAATTATAATTGCCTAAATTGATAAAAAATGCTATGCAATAGCTTTACCGCGGCAGTCTCCGAGTGCCGCACGTTTTTTTTATTTTTTACTGTTTTTATAGTGCATCGTAACAAATTTACGAAATATCTCAAACATCTAATGCCAAGATGATATTCCCTTTTGTTGAAGTTACGTTCAGACTTTCAGCGCCGGACGGATGCCACTGCACGTCTTACCCAGCGGCGGACTAAATATGAAGGGTGGGGGGAAACGTCTGCAGTTACCAAAATCGTGATACACAGTTTAGACCAGATACTTTTATTGTATGCAATATATATACGAGCAGGCGGACCTTCATACTACCCCTGACCTCCGACAGATTTAGTTCGCCTCTGGTTACCGATACATCATAATTAACAATCCTTTAATGCCTTATCCAATTACCTTACGTTAATTTAACATTACTTATGGCACTTTTTTCATTAAATCGATCACAGAACTCGATCGTTCGCAAGTTGGCAAAATACCAACTTACATTACGCTGACAAACTATCATAATTTACACTAAGAAACGAATCATGTCCTTAAGAATGCGTAGGAAAATCATTTACTTACAAATGTGGTACAAATATGTCGACGAAGCTACAGGACGGAAGCTTATTTTAGTTTATGCGAAGAATAAAAAATAAATGTAAAGAAACGGAGAGAAGTTAAGTTATCGGATAATAAAATTAATCAAATGTATGAACGTACATACGGTTACTTGATATGATTACCTTAAATACTGCCTTTGGCATTACATTAGTGTATCTACTAATAACATTTTATATATATGAAAACACTCTTTCCGCACCATTCGCGTACTCGTACGTGCTTAGAATGTAAAACCGTTGCTCCAAATGAGAAATTGTATTTATTTAGTATTTGAATTAAGCATGCTATGAATAAAATTCAATTCTTCGTCGTCGTTTCATGTAACACTTTTTACTTACATTTTCTTATTATTTTTTATGAAAACCGACAACTTACTGGATAATTGTTAATTGAACGAATTTAAACGAATAATTACACGTTAACGTTAATTAAAACGAATCTTGAATGTAAAAAGTAGAAAACTGTCAGTATAAATAGTTTACATTAATGAATTAAACTATAATATATTATAGCAACTGAATTTGGTAAATATTTTGAAAAGTCTTTAAAAGAGCTGTTTTGATATTTCTCCTTGGAATAAAATCGTATAAATAAGTAATCATCAGAGCAGAAAAAAAGCATCAGGAATAGAAATAGTATATAATATATATTATATGTACATACATGTATACGATTACATTTCCCTTCGGAATCCTAATTCTAACACCAAATATTTAATTTCTCAAAGTTTAAATACCTTTAGAGGAATAATCATTCTTAAATTACGTATTAATATATTACATCAATAATGACTGATCGGTTTTGATCATAAAATACCATTATCTAAGGTTGCTTACAGATCCACGCAGATTGTAAGATCCCTCTAATCTAATGATAAAGTACCATTTATCTATCACACAGGGATTCTCGTCCAATACTACCATCAAAATGATTTACACTACTTTCGAATAGAACACCGTTAAACACTATCTTTTCGGAATGATATACACGTCTCTGTGTGCTGATAAGTAATAAGATGTTACAATTACGTGACTATTTAATTTTCTCTTAAATCGTAATAAATATAACGGATACGTTACAATAATAACAATAATAAATTCGTTCAAACAGAACAGGGAAATATTCTAAGGATATAAATATGAAACATAATTAATAATAACAAAGATAACAGTTTTTTCCACGATATAGGTACATGAAAAATATGTGGAAGATGAAATAAACAGGAAAGGCCAACAAGCCTCCAATCTGTCACTCAAAATTAGCAATCGTATCTTTCATATGGCTGCATTCCTGAGGGGCATTAAGAGTAAAGTTTCGGATAGATCCGTGTGGCTACTAGCAATAGTATATACATAGAAACACTGACCATTAGTAATGGTATTAATGTGAACACTTTTTTTCACCCGATTACATAAAGAGGAATTTTTCTTCCTAGTTTGGAGTACTCCTAGTGTGACCCTAGTTAATCTGAAAAAACTAATGGAATAATTCGTGTTCACCCAATTCTTTTGTGCAGGGTGTATTCAGCTGTTAAAAAAGATTTTCAAAGCTGTTACAAATGATCAAACGTTGTCTAGTTGAAAGTGTTGCTTCTAAACACTTATTATTAGACCCTGATATTCATCTACTTGGTAACATTAAACAATAGTTCTAAAATAAGATCATTATAAATAGACATATCTCTAGGGTGGGTAAACGTAAACGGGATAGTAACACCGAATTATGTATTTCGGATTAAAATTTTAGGAATTTCGATTGAATAACAAAATGAATTTGAGTTAAATCAACCAAATTGTTTTCAGGAACCCGGCTTGCAAATAAATTGCCTAAAAAATATTGCTTCTACCTTTTATACGGTCTGCATGATATACTCTTAGCCTTCCAATTAATATAAATGTTGGATCATTACCAATGTTCTAATCAGTATATTTTTCTTAATACCTGAGACTTAATAACAAAATATTTTTAAAATGTCTCAGGTGTAACAAACTGTTAGTTACTGCTTTAAAATCTACTAGACTATTAGTGAGAGTGAGATAAAAAAATATGAACATAAAAGTTCTATTGATATATTTTCTTATTTTTCTTTCCAGTAATGCATCGGTCATACACATATACAGATAAAATAATGTTGGAGTGTTAATACAATTTCCTAAAAGTCTGAAATGTTCTCTTTAATGAAGTCGTGTTGTTAATATAGTATAGATTTTTTCCAAACTACACACCGTTTCTTCAGTTGGTACCGTTTATAATTGGTAGAGCTCGATGGAGTCCGAGAGGCGTCGTCGGAGGGACGAGCGGCGGGAGGCTGCGCCCTCCCGAGCTGAGCATCATACGGGTGTGAAGGAGTCGTCCAGAGCAGTCTCCTCTTGGACTTGGCTGGAGGGGCTGTAGTACTGTGGAAAATATGCTGTGTGAAATATATGGACATCAACTATATAACATCTAATCTAACATGAAATATTAATAAATAATTAGTATTCAGGTGCTTCTTCAACAATTTTGATTTGTGAACAATTATGTGTTTGTGAATAATAAACAAAAATATATTCATTATCCATTCATCAAAATTTCCTGTAAATGGAATATAGAGATATAGGAAAAATAACCTAGAACATTAAAATATTTTTAATCATTTGAGTTACAAGATTTGATCCCTGCCTAAGGATCATAAGGTAAAACAATATCCATTGCTGTAGTTTTCACTTTATTACTAATAATCCAATACATCTCCTGAAACTTTTTTCTTTGGTTAATTTCTAATATTTGAGTGCCATAAATTCAGAACGCCTTTACTGACATATTTATTTTAGCGCCCTTTTTACTATTTTGTATAATTCTTTTTACAACTCAAAACTGACTGAAATATGATTATGATTACAAATGCTTACCCCAGCGTAAGCGCCGCCATTCCATCCGAGACTTTCGCGTTCACTCTGCGTCATTCGCACCCTGGGAGCCTTCGGTTCAGGTTTTCGGGGCTTAGCTTTCATCACAGCACGGAGAGTGAGATTAGCTCGAGCAGCCTCAGCGCGTCCGTAGGCTAGGTACTCCAGAAGAGCTACAATCAGAGCTAGCACCAAGCCTCCAACCAGCACGTAGAAGAGTCCGGATAAGTGCGTCAAAGTTATCTCTTGAGCGTGAGGGAAGCGCTAAAAACGAGAATTTTAGTTATAAAACAAATCCACTAAAATAAAAAAACTTAAAAAAGAGAGAGTTACATGTGTAATTTAGTAGTATGTGACTAATATTTTGTGAGAGAACGAAAATAATTTTATCAATTTTTTTGTCGTTTTACTATCGAATATAAATTTATTTAGAAGATTGGTTACAAAAAAGTAGGGTAGAGTTATAGCTATGAAACATTTTTCACATTTGTTAACTAATTAGTTTATCAAATTCTAAATATGCGAATTACGACGTCTAAGGAATCATCTCCGCTTTAGCTATGAAACAATCTTAGATAGAACCACTCACCTCAGCGTTTCCACACTCATCCCTTACGAACCACTTCGTAATCATTGCAGCAAGTTTTCCATTCGATTTCAGAACTTGCAGAGCTAGATTCACTCCATCCCTAAAAATATATTGTTATTTTCTGCGTTATGCTACGAGTTTTGCTACTAAATGGACACAATTTTTAATTATAGAGTAACAGAACGCAAGCGACTCGCTTAGCAATAGGCGCTTCAAATGTCGCTATAAGAGAAAAAAACGCGCGGCGCCAAATTTACATGATGTTGACACAAATATACTCACCGTAGTTTGGAGCCCTTTGGGAAAGCGACGGCGTACTCCTGTAGTCCTGGTTTTTGGATGTTGATGATGACTTCACAATTGCCGTTAAAATTGTTGCCTCCCATGAGGTCCACGAAGAACACCCATCCTTGACGCTCCACGGCTTGCTGCGGTATCAATGGTCCAGGGCCATCGGGGGTATCCTAAATAAAACGTTCTGTGTATTCAGGTTATGCAATACACTATAAAACAATATACAAAGTAAAGATCAAATGTCCAAAACTTTAATGGTATTCTTATGATGTACCTAATAGTATTAAGTAGAAATAGCAAAATAATTTTATTTTACATAAGCGTCATAAAAATCGTACTGACTAATTAAAGTGCATTAGTCATAGTACCAATAGCGATAGCCGTTAAGTCGGTCAGTTACAATCAGGACATTTTATAATAGCAATGGACTTATTACAAAAACTTACTCGAGGGCATCGAGCGGTCTTGATCAGTTCATTAGCTGGGTAGTTGATTTCAGACAGGATGAGGGAAGCGCCAAGAGATGCGGTGTACATGGCCACCACGAACCACGCGAATGTCCACCAGGAGAGGCTTACGATACGGCCAGACATCGATCTAAGAGTAAACATAACAAATTGTTTCAAATTAAACAATATGTCATTTGATTGTTTTTTCGCTTACATGAAGACTTTTAGTACACACTATTCCACTTGTAGACTTGTAGACACTGTGTACCCTTGTTAAGTTTGTGTGTTAAGTGCCTTCACACATACAGAAAAGTCTACACGCTACCACTACTTTGTACTACTACCCAAGGTGGAGTAACTCCACCTTGGTTAGTTTAAATATTTATTACCAACGTATCTTATTTATTAAAAAAAGAAAAAGCATTGTTTAATTTTTACCAAGATTTTCTGTATAATTAGAGATGTTGTGTTCTGTTATTATTCGTGCCACGCTGCGAATTATGCTGTGATAGAAGCAAAACTTATGTTTTGTTTGAACTTGATCATCTGGAGTCATGAATGTAAGAGTTACGCTCCATATGACATGCAGTGCTTTATACGCTTGTTTGTAATGTTACAAGTTTGTATACGATTAAATCTGAATTTATAATACTATCTCATTTAAGTTAAGGCTCACCGCGGGGAAAGTTCATTTCCTTGTTGCAGAACGGAGCTGTAGATGTACCACATGCAATTTACGAATGTAAATTCGTTCACGACACGAGCCTAGAAAGTATAACAAATTATGTAAACGTACAGTCGTATGAGAAAGACAAGAAGATTCACTTAAAAAATATATATAAAATTCAAAAGCTGCTAAGATACTAACATCTGGAACTTGCTCTTCATCTCCAGGAGTAACAGCCCTTTCGGGTTCCTGGACATTTAAGACTCTCCACTCCAGAGGCGAGAATCTTGATACCAACCACAGTACGCTTGAAACGATTATAGAAGCGATGGCGATGCAATACTAAAAAAAAAAAAAATTGGATTATTTCACAAGGATAAGCTAGGGATATTAAGCAAGTTTATGGAATTTGTCAAACACTAACCAAAAGTCTTTTTATCAACAACAGACTTAAGAATTAGTCAATAATCATACTAATATTATAAAGGTGAAAGTTTGTAAGTGTGTATGTTCGTTACTTCTTCACATGTAAACGGCTGGAGCGATTTTACGCTTCATACGTGAAATCGCTTCATACTGATACTGATACTCTGGATTAACATATAGGCTACTATTTACTGTGGGAAAATATCTTATTCCCACGGGACGCGGGTGTAGCTGCGGGATTCAAGTAGTATTTTATAATTCCTCACCCATATTTGTTTTGCGAAAGGTGCGAAAAACGCAAAGGCATCGAAGAAGAAATTGTACGGTCTCTTCAGTTTCTTGTCAATTGTGAGGAAGGGTCTGCTGTAGTCTATCACCATTTCTCGTTCTATCGTCACTAGCATCGATGCAATCGCCATATCCGCTTCCTGATATAAAACGTGTATTACCAAAAAGTAAATTATGTTAATATAAAGGCTGAATTTAAAACATTCAAAATGATGAGCTACTGAAGACTGCACCAAACTTCTCATTTTCTTTGGGTGTGGTTGCCGGCACACTTTCTCATGAGGCGACCATCATAATTCGCGGAAGTAGCAACGCATCTGAGACTTCAGATAGAACCCATGTTCTATATGAAGTTGATTACAGATGTCCATGGGTGGCAGTGACCACTTACCACCAGGTGGACAGCAAGCTCGTTTGCTACTTCAGTCATAAAATAATACGTAGCGTTGTAATTTGAGCAATCTACAAATTTGATACTAAATTATTGTCAAATAAAAGATTCATTAAATTTTGTGTGTACTTAATAGCCTTATAGAATATAAAGGGTTAATAAGTTTGATAGTAGTGACAATAACAATACACATTAACACCTAAATAGTTAATATTTATATCCTTACATCTCTTAATAATTCACCGATGGCACCATCCCAACCACCTTCAACGGCGGGATTCTCCAATCCATACAAACCATCAAGGGAAAGACGCATTTCACCTAAAAAATAATCCGATATCAGTGAAAGCTAGTAAAGTACCGTTTTGTGTCTCATTTGAATTTTAGGCAGAAAAAAAATACAACCGACTTCCGTGCCAAAATTAAAAAATTATTTAAATATAAAGCATACACATTGGGTACTTAGTACATAGTCCCGAAGTCGGCGCTCACCATATTTCGCTGGATCACGACGAAACTATATGTGTCCTACATGAGCGCCGACTTCATAATTGGGGGAATTTACATGGGTTAAGGAGTTAACCTCATTTTTTCCAGAACACACAGATGGATCCTAACCATATTTAAGTGGGACCAACTTCCAGCTCGTTTCCACACAATATAAGAAGAATAATTAAAATCGGTCCACTAACGGCGGAGTAATTCTTGTACATAAGTATAATAAAAGTATATTGAGAACCACCTCATTTTTGAAGTCGGTTAAAAATGAGAAATTAGACTGTACTTACATTTGATTTCCATCATATCACAAAGTTTTTCGGTCAATTCCACACAGAAACCACGGTAATTGAACGGTATCGGCATCCCAGGGACATCGGTATTACTCATGACGTAGGGCGGTTCCTCCACTGTGGTGACGATATACGTCCTATTGCGGTCATACTCGCCGGGTAGCATCTTTGGTTTTTGAGGAACTATAGGATCCAAGCCTTTATAGTCATACCAGAAACCAATCTGTGTAAAAAAAAAATAAGTTTCTCATTGAACGATCATTAGAATGGCTTTAGATAAACACATCTTCTTCTTTATTATATATATAATGAATGTTTGTCTGTATGTCCTCTATAGATCGTAGACTATTCATTTGATCATGTGATGATCTTTAGCAAAGTTGTTATTCATGAGCTCGCGAAGGTTTCTGGATTTTTTTTTGTGATGGCGTAGCAACGCGCGCGAGGACAGCTGGTATTCTTATATTTCTATCGGAGTTTTTTATGTGACTCAGATCAAAACAATCTGTTTGTTTGTAGAATGGAATTGTACGCAACTATATAAACATTGTTACAAATGTTTTCTTCTAAAGACAAACAAATTTCTAATTTTAATTTACGTAATCAGATATCAAGGCAAATAGATTCGTAATCAAATGTAAAAACAATGACTTGCTTTTTTCAAGCTTCTGTTGTTGTTTAGCTCCACAACTTGCAGTGTGAAGTTGCGACGGTGACCATCACTATCGAAAGCAATATGGCCGGTTATGCCTTCGAACTCAACCTGAAACAAAGGGAATGACATGCCTTGTGCGTTACGTTTCTACCTTTTTGTATTCGGTAGAATAAACATAGATATTTAATCGCAGAATTCGCTTTTGAAAATACTGACACAATGATATTGTATATACTTAAAATGATGGGGATTTGCATAAAAGCGCTAGCTTAATTTAAATGATCATGAAATATTACCTTCATAATCAAACCTGAAATGATTATATGAAACACAATAGTAATTTAAAATATTATTTAACGCTAGAACTCAAGACTGAATATAAATTTCTAGTTCGAAATTCTTGTAAACTATACACTCTTGGTACACCGTTCGAAAGTAATAAAAATTCTTAAATTAACATAATTATCTTTGATCAAAATACTAACATCTTACCATTATTTAGGTGCTATTGTTTATTAAAATTAAATTGGTACGTACGTACGTCTTTCCTTTTCACAATTGGAGTACGAGCAATACATTCAAATCTCATGAACGGCCACATGACCATTTTGTTAAAGAATATTTTATTATGTGGTGGTTTCCACCCCATAACTCAAAGAGTTAAGCATCACAGCATACCCATGTCCAAGAGAAAAAGTTGCGTGACAAAATTTCCTATCAAATGAAAGAAAGAAAATGGAAATCGGTTTAGAAACACCCAAGTTATTCAAGGTTTTTAGAAACCGACATTTTCCAATTTTCCGGGAAAACTGCCGGAAGGTTTTCATTTTCCTCAATATGGGACTGCCTGTGAAACTAGCCGCATACAATGTCGTATGAATCGTGTCGGTAGGTCGACGATTTCAAGCCATTTCGCCCGAACATAAAAAAAAAAAAAAACGTGACGAATAGATAACCTCTTTCCTTTGGGAAGTCGGTTAAAAACAACTTTTTAGTAAGAAATATATTATTAAAAAATTGATGACCCTAGTAACAGTGCGGTTACTATACGGGTCTAACACACAGTGCGTTCCGGGTTTGATTCCCGGGCAGACAGGTATAGTGTAAGGCTAGGAGTGTAGAAAGCGTTTATTATTTTGTTTTAAAGCTTTTAGTGAATAAAAATGAATATAAAATAAACCGGCAGAGTGAGAGTCGGATTCGCGCATAGAGGGTACCATTTTTAATAAGAACAAAAAATCACTTTTATTTATTTTATTTTATTTTTTTGTAATTACAGCATCAGAAATACATCATCTGTAAATAAGCAACCGTCTAGCGATCACGGTTCATGAGATAGGCCTGGTGAAAACAGGTGGACAGGAGGAGTGGAGGTGCAATGAAGAAAGAAAGAAATAATAGGGTTGCGTTTTTACTCTTTAAGTACGGAACCTTAAAATGAAGAATAGTCGCAAATTATTATTCAAACACACTTAATGACTATTGGTGTTAAAGTGCTTAGCTAATAGGCAGCCGGGCTCAGTAACCATCTCTACTAGTAATTAATTAGGTTAATATTATTCGCTTAACTATTGAGACCGTTTTCCGTATAAAGCTTAACTATTCCGCTATTTTTAATTCAGACGTAGATACGCGTAATAATTACTTTCAGCAAACTTATGTTCTTTAATTATATATAGCCATTTTTTTTTATTTAATGAGTGAAAACAAATAAAATAACAATTGTAAAGAATTGTTTTTCTTACACATTTTGAATTAATAGCAGCGATAGTCTACTGGTTTGAAGTTCGGCCTCTTGACTTGAGTGCCCGGAAAATTAGAGGAATAAGATTCGTTATAATACTTAACGGGTACTCACGATATGCGGTTTATGAATTCTTATAGAATTCTTTTTGCCGATATTTCGACCCAGTTGCATGGATCGTGGTCACGGCCAAACTGCGGTATTATAATGTATCAATTCCGCGATAATACTAGTCTAAAATCGAATAAGATTCGGACTTATCGAGTGCTATCTCTCTAATTTTATTGAGCCATGTGCATATTATTTACTTGCTTACTTGCTTTGCTTGCAGATCATAATGATTATACATTTATAAATGAATTATCACTAGTTTTAATTGTGAAAGAAAAACTTGTGTATAATTTTTGAGATTTCTGCTTACTGCTTGAAGACGTGTGAAGTATACCGATCCATACTTGTCCAACGTAGGTACATGTACACGCCTGTGGGCTCAAAATTGTTCTCGGTATGAGAGGAAAACTGTGCTCAACTATGGGACATAATTGCTTTGATGACGATTATATGTTCAAATAAATTTTATTTTGAAATGAAAATTTTAAAAACGATTTGTCTTTACTAAGCAAGCAGAAAATATTTTGACTTTAAAAATAAACTGCTAACATCAGTGCAATTAAGAATCTAGATAGATTTGGGCAGTTTATAGCTTAGGTACTAAACAAGCCCGGCTGGTCGCTAGGTTCTAGTAATTAACCGTACCTTAATGAATTAGGTTAATTATTAATTGCTAGAGGCACCGCTTCACCCATGACACAGTAGCCTGCAATTTCGCTCAATTTCATTCTAACCGTGTTTCACTTATTCCTTCTCTCAATGAATGATAATAGATTCGGAGGAATACTCCAAATCGATTCTTCTTTATAACTAACTCGGTAGAAATTCTGCAGAGTTAATTAAAAAGATGTATACACATTATAAACTGTACAAACAAATCTCATGAGCGTCGCAAGGCTATTTTGACAAATAACTCCGTTAATTACTAAGGTTCCAATATTTTTTTACCGATTATACCAATTAAAGAATTGTAGTAACACTTAAAGTTATTAATAATCGCATTTCTATGTCAGAAGTACTATATATCTTTATCTATTATTTAATAATAAGCATCAAGCTATCCAGAATATACAGTAAACACGCTTTCTACACTCATAGCCCCACACTAGGATTTTCTCCTGTGTCGTGGGCACCATGGACACACACAAGACGAATACACAAACACCCAGACCCCGAACATGCATCTAAACTCATCATTCTGATACCTGTCTGGCCGGGAATCGAACCCGGGACCCATTGCGCGTCAGACCGGTGTGGTAACCTCTCCGCCACGCGGGTCGTCAGTATAACACACCTGCGATAGGTACATCTGCTTTTAATAAGAAAAAAAATAATTTACATCTCTCATATTTCACGTTATCAAAGGCAGATAGTGGATATAATAAAGTTAATGAATCGCCAAAGAAGCGAACTCGCTCACACGCTCAATTTAAAACATCCATATCCAACACCTGGGCTCCTCTGTAATTCCTCTTAATTTGAATCTGACCCACATTCTAACTTATTCGAGCTTTCAACGCTTAGCTATCGATTCCGGTAAAGCAGAACTACGTACTCGTATATTTATTCGAAAAAATCGTGTAAATTACTTGTGAGTTTTGCTTTACCTATTTAATTCAATATTACAAATTAATAGATTTAACTACAGATGATCAAGATTATAAGATATGTACAAGGTCCGTCTACATATACAGACATCGTCGTCAACTTATTATTGTCTATTACTGCTGGGCACGGGTTTTTTTTAAATGAGTGGAGTGGAGTAATGAGTTACACTGGACAAGTGTGAATTGTTAAACTTCACACGCCTTTGTGAACTATTTTTTTGTTTTATAGAAGTCTGGTACTTTTCCTCGCGATGTTTTCCTGTTGGACTTTTATCCTCCACCATATGGCAGTGATAATTAATTTCTAATGCACCATCGTGTTACCAGCGCTAGTTGTGAGTGCCGAGAACATCGCCCCGATTGAGAGGCCAAGCTTCAATCATTAGTTTATCACTGCTCCTATTGTACGAACAAAATATGAGCTAACATGATTGATTTACTACTTACTACATACATTATTGAACTAATTTGTCATTTGATATGTTATTAATATTTCAGGCACCATATGATACAGGCGAATAGCTTGTTAAGGGATATATCAATGTATGCGATTGTAGCAGTGCGAGTAATAACCTACGCGTTCATATTGGCAATTTTTTTTATAACTTTTATAAAATTTGACATATAATGTTTTTTTTTAAATTGTAAAGTTAGTTAATTAGTTTTTAAATGAAAGTAATGAAAGGGATTTAGCACATTTGCAGTTTCGGGCGCCACGATTTTACGTTTTTCATGAAACAGAGTTTTGGTTCGCTCCTGGACTTAACTCTCCCCTAATGAGAGTGTTTGCCGATGGTCACTGCGTCTGACATATATGTGTTGATGACCGTGAGCATTGATGTTTCACTAGCCGGCAATATTATATAAAGTGAATTCATATACCATTCTACTTCTAAAATGAAGTCATGAAGAATGAATGTTATCATTACATAGTATAAAACAAAGTCGCTTTTCGCTGTCTGTCCTTATGTACGTTTAGATCTTTAACACTGCGCCACGGATTTTAATGCGGTTTAAGATAGAGTGATTTAAGAGGAACGTTTTTATGTATAATACATGTATAATATAGTAGAGTAGAAGTAGAACACTAATGATTTTAGATTTTGACTTTTAGGCGGAAAGAAATTCGCTGGGTCAACTAGTATATTCTAAATATCAGGTTTTCTTCCTCAAAGGCTAGGTTTAAGAACATGAAACGTACCTTTAACTCAAGTTTTAGTCGCCTAAATAGCTATTGTAACTGTAAAAAGACTTCTGAAAGACAAATTACGTTGTTTATAGCTCCTGTTTTCCATTTAAAGGATCCACGCCCACACGTTCGAGATTCTATGTGTTCAATTAAATCTAGTCCACTGGCAATTTATTTGGACTTCGAAGCGTTACTCGAATCCGATGCAAAGTAATTGGTCCGGGTAATTAAATTCCAACAAGTTACATTTCAATTTTAAAAATAATTGCGAGCCGTATTACTGTTTGAAATAGTACGGAAGACATATTTATCAAAGGCGTTCGAAATTAGTCCAGAGGACGGCAATGCTACCTTAGTCGACTTGAAGTGAAATTCTATGTTACCTTGACGACCCGCGTGGCGTTGCGGTTATCATACTGATCAGACACACAGTGGGTCTCGGGTTCGAGTCCCGGCCAGACAGGTATCTGAATGATGAGTTTAGATTCTTGTTCTGGGTCTGAGTGTTTGTATATTCGTCTTTATCCGTGTTCATGGCACTCACGATACAGGAGAAAATCCTACTGTGGGGCTATAAGTGTAGAAAGCGTTTTAGGTTTTTTATATGTTTTACCTAGGTTTGATCCCAAATGTGTATATGTCACGGCTAAATACAATCAGACGGACTGCATGCTTCTACTTATATAACATAAAATAAATTTATTTGTTTGTTATTAATTTGTAGATACGAGACTGGAGAATTCATTGTGAATTATCTTTATAATGAACTGATTTATCATAATTACCAAACAAATGCGATTTCGGTCCAATCCATGTTGATCGTGAAAACATATTAAAGCAACATTTTTCGTTACGTTGATTAAATCAGCCCTCGCAATTAAGTTTGGGTATAATTATCAACACAATGATCTTGTTTACGGTTTTATTCAGTTAATTCGAGGGTCTTTATTTGTTAAGCTCTTTACCGACCACGCATTGTGTGACCTGCGGTGTGACCGTGGTTTGGTGGTGCGGGCGCCAGTAGTTTATGGAAAATATGCATTATAAAATAAAATCGTATGCAGTGTATAAATTTTAACGTACAAAAATTTCATCAGTTAAAGTTGCATACACAGGTATTTATCGCCTTCTAAATATTTCTAAACCTAGCTTGACGTATTTAATTATCGATTTCTTGGGTGTTAGGTAATCTGGATGGTTCTTGGCGATCGTCAAATCCAAAAGGTGACTGCAGATATGTAGGTTTATTTAATCCCTTTTTTTGTTTTCAGCCTATTTTTTTGACACATAACGTTAAAGATATATGCTATTTTCTGCCTGCATTCAATTGTAAATATTTTTCAACTGAACCTACTAGGTATTAAGTAGGTATTTTATACCTATATAGCGGGCTATACAATATTTATTTTTATTTAGACCCTAAGCGTATAAGAAGAGAATCAGGCTTTATATAAAGTGGTCACAGCCGGGCATTCACATCATATATGTAGTTAGATACAGCTTACATGTAACGTGACTGTATTATAATATGTATTCATTAATGTATATTAGTATATATTTTTATATAATAAAAAAATATACCTAATTACGTTTATATCAAATTATTAAAAGGAATCACCACTTTAAGTTAGTGAATAGACATTAGAATGGTGAAAAGCAGTAATTGTCATATCTCAATTTAGTTTGAGTCCGTTAATAAACTGACTTAAACTAAATTGAGATATGACATTCGTCACATAATAAAAATATACTAGTACATAATTATAATAACATATGTTAACTGATTAGATAGAGTTCTAAAATTCTGAAATTGTATTTATTGTAAATTGCATTTATTTTTTTTTTTTTTTTTTTTTTACCAATCAATATATTTAATTCATTAAAACAAACAATTCTATGTACATTATATACAAAATAAATTATTTAAAATAAAAAAAACATATTTCTTTAAATCTAAAAAATAATACAAATTATAAATAAAACAAAGAGTCCATACCGCTGCCTTTTGGGAGAGTCCCAAGAATGCTTGCGGCATTTCCGCGTTGTATGGCCAAAAATTTAATTGCATTTATTATCTTAACTTTATTCATTTTATTGTCCTCAAGTAATGAAATTTATTAGTAATCTCCGAGCAAAATACTCAATACAGCACAATATCTTACGTAACGTAATTTTTTCACGTTTCATATAATCATTTCTCGTATCGAACATATCAGAACTCGCTCGCATACAGTAATATGAATTGGCATTCGCATAAGCAATGGGGAATTTAAATAACCCTAGAGAATACTTTTATTATTGTAGACGGAATTAAAACGAATACCTTCGCACCTGTTATACAAATGACTTCATTTGGTAGTGACGGAGGCGAAAAATTCAGTGTGAATAAATATTACGTGAAATAAAATGTGGAAGGCTTTGCTAATGAATGAGAGAAATGAGCTATTACGGAGACTTTTGGTACAGCGGATAATGTTATCACATTTTTTGTTGTCGAATCGGCTGAAGTTTTAAAAAATACTCACGAGTCAAACTTCGAATATAAAATGAAATTTCGGAATCAGATTCACAAAAATATCAGCGTCAGCTGATAGGATATCAATAAATGATTTCTTTTTTAACTGGAACTAGTGAGTTAATTCAAATCTGAATTGGAGGGAGCTTTGGACTCGAAATGTAGTAGATAGTACAATTTACTTTAATTGATGTGACGAAAGAACTACAAATGTTGTTGAGTTAAATAACTGAAACTTTTGAATAATATCTAATTGAATTGAATATAAGAATATCGAATAATTCCAAACAGAAGCTGAGTTCAAATAAGTTACATAATGACAGGTTTTCATCCGGATGAGTTGACACAGTAACCGCGCTCTTTCGTTAATTAAAAATAAAGTTAGTTATTACATAATTTTACCATATTCCGATCCGAATTTCATATCAATATCATTCCAAGTAGGGCTTTTTATGTAGTGTATTTTACATAGAGGAGAATGTAATGTATCGGAGTTTTTAGCTCGCTTCCGGTTCTATTAAATATATTTTCAATTGGTTTAATATAACTATTTTAATCGATAGGATTATTTAACTCGCTTGCGTAATGAATAGGATTTTTTAATAAGTTGGTACGAACAACTCATGCTTATGTGAAACACGAGTCGATACTCACACACTTGCGTTGCAACTCAAATACATAGATATTAATTATAAGAAAGCCAGGTAGTTTAGAATATATATTTTCAATATGTAGTTCTTTATGTCTGGTAAATCACTATAGAAAATGATAAGACAAAAAATTATATAGATTGAAACAGTAATTAGAAAAGGTAAAATATCTATCGATGTATATTATTTTCAATTACGAATTTTTTTCTAAAACTTTAACTATCTCGTATACTATTTGTACCGAAGTTAATTTTTATATATGCCTACTCTTTTGCTTTGATATAATCTGCTTCCAACAACTAAACCATTTTGTAATAACTTTTTAAATAATTTGTACTTAAGAAAAAATCTGAATATACATTAACTGTAATTAAATAACTTTTCTGTTATTATCATTACTCGTTTAAACATTTCTCTTTAATCTTGTCTAATGTATTTTATAATAATTGTTGGCACTCTAAGTCGTGTAATGTTATATTTATGTTATATTAAGACCAATATTATGTAATACATGACTGTCTTTGTCCAGAATAAAATAAATAAAATAAAAATAAATAACGTGTTATGTTGTAATTTGTTAAAATCTTGAACTTTTTGACGAAATCTCTTCGCATCTTGAGCCGATTCTATATGACGATACGTACTTTTTTCAGCATCTTGGAGCTCCTGTCCCCATAGTCATATACGTGAAGCACGCCGGGAGGGTTGCACTCATAGTTGCTGGAGTTCAGTGCGGCGACCACTTTGGCGATCGCTTCAAAGTACTCAGGCCGCTTGAAGTACCAATTGTTGATAAGTTCGCAACACAGCACGACTATGTCACGCAGAATTGCCGCCGCAGCCTGTGGACAAGTAACTCTTTCAAAATCAAAATAAGAATAAGTAATAACGATAGGTTGGTAATGTTCCTTTTAAAGCGCCTTCGCCATAACGAAACGCCTTTTGCAGATATGGAAGGTTATTAGAAATAAAAAGTCTATAAACTGTTTACTACAAAGGAAATGGTTAGACTTACATGTGTATATAACACATTCTAGGCAAAGTATTCCTTGAGAGGAATATCCAGTAGACATTATTTATATGTCCATTTGAATACATATCGACACATCGGCGTAATGATAAAATATATTACATAACATTTACTTGTTGATTTTACAAACATTATTACTTAAGAATGTAATTTTACATAAAATTAAATGAAATGAAATGTCGTTATTTTGTATAGACCTGCGCCCTACTTACAAATTGTCAGTTACACTTTTTTTACACTACCAGCGGATCGGAACACGACCTCAACTGACAAGTTCCGGCAAGAAACTCAGCGGGTTTGTCATTTTTGTTATGTTGTATTTTTTTATTGATTATTTTGTTATATGATCTGTAGAATACGCATCTACCACAAAAAGATGTGAAGAATATCTGAAGCGGCTAATATGATAGGCCATTACAGATCCGGGTAACAGATACTTGGTGACCACCGATCATTATTTAGGAGTTTAGAAATGTGGTAGGTGATGATTTTAGGTCTTCAGTTTATAGGTACTGCTAGATTATAGAATAAACTTGCAAACATTTGGGATTTTGAAACGGAGAATCGCTAGCGTGCTCCCGATTGGTGTTCGGTCAGATGTGTCAATACGACACGCTTAAGAGGTTAAGTAACCTTTGCGCTTGACAGAAGAAATTGGCTGCCACCTGCCATGGGCATGATCATCCAATAGCAGTCGTAATAAAAAATGCAATATTTGCAGGATGATAGTTTTGCGAAAAACGGGTTTAGGCATTCTATTAAATCTCTACTTCACCTGATTAATATTACAATAAAAATATATATGTTAATATGATATAATGCATTAAAGTACATAATACAGTACGTATCTAAATCAGCGCTAGTATTGCTATATACCTCTGTATATATTAAAATTGCTATTCGTTAGTCTCCCTAAACTCGAGAACGGCTGGACCGATTTGGTTAATGTAGTTTGGTTTTGTATAATAATGGTTTTGTATTATTTGTGGAAGTCACCGGAAGCAAGCATAAGGTGAGTAAATTTGAAAAAATGCCAGTCCCATATTTGTTGCTCGTCCTGTCGTTTACAAATCAATTAAATTTGAAAGTCCTTCAGAAGTCAAATTAAATTTAAAAGTGTAGTTTTGTTATCTTTTTTTTTAGTATTGAATGTCAAACGTTTGATGTTTGTCCAGTCGTTCAGAAATCAAATAAAATTTAAACTAATACTTTTTTTACCCGCGTCACGTTTTCTCAGTTGTGATTTATTTTTGTGTGCATAATGTGGTTTTCTGTATGATGTGATAGTGTATCACGCAATAAATTAATGTATTCGCGTGCATCAATTGAAAAATTCTATTTCAAGAATTGCTCCAACGTAATAATTAATTGCATTTGCTTGTAGTTAAGATTGCTCCAAGGTAATAGTTAAGTCAGACAACGGCTGTTGCCCATTTGCCTTTCCCTTCAAAAAAACTATAATTTTTAACAAATAAAATACTTCAATCCTTGGATTAATCTTAAGGCACAGTGCATTCCTTTTGTTAGTGATTATGACGTTATCGATTTTTTAATCCCTTAAATTTCGTTTCATTCCTAATTATTTGTTCTGGTATTTTTTAGCCACATTTTACTATTCTACTACCTATTATCCTTTAGTTTTTTATTTATTGATTATGAGGCGTTACGAAGTGCGCCGAACAGCTGGTTATTTATATAAATTTTACGTCATGAACAAGTTCCAAAAAAAGTGTTATATCTTTAATAATATTCTCCTGGTGCAATTACCTGAAAAAACTCAATTTCGCAAGAAATGTCTATTACCGCTTTCTTTATTACGAGGGCAGAATAGGCGAGATGAGAAAATCGCTAACATTGTATAGAAAACAATTTTACGATGACTAAAAATATTTAATAATTTGTTATAGAAATACGAATCAATCAATACAAAAACGGTAACTGTAACATAGACTCCAATCTATCAAACTTATAAGTGAAAGGACACAGGACCTGGCAAAAAACTATTGCAAACGTTAACTTATGCTGATGATAGTTCCCAAAGTTTCCAAGGACCGAACTATCGAAGTCCAAAGAGAGGGCGATATATCACTCGAGGTGCTACAAAAAACAGCCACTGTTAGATGAAAGGCCTCAGAATTAATAACACGGTTCGCTGAGAACACAACACCGATATTATTTATAACACCCAAATGAAATAGTTATAAACTATTCGTATCATATTAAATAGTTCGTATAATTCAAAGCAGTGATGACCCGAGCCGTTGAAGAGAGATGGGGGTGTAATAAATTTCTTGCCAGTTAATAATAAGTTTGAAACTACATCTCACTGTAAGCATAAACTATTCAATTAAATAAAATTATAAATAGTTCTTTTTAACTGATTGATGTAGCAAACGAGCATACTGTCCCCCTGATCGTATGTGGTCACTGTCGACCATGGATCTGTAAGCAACTTCATATAGACCATGGGTTCTATCAGAAGTCAATCACAGATGCATTGCTATTCCCGAAGACTAAGATAGTCACCTCATACTAATGTTTTTTTGGCACCCACACCCTTCCATCGAAATGCAAGAAATGCTTAACGGTAGAAATAGATGTAGCGGTGGTACTTCCCCGGTCGAACTACACTGGTTCTACTACCTTGAAAAAATACCTTTTTATATAAATTTGAAAATCAAGCAAACATGCAGGCCAACTGACGATAAGATGTTGCAGTCGCCCATGGATAACTGTAGCTACTATAATTCATATAGCTAAGATGGCCGTCTCATATAAAAGTGAGCCATAATTACACCTTTCCAACAAAATACAAGAGGTTCTTCACACTCGAAATATGTGTAGCGGTGAGCCATACTCATTCATACGTTTTAACTCTTTGTTACTAAAAGTGTTGAGTGAGAAATATGTAAATTGGGTATTTTAACACAATAAAAGTCTTTGTGTCGAAGACACGCGTGGTGTTCACCATATCGGTCTGATACGCACGATACGTTCCGTGTTCAATACCCGGCTAGACAGACTTAAGAATGTTGAACATAAATATCTTTACATTGCTTATACGTCTTTACGTGTATCCGTAGTAACAACGAGTCAGCAGATAATCCTAGTGCCCTACACTAGTATTATCTGCATGAGTATATGAAGCGTTTTCACGAAAGTATTCAAATCCTTGCATTCACACACGAGCAAAGTTATCCGTTAGTTCCACGAGTTAGAGTGAATTAATTTGATGTTAATTCTCAAAAGCAATAGAGTTAGAGGTATCTGACAAGATGCTCAAAAAAGCGAGGTTCCCAAGTTCGCCATCTGAATATGTAATTAGAAATTCATTATGATTTGGCTACGTGTTCCTCCCGTTGATTATACGTCCCGGTCCTACTTGATATTACCGTCACGTAAATATAGGTAATGAGATGCACTCTAACCTCTTGACCTTTGGCTAACAGATACTACATAATGACCAGCGATGGCTCATTTTTCTTTACATTATTTTCCAAAGACGCGCGTGGCAGTGCGGTTAGCATACCGGTATACCAGACAGGTATCTGAATGATGAGTTTAGATGCTTGTTCTGGGTTTGGGTGTTTGTGTATTCGTCTTTGTGTGTGTCCATGGCACCAACGATACAGGAGAAAATCTTTCTGTGAGGCTATAAGTGTAGAAAGCTTCATTAGTTTTTTTTTTTATTTCCATTTTGAATATTAATATGTAATTAATCAATATGTAATTCTATTACGATTTCCCTTCGTGTTCCTAGCGTAGATGATTAATCCGTTTCCACTTGACGTCCCCAACATTATTTAAAAGTGTCAATGACCAGTCACAGGAACGCTCCTTTGTAGTTTTTTTTTATCTAAACATGTATGTAAAGTAGAAATTTGCGTATTACTTTTAATTGTTAGCTGTAAATAAGGGCTTATTTACATCTACAGACATAAGGCAAGTAAGACATTTACTTATTTCTCTTTAGGCTCCTATCTTTTGCGGTTGCGTTACTTTGGAGATCCCGGAGTCCTCTTTGTAGCGCGGAGGACGGACACCGGGGGGGTTTAAGTGCGGTAAAAATCCCACATAACCTTGCGTCACTACCACGGCGTCGAGTACCTTTTGAAGGTTTCCCCCTCGAGAGCGAAAAAAAAATGGCTCCTATTGACTCCTGAGGTTGATTACAGATGTGGTTGGCTGTGGTCAGTTACCATTAGATGGCCCGCATGCTTGTGTTATACTTCGATATTACGACATAGTGGAACATAGTAGAATTAAAGTGGAGAGAGAAACATGTTCTCAAAAAAGAACCAAAAAATAGAGTGGAAGCCACGTTATATAGGTAGATATAAACTAAGGTCTAAATCGTCACTATTCTAGGATCCGCCCCCAGTAGTAAGATAGTAATGAGTCGACGACGGAGACGAGCGATATTTAAGATATTCACAGAATTTAAAATCTGAATTACCTACAGCAAATTAATATTGAGATACCCACTTAATATTGGTGTCACGTAGTCTTTGGAATTACCTGCACCCTTTGACCTTTGAATAACAGAACCCTATAGCTGACCAATTTTAATCAAGGAATATCTTCGCCATTTTCTTACTCAAGTCTCGTCAATATTGTTTGTTGGAAAGTATCATTTTATTATTTTTGAAAGCGTTTAGAAATTAGTGGCATTATATACTAGTTACCCGTCGTACTTAATCTAAAAAACTACTTGATACTATTAAAAGTGTGGCAATAGTTATCAATTTTACTAATATTATACATAATTAGAAAACCGTTTTGGTGTACATAAACAGATTTTAAATGTATTTTTCGATTTTTTTCTTCCAATTATTTAGGTTATTTAAATCACCCATTAAGGAAAAAAAATGTTTTCATTGACTATAACGTATGTAAAAGTAATAGCGTGAATATTGTCTAAGACATGTGACATTTTTAACATTATGTAACCTATTTTCAAAGTAACATAATAATAAGTAATTTATTTCGTTTATTATAATTATGTGTCTTTATGTAAAACGTGTGTTGGTGTGTATGATGTTTTTTATTGATTAACTAGCTGTTGCCCGCGACTTCGTCCGCGTTTCCGTTGTTTTTCGTAAAAAAAAGTAGCCTATGTCCTTCCTCACGGTTCAGTGGTTTTGATGTAACAAACAGATTAACTTTCGTATTTTAGTAGGGAAATATAATATGTCATATCTACAATACTGTTGAAAAATATCGCAATACGGAACCGCACAATATTATTGTTAATAGCTTTGCCCGCGACTCCGCCAGCGAGTAACTCCTTGTGTGTTATTGAGTTAATGTATTGGTAATATTGTTTAGATCACGTTCACATGAGGCTTAAGAACCTTTTTTATTTTTGTTTTCGAGGGGGAAACCTTCAAAAGGTACCCGACGCCGTGGGAGCGACGCAGAGTTATGTGGAATTTTTACCGCACTAAAACCCCCCCGGTGGCCGTCTTCGGTGCTATAAAGAGGACTCGGGCTCCTCCCAGATGGGCGGATGGGCCCACCACCCAATCTAGTCTTTACGGCGGTATGCGACCACACATATCGCCACCTTCCCGGTATCGCCTGGCTGGACGGTTCAAGCTCCCACTCTAGCCGCCCGCAACCCCGGAAGCCCCTTTTAGTCGCCTCTTACGACAGGCAGGGATACCGTAGCCCTATTCCGATCCTGCCGAAGGCTTAAGTACTTATATAACGAAAATACTTCAATGCAAAGCTTCCGGGTAAACTATGTTGAATGTTGATCCATCCGGCACGTGAACGTAAAGATTTTTGGAACTACTGACCCGGGAAAGAGCGACGTACAACTGACCATGCGAGAAACAACTGACACCGAGATCTACTCCAGCAACACGAAAAGTCTGCCCTTGAGCCTTATTAATTGTCATTGCATAACACACCGATACTGGGAATTGCGTTCTTTTAAATTGGAATGGAAAATTATTAGGTACTAAGGGAATTCTGGGAATAAAGACGGTTTCTCCTGCACCGCAACCTGTTAAAATTTGAGCCTCGATAATATTTTGTTGCAACCGGGTTACTTTTAGCCGAGTTCCATTGCAAAGTTGTGGTGGTCTTAAATTTCGGAGCAGAATAATCGGAATGCCAATTTTTAAACAAATTTCATGAGAAGGAAGTCCGGGCATATTTAAAGAATTTAAAAATTCTATCGGGTAGTTAGTGGCGTCTTATTCATCGACCATTCTATTTATTGAACTATAAACTTTGCTTTCCCCTTGTATATTCGACAGTATTTTATTATTAATCTCAAATGCCTGGTCATTGCGAGGAGTTAAGATGGATCTTTCGCATAGCCAAGAATTGTCCCTATTTAATATATTTGTTACGTCACCGTGACACTGTTCACTGTTCACTGTTCACTGTTCACTGTTCAGTGTTCACTGTTCACTGTTCACTGTTCACTGTTCACTGTTCACTGTTCACTGTTCACTGTTCACTGTTCACTGTTCACTGTTCATTTTTCATTTTTCATTTTCTTTTTCATTTTTCATTTTTCATTTTTCATTTTTCATTTTTCATTTTTCATTTTTCATTTTTCAAATTTTCATTTTTCATTTTTCATTTTTCATTTTTCATTTTTCATTTTTCATTTTTCATTTTTCATTTTTCATTTTTCATTTTTCATTTTTCATTTTTCATTTTTCATTTTTCATTTTTCATTTTTCATTTTTCATTTTTCATTTTTCATTTTTCATTTTTCATTTTTCATTTTTCATTTTTCATTTTTCATTTTTCATTTTTCATTTTTCATTTTTCATTTTTCATTTTTCATTTTTCATTTTTCATTTTTCATTTTTCATTTTTCATTTTTCATTTTTCATTTTTCGTTTTTCGTTTTTCGTTTTTCGTTTTTCGTTTTTCGTTTTTCATTTTTCATTTTTCATTTTTCATTTTTCATTTTTCATTTTTCATTTTTCATTTTTCATGTTCATTTTCGTACAGATAGATGACTGAGTTATAAACGTAAGAGTAGACAAATATAATCAGAAAGCTTTGAACTGCTAAGCTATCGGGAGTTACACGTTTATTGTGAGTCAACCATAAAAGATGGACATATGCTGTCGTAGGATATTTTTTAGATAATTTTAAGGAAAATATTTCCCTCATACATGATTTCTGTGTAGCTTTAACCATTAAGGTTGCACACGCGACAGAAGCTTAAAAAAGTAACTTCTCCCGTTTTCCCAACATTTCCCTTTACTGCTCTGCTCCTATTGATTGTAGCGGGATGAAAAGTATACTATAACCAGCCCAGGAGTATAAAGAATAATCGTACCAAGTTTCGTTAAAATCCACTGAGTAGTTTTTGTTTCTATAACGGTTATACAGACAGACAGACAGACAGACAGACAGACAGACAGACAGACAGACAGACAGACAAAAATTTTACTGATTGCATTTTTGGCATCAGTATCGATCCCTAATCACGCCCTGATAGTTATTTTGGAAAAATATTTCATGTACAGAATTGACCTCTCTACAACTTTATTATAAGTATAGATGTATTTCTATACATTTTTTAAAATATCATAGACTTTATAATTCTCCGTCTGCGTTTTATAAATATTTGCATTTTATAAAAATGCTCATAGCGTTACTAAAAAAAGGAAGGAAATATCATTAAACAAGAATATTCCTCCCACTTAGGAGGTAGTGGTATTCCTGTACCTTAATGGAACTTATACGTGACACTGTCGGCCATGACGCTACCTTCTCGGATCCCGAATTAAATTTCCAGCGAGGCGTAATCTGAACGATGTGATACCTGTTCTACATATCTTACTATTATATATCCTCTTTTTATGTGTGAGTGTTTGTAAAATCAATATAATTACTTATTGGTCATGTACCAGTCGCCCTTTTTGAAGAACAAAAAAAAATTAGACCTGAATAACACAGCGGGAAACCGGTTGATTCAGAAGGTACAGGACTGGTTGGAGTGGCGTCATTTAGGGGCCTATGTCCAGCAGTGGACCTCACAGGGCTGATGGATGGATGGATGTACGAGTAAGTGTATTTACGCTACTTAATGAAGAGTTTAAGATGAAGGCTACAAAACATATGCCAGATTGACGGCATGTGATAGCATTGAACGTCGTCGTAGACTCATTATTGTACCATTGCTGGGCACGAGTATTCTCGTTTAGATCATAGTCTAGGACGCAGGCCAAGTGTCAATTAGTAGAATTAACACATCTTCGAGAACTTTTTTGAAGAAATCTCAGTAATGTAAATTTCCTTACGATGATTTGTTTCATCCAAAAGCGGTGACACTTATTTTAATACGTATATTTTAGAAAAAACGGTAGTAGGCTGAGAGCCCCGATTGGGAGGCGTTCAACTATAAGACTATCACTGTTCTCTAATAACATTAAAATAATTACAGAAGATTTCGCTATCTTGGAGAATTTCGTGGCCTTAGTAGACTGGTTTTTAACCGACTTCCCAAAGGAAAGAGGTTATCTATTCGTCACGTATATTTGTTTTTTTTTTTATGTATGTTCGGGCGAAATGGCTAGATATCGTCGACCTACCGACACGATTCATACGACATTGTATGCGGCTAGTTTCACAGGCAGTCCCATATTGTAATATTCGACGTTAACGTTTGAAACGCCATGCGAATGTTTCGTGGCCCTAAGAATATGTTGAAAAAAATTATGTGGCCTCTTTAAGTGTGTATGCGTATGTATGGAGATTTTACACTTACGGTAATTACCAGTCATAGCTATGAACGTTTCTTTACAATTTCATTTTGTAATATCAATATATAATTAAAATTTAATTATGATTTCGCCTCGTGTTCATAGCGTGGATTATGAATTCGTCCTCACGTAATATTATTGACACGTACCAATGATCAATCTTAAAAATAATACTTTCTAATTTTTGCAATCTACATATGTATGCAAATTTTTGACGACCTACGTGGAGGTGCGGTTACCATACCGGTCTGACACGCAATGGGTTCCGGGTTCGATTCCCGGCCAGACAGGTATCCGAATGATGAATATAGATTCGCTATAGGTGGATGTTTGTGTGTGCTTTGTATGTGCCCATAGCACCTTCGACACAGGATAAAATCCTAATGTGACGCTATGAGTGTAGAAAGCATAAAGCGTAAATTCGAAAATTGTTGAAACGCGTATAACGAATGATGAGTTTAGATTCTCGTTCTGGGTCTGAGTGTTAGTATATTTGTCTTTGTATGTGTCCATGGCACCTTCGACACAGGATAAAATCCTACTGTGGCGCTATGAGTGCAGAAAGCGTAAAGCATAAAGCGTAAGAAAGCGTACATTCGAAATTTATTGAAACGCGTATAATGAATGATGAGTTTAGATTCTAGTTCTGGGTCTGAGTGTTTGTGTATTTGTCTTTGTATGTGTCCATGGCACCTTCGACACAGGTTAAATCCTATTGTAGCCTTATGAGTGCAGAAAGCGTAAAGCGTAAAGCGTAAAAAAGCGTACATTTGAAATTTATTGAAACGCGTATAACGAATGATGAGTTTAGATTCTCGTTCTGGGTCTGAGTGTTAGTATATTTGTCTTTGTATGTGTCCATGGCACCTTCGACACAGGTTAAATCCTATTGTAGTCTTATGAGTGCAGAAAGTGTCAGCATAAAAGCGTAAATTCTAAATTTATTGAAAAGCTAAGGTGACTCCTGTAGATAATGTTTCTTGATTGTGTGTGTGTGTGTGTGTGTGTGTGTGTGAAGATTCCACTACACTTACGGTAATAGATCGTTTGTTCCAGAAGGTGCGGAAATTCTTGACCACTTGACGCGACTCGTCTACCAACTTGAAGCCTGTCACGCGGACCGCACCCAACTCCCGGTCGGACCAGTTTTCGTCCATTACCTTGCAAAAAGAAAGAAAAGTTATGTTAAAACATATAATAATAAGACACAAGGAATGTTGAAATTATAATTTAAATTCCACTACATTGTTTGTATTGCAGTAAAATATATATTTGATATTATTCTATTAATTCTACTGTCGTATTTATTTAATCATAAGTATAATAGTACAAATGACTGTCTGTCATGTATATTATATGTTATTTTTCATTTACTAGATGATTTTATTACTATAACATAATATTGTATGTTATTTCACTAACTACGAAAGTGATATTTTTAAATTAAATACAATTTAATAACATAAATATTTTTTTGCATAAGATTGATTAGCGTGCGTGCAGTGCACCTGATGTTAAAAGATTCTCCGTCTTTGTTTCATCTGTGAGGAATTTCATTTAGAACACGTGGTTCAAAAATTATGATTTGTAGAATTTTAACCAATATACCTTTTTATGTAGCATTTTTATATTACACAGTAGACGTGATGGTACGTAACAACCGCTGTCCATGGTCATCTGTAAGCAACATCATTCAGAACAAAGATTCTATCTAAAGCCAATCACACCTTGCAACTCCTGAGGACTAAGAAGTTCGCCTCTTTTACAACCACACCTTTCTACCGAAAGGCAAAAAATGCTTCACGCTGGAAATAATTGTGTTACCGGTCGAACTATATTAGCTGTCTCATCAATCCATTATTGGCCCACTGCTGGGTACGGGTCTTCGCTCAGAATGAGAAAGTTTATAGTCCACGTCCATTGTCCACGCTGGCCAAGTGCGAATTTGTGCACTTCACACAACTCCGAGAACTTTTTTTAAGATCTCTCGGGTATGTAGGTTTCCTCACGATGTTTTCCTTCACCGAAAAGCAGTGATAATTAATTTCTAATATGCACATAAATCAGTGGTGCGTGCCTAGGTTTGAACTTCGGACCTCCCGACCGAGAGAGCAAGTTTCACCTATTAGACTATCACTGCTCTATACAACTAATACTAACTGTACCACCTGGTAAAACGTGCAGCTATCGCGTAGAGAACATGCAAATATAATGCGAAAAGAGCGAGATGTTTAAAAATAAGCACATACTCTCTGCATGGCACGGAAACATTGCAAAGCGTAGAATAAAGTGGCGAATTTCAGGCAAAAACTGTGAATGCCATTAATTTTGTGCCGCTTACGAGTTTTCATCGGAAGTCACGACATTGGACTGCAGTGGCGTTGTAATTTCAGGAAATACTGGCACACTGCTTAATTTTGGTGAAACGTTCAAGTAATATGTTACTAGCTTTTCTACGTGAATTTCGTACAAAAGTAATAAGCATTACGCTTTACGTTCCTTGTTGGATTTGTGCGGAAATAATATTATGGATTCAGGTTGGTACTACCAGTTTATGTATACAAAGTTCTATAAAAAATTACATATCATCACTTTTTTACACCTTGAATTGAAAATGAAAAAAAAAACCCTTAGATAATACATATGTATTAATAATAAAGTAATATGTATTACATGGTGATATTAAAGGCAAATCAAGGTAATGGTTGGTAATCGTATTTTTTCTATCCATAAATTACGTAGCAAATGTGTAGAAAAAAAAACTAAAAATGACAAACAGTTGCAAACATTGCTCGTTTTCAGAATATTGTCTTATTTACATTTTCAATCACAGTCATTCCCTCTACCAATAAATAAACACCTACAGGCTTGTTTGTATTGAACACCAGCCGTCGGGCGGTTGAAATTTGTATTACATCAACATTTATTGGTTCGGGTCATTTTGTCAATGATAATTCTATCAACCAGTATTATGGGTGTATTGACTAGCTTTTTATAAAGTTTTTTCTTCACAATCAGAATCTCTGGAATCTATCAATCTTTGATACTATAAATGAATAGCAAATTTGTCATTGTCAGTTTTAACAAAATACGTAAATGGATGAACTGAATAATGGTCAAATTTGATTGAAATTTCATTGAAAAAATCAAATATCTCATGTAAGTTATCCGATCCCTTATTCAAGCGTTACACTAACTTAGATCCTCAGAGAGCTACTCCACCTACCACGCTACGACTCACCTCAGGTAAGACTCTTATTATTTCTATTTGATTACATAGTTATGTCTATACCACTTATCAATTTTAGAAGGTGGTAGAACCGTAAGAAGTAACCGTAGAAGTGTAGTTCGACCGGTTCAGTACCACCTCCACACATATTTCTAGCGTGAAGCAGTTCTTGCGTTTCGTTGGAAGGGTGTGGTTGCCGACACACTTTTGTATGAGGCGGCCATCATAGTCCTCGGAAGTAGCTACGCATCTGTGATTAATCAGATAAAACCCATGTTCTATATGAAGTTGCTTTCAAGTGTCCATGGGCGGCAGTGTCCACTTACCATCTGGTGCTCATTGAAATTTAAGAATTTATAATTCGTGTATTTATTTAATCAACATTATGGCCTTCATTACAGGTTTAAACCCAATGTGCTAGCAAGGTCTTATTAACAATATTAAACAACTCGTACCTATATAACTTAGTATCAAGTGAAAATAACACTAAAAAAGGAAGAAACATATTTGCTTACAATATCCGTAAGGAAATAGTGGTAGTTCCGGCGTCCTAGCCTCACATCCCTCACATGCTGGATCAGTACATCTCTGCATAACGGACCCGGCGCGTCCAGGATCACCACCTTGTCTGACCAGCGGTCCTGCTGCTCGATCGCGGCGAGGAATTCCACCGCCTCCGCTGCTGTGATGATCTTCTTCACGTGGGCGATGCGGAACGTCCTCCTCGGGCTCACCTCTATCGTCTGGTACACTTGCTGCAGGCGAAGGAGCGCTATGAACAAAAGATTGTGAATGTAACATATGGATAATATAAATTAAAAAGATGATACAATATTTCGTAATTATAATAATTAAATTTTAGTCACGGAATACACTGCAGCACATACATGATAAAAAAGAAAACAAAAACATAAAAATAAAAGAAAAAAAAACAAATTGATAAATAATTGATTAATTAATAAAAAAAACTAAAACTGTAATTAAGTTTAACATATAAAGTTAATGATTTTTTTTACTGAGACGAAGTAGAAAAATGAAAAAATAGTTCTAATTAGCACATAACTCCAAACAATCCTTAACAACCTGTTCGGAAGATCGAATTTATAGCCTCTAGGACAGTGATAGCACACCATTGGCATGCATGTCATTGAAGGCACACGTCACATAATATTAGGCACGGCACTATATTTTCAGCTACCTCTGCTTGCGAGATATTTTTAACGATGATGAACATCTTTAGAAAAAAAAGACATGTTAATCCATAGAGATCGACTCCCGTGCTCTTGGATATAGCCTAGAGGAAGTCAAAAGTATTAAAACGCAGATGGTAATACACTTTTCTAACTTTTTATTCTCATTTTTACTATTTTTAACTACTTAAATACACATCTATTTACATCAATAACACTTCAGCGCTCCCTAACACTCGGCTTTAGATTTGGCTACCCTCTCAACCAGCTTGTGGACATTTGAAAATCAATTATAAACAAAGTTATGAAATAGAACCACTGAAACGGGACAAACTGAGAACTTTCCAAGTGCGAAGACGCGATATGAAATTAAACTACGATACCAAGTTAGTCATTTATGTAGTTAGACGGGCCGCATGTAAGTTTAACTCCGCTACGACTCCCGGATATTGGATATTATGGCGGCTACAATCAGATCCAGATTTAAATTAAATTTCAATATACACAAGCAATTGTCAGTAAAGGAAAAGTTAATAGTTTATTTTGTTAGTTCATTCATTATATACACACTATCGTAAAAATAAATGGAGTATCATAAAACATATTAACTTATTTCGAAATAAATATTATACAAAGGCCACACAGAATTTGCACGCAAAAACCAAAAATAAGTTAAGTATTTATTTTTAAAATGTCGCCCCTATTGGTAAATTCGATTTTGATGTAATAGAATCTGCCAATTATTTTGAAATTTTCCTGAAGTTTCTACATCTATTGGTAACGTTTAATGATATCTATTAGGGCAGCATTCCTACTTTACAATATATAGAAGCATTGTGCATCAACCCATTATTGGCCCACTGCTGGGCACGGGTCTTCTCCCAGAATGAGAGAGTTTAGGCCATAGTCCACCGCGTTGGCCAAGTGCGAATTGGTGGACACATATAGAAGCATTGCTGCAACTGATTGCTCTTCGAAACTTTTTCAGCAATCAATCGAGTAACAGTTTACACAACTATAATAAAGCCGAAAACGAAGTGACAGTAGTACCACACACATATAACGAGGAATCTAATATCCAATCCAATAGTTTATTGAATAAAAATATAATAAATTTGTATGTAAGTACATATGTCTAAACTAGCTGTTGCTCATGATTCGTACGCGCAGAATACATTACAACATAACGCTCGATATTTTCCGTGATTCCGAACGGAACATTTTTATGCTATAACCGAAATAGGCCGACCACTTACTTTAACGTATTGGGGTAACTTTGTCGTTACTTCGACTACATACTGTTTACAGTTTCTATCTATTTGAGGCGATCTCCTGCATAATGGAGTGAAACGCTCTCGGAATCCGGAGCTTACCGGCTACTTGTTCGAAGTTTCTCTAATCTGTAAGTATTTCTGTACATCTCAAAGAAACCTAACGGACCCGTACATATGCTAGAAATTTGTCTCCGTGCCAACCAAGGCTTGAGGTCGTGATGTTTTGCACGATAAGACGTGTCATGTAAACAGATATAATTATATATATATAGTATGTTTTAAGAAGTTACGTTTTTATTAGAATCATAATAGTAACAAATTGATATTTATTTTTATCGTAAATTAATGAATTAAATTATTAGTCATAATACGCGATAACACGTATAGTGGTAATAAGTTAAAAAAAAAATTCGCAACATAAAATAGAATTAAAACTCTCATGTATCAACCAATAAATTGTGTTTGCACTTTTAATATAAGGTTTTCTAGAGAATTATTGTAGTGAGTGTTTATCGTATTATAGAAATAACTTCTGCACTTAAACAAATTAATTGATAATAGCGGCTTTTTAGCGGCTTGCGTGAATTAACCCGTTTCAGTCTTTAAGTGTGGCATACATTACAAGAAAAGTATTTATTTTTATCTGATTGAAGTAGCAAACGAGCATGCAGGCCACCTGATTGTGAGGGGTCACTGCCGCCCATGGACATCTGTACGCAACTTCATATAGAACATGGGTTCTATCTGAAGTCAATCACAGACGCGTTGCTACTCCTGAGGACTATGATGGTCGCCTCATACAAAAGTATACCGGTAACAACATCTTTCCATCGAAACGCAAACTATGCTTCACGTTAGAAATAGGTGTGGCGGTGGTACTTCCCCGGTCGAACTACACTGGTTCTACCACCTGCAAAATAGTACTAATAATAATAATAATACCTGAAGCGAGGGGGTATGATGTTGCACGCATGCAGACAAGAACCTCACGCGGGCAAACCTTGCGTGGGTGGTAAAAATCACCTGTCATTTCGCAGTACGTGCAACCGTTGAAGAATGAAAAACTATATTATAAATACAATGTTTAAAGTTTGTACACGTGTACAAATATTGGGAAAGCGTGCTTCTGCACTTGTTTGAAACTATGTAGAAGTTGTTTGAACAGGTGTGTGAGTTATACTCGTGTTTCCAAACTTATGAGTAAACCTATTGTGAACGGCGAAGTACTGATGTGGCTTGCTACGACTCTCTACATATGTCATTTACTCTGTAGGGTAGAAAATAAAGGTTAGTGGGTGATTTAATTTAAGCCGATGTAGAGTTCCCAAAAATGTTTATTATACTTTGTTAAAAAAATCCATAGGAATCGATTGTATATGGTATCAATTGATATGATTTCGAATATTATTTTCTAATGGAAGAAATTCGTATAGTCTATAGAATCTAGCGGACGGCCCTCGAGGCGAGAACACGATGCTTTCGACGAAATAGCTCGGTAGAGCAATGTGCAGTCAAATGTGTAATTCGGATTTAGTCATTAGCTCCATACACAGCGTGGGATAGATATGAGTATCGTGGTTTATCGGTACAATACATATATTAATTTATTAATATTAACATGTAAATCGTAACTGGTTGCGAAAATAATTATATTGATGCGTGCGTCCACTTCTGAAGTTGTCAGTATTCAGCAATAAAAATATGATAACTGTACAAACGATTTCGCTACTTATTTGCGATTGACGAGCGACTGATTTCGGTTACGCAATGATTTGCCGCTATATCCTGCACTCGTTTAATTACCGATCGCGGTTACTAGTTACTTGATGTAGTAACTGAAGGTAAAAAACGCGGTACAGCGTTATTGAAGTAGCTACATTGAGCGTTTACGATACCACGACCGTTCGTAGGAAGGCGCTAAAATGTGATACAGTATGTACATATAACGAATTGTGGCGGAGCGGTCACTACAATGGTCTGACACGCGTGTAACACACAGTGGGTTGTGGGTTCGAATCTCGGCCAGACAGGTATCTGGATGATGAATTTAGATCTCTGTTCCGGGTTTGGGTGTTTATCTATCCGTATTTGTATATCCATCCATCCACGGCACAGGAGAAAATCCTACTGTGGGGCTATAAGTGTAGGAAGTGTTTCAGTATGTATGCTATAGCTGCTATAGCTAAAATGTACGGCTTAAAGTAGCATGTCTGATGTGGACGCTAAGCAACGATGTTTAACCAGCGAGGCGAGCCACATTTGAGGTGAAAATCCGCCGCTGTCGTCGTCCATAGCCCACTCGACCATTATGCAATTTAGAATTTAGTAATTCGTTTCATGTGAATTTCGAGTATATTTTTATACGTTTGGCTACATTTCTTCTATAGATTTTTCTAAAATACTGTACGTTTTAATCATTAATCTTGCTTTAAGGTAAGGAAACATTGTAAGAAATCCACACATCTGAGTGTTCTTAAACAAACAAAGGTGTTCGTAGGCTCGTCCCTGTAGCCTCGGTGTCAGAATAGGGCTACGGTATCCCCTGCCTGTCGTAAGAGGCGACTAAAAGGGGCTTACGGGGTTGCAGACGGCTAGAGTGGGAGCTCGAACCGTTCGGTCAGGCAATCCCGGGAAGGACGGCGGAATGTGTGGTCGCATACCGTCGTAAAGACTAGACGGAGCGGTGGGCCCAGCCGCCCATCTGGGAGGAGCCCGATGGGGCAGCGCGCTCGAAGGATTCCGGTTGAAGTCGTTTCGAGATCCCGGAGTCCTCCTTTTTAGCGCCGAGGACGGCCACCGGGGGGTTTTAGTGCGGTAAAAATCCCACATAACCCTGCGTCGCTCCCACGGCGTCGGGTACGTTTGGAAGGTGTCCCCCTCGAAAACAAAAAAAAAAGGGCTACCCATTCGCTTTTAACCAGCGCGGTGGAGTATGGCCTAAATCTCGCTCACTCTGAGACCAAGACCTAGGATTATTGTCCCACGGTTAGGTTTGACTATGTGTTACATGTATGTATAGAGATAAATTAATCAGAGGTATTTCTGGACACCCCAGTAGAACAAGAACATTAATTGAGATTTTATGTATTACAAGAATTGAAAGAATTAAATCAGTTTTCAAGTATTTTCGTAATAATGATATAAATTACACATGGGTTTATATAATTGTCCAAATCATGGCGAATTATATATGTAGCTAAAATACAATGATATCTTTACGACTGCACAAATCGTATAATGAATAAAACATATTTGTATTTGTTATAAGCCCAGTTCTCTTCAAGAGATTTTCGTACAACAACAAGATAAGATATACTGTATGGAAATATATTCAGTCAAAGTAAGTAAATGGACTGCTTTTACGTACACCATAACATAGCTTTGTATAAGGTAATTCGCGTCGGACTTTTTAGAAAATATTGCATTCTTATGTACACTGGTAGACTTGCTATCAAGAAAGATTGCATTACTGCTATCAGAATAATCCTCTGATTAAATTTACTGCTCTTTTATACTTAGAGGTTTACGTGGAATTTTCCATTTCTTCTTTTTTACACTTACATATATTAACATTTTCTGTTTACTAGGCGCCATGAATAAACATGAAAACGAATACAAAAACATCCAGAGATAGACAAACATATTATTTAGATGGTCTGGCATGATCCGGCATCGAAACCAGAACATTTTTCGAATGAGATCGTTGCATTCAAATTCGCTTTAAACTCTTAGATTATAGTAAGAGTCATATAAAATATAGTGGTAATTAAAATGTGCACATAAATTTAGGATTCTGTGTCATTATAAGTCTAGTTAAATTTTGTACAATTGTGACATAAAAATATATGTTTGTACTGAATTGTATTAGTCAGATGTACGAATTTGAAACTGATGAAAGTCTTTGACCTTAATTTCCATAATTATCATGCTGCCTACTACCGCATAACAGTAGTGTTTTTTTCTATATTATCAGTTCTTACGAGTAGCAACACATGTTGATATCAGACAGGACTTCTGGTCTAGACTGGTTTGGTTACAGACGTGTATAGATGGTATCGATTTTAATAACATATGGACAACATGTAATTTAATGTTTTAAAGTACTACATGTAAATAAACCTAAACGTTTATTTATAATAAGACATCGTACATAATTGGATCTCAATATATTCTCAAAGCCATCCTAATTTCCGAACGGTCAAAGATCCTTTCAGACTGATAACTCATACAACGCAATGGGTTTATCTATAAATAGAAATGCAATCATTGGTAACGAAGGCTCGTTCGTAAAGCTAAGGAGTGACTAGTGATGGTCAACTTGAGTTTAATTCTTTGTAACTCGAGTTGGGTATGATCAAGCTAGACAACACAAAAAAAATTCGACAAATCTATACTGATTCAAGTTTGATGACAAAATAAAAAATCCTCAAATTTATACTGATTCTAGTTTGACGACCAAAAAGAAATAAGAAAAAGGTCAGCCATTTGACGGCTCTTACTGTCATGTACTTTACTCGAGTGGACTCGAGTTAACTCGGGTTACGTGCATTTTAACTCATGTTTACTGGAGTTGTGTTTATCCCGAGTTGGCACATCACTAGGATCGCCGTTTTCTTTATAAGGCGTGTTGTTCCCGAGCGCACGACGTTCATGCTTGATCGCGTTTATTGAAGTCGCAATATAAGGGTGATTGTACAATGACTATTTTATGACATTTAATATTTTAGTAATAAATTAAAGATTGGTCATCTTATTAATATCATTAATGCGAAAGTTGGAACACATTATGTGTGTTTAATACTCTTTCTCGTGTGCTGAATTTACAAAAAAAAACTCGCTTTCTACACTCATAGCCCCACACTAGGATTTTCTCTTGTGTCGTGGGTACCATGGACATACACACGACGAATACACAAACATCCAGACCCAGGACAAGATTCTAACATCATCATTCAGATACCTGTCTGGCCGGGAATCGGACCCGGGAAGCATTGCGCGTCAGAGCGGTATGGTAACCGCTCTGCCACGCGGGTTGTTGAAATTTCAGCAAAAACCAGCACACAAATAATTTACGACCTACCCGACCCCGTGGGAGTGACGCAGGGTTACGTGGGATTTTTACTGCACTAAAATCCCCCCGGCCAGTTCTCAGGGCTATAAAGAGGACTCCGGGATCTCCAAAGGAACGCGACCGGAATCCTCTGGGCGCATTGCCCCATTGGGCTCCTCCTAGCTGGGCAGCTGGGCCCACTGCTCCGTCTAGTCTGTACGACGGTATGCGACCGCACATACCGCCGTCTTTCCCGGGATCGCCTGACCGAACGGTTCGAACACCCTCTCTAGTTGGCCGCAACCCCGGAAGCCCCTTTTAGTCGCCTCTTACGACAGGCAGGGGATGCCGTAGCCCTATTCTAATCCCGGAACTACAGGGACGATAGTTTACGACCTAGATTAACAGATAGGATACTAATTACCGTGGTAGACGTGACCGAAATGAACAGAGACGCGGGAATAACTTGTTATGTAATAATTTTTTGTTTTTTTTTTGCAATCAAGGCAATTTTCTCAATATCCTTAAGAAGTCTTCATTGATTTGTAATCCACTTTACTCGTATATAAAACACATCTTATTAGGTTTATCGTAGAATTGTTATCCTTTGAAGAAGAAATAATAGTCATGTCATATAGAATGACAAATCATTGATGTACCGAACTGTGATTCAATACACCTATATCATCAGAACTGAATAAATGTGATTTTGATATTTTCAGTCAGTTACTTTTTATTGTAGGTTCATTGTCAGTGAGTATGATTACGAATGAATGACTTGCGCTAACTATATAATGGAGTTACGATAATTGAAGACAATGACTTGGAAAAATAATATATGTTCAACATTTATGCTGGATGACGTCGTATCGAAGAGTTTCTTACTAAGACGTAGCATTTAGGTAATGTTAATAAAGTTGGATTATTAAATACGCCTTTCTCTATAGTTTGTCATTTATCTGTGCTTCCTAGATTTTTTTTTTAAATTGCGCTAGCCGAAGATGTAATAACATATTAGACTATTAACTATTTGCCCGTCCATCAGCCCTTAAGAGTTTATCGCTGGACTCAGGACACATTTGCTACTTGGAACAACCAGTGTAGTTCGACCGAGGAGGTATCACGCCACATCTATTACTAGCGTGAAGTTGTTCTTACGTTTCAGTGGAACGGTGTGGTTGCACGTTCACTTTTGATATGAGGCGACCATCATAGTCCTCAGAAGTAGTAAAGCTGCTACGACTGGTACTGGTACCACTTACCAGGTGGTAGAACTAGTGTAGTTCGCCCGGGGAGGTACCACCACCACGCCTATTTCTTGCGTGAAGCGTTTCTTGCGTTTCGATAGAAGGATGTGGTTACCGGCACACTTTTCATATGAGTCGACCATCCCAGTCCTCAGGAGTAGCAACGTATCTGTGATTGACTTCAGATAGAATCCATGTTCTATATGAAGTTGGTTACAGATGTCCATGGGTAGCCACCATTACGTGGACTGCATACTCGTTTGTTACTTCTATCAGATAAAAAAATACTTCAAATAGAACTTGTGTTCTAAATGAAGTTGGTTGTTGATGTCCATGGGCGGCAGTGACCACTTACTACCAGCTGGACTGCATGCTTATTTGCATGCTTATATGATAAAAAAATAGCCTTTCTAATCTGCGCCACTCAGACCGGCCCTCATCGAGGGCAGCGTATGCTCCTATAGCCCAGACTTGCTCTCCAATCGAGCTACTGCCCATTGCAGCTAACTTTTTCTGAAAGGTATATTGGTTACTTTCGTTCTCCTACGGATTTCATAATAACAATTAAAAGTACATAACCTTTATGTAAAATTAAGTCGATCGGTTCTTTGTTAGCGTTTTTAAATCAGCCCCATAAAATATTTTAGCATTTGTCTATATTTTCGGATTTAGTCCACACTCTAGAAAAATTCACCCTGTATATGTAAATATTCATCTAATGTAGGTATGCAGAACATATGCGAATTATTTCAATTTATGTGAGAGGCAATTTATGTTACAGAGATGATAATAAATATGTGAATATTTTTGTTGTTTTTGAACAACTAGCGAATTATATTTGTAGAAGTTTTTTATAAACGGCAGCATGAAATTTGTTTATGAAGTAAATTTGGAAATGTTTGTAAAAAATACTATTTTTGTCAAAACATTTGGGCCACTTATAATTGAAAGTAAATAAAATTTTAGAATATTTGTGATAGGATATGTGTATTGATAACTCTGAAAACAATAGTAAATTCCCGTTTCATTCGCATAGTTTTTATCGTGGGATTGGAGCGCGGGGCCCAATCAAGAAATTCCGTAACGAAAAAACCTAACTCCCCACTCCGCCTACCGTGTAGCGCGGCAGACCGTTCGGTTAACGTCTATGTATATGGTACGACAGTATGAAGCTCGCACGGATCAAGATGAGCTGCTCGGAAGTCTTACGGATTTGTAAGCAGCTGTTTGTGAGAAAGTATCAAAGAAAAAACTTTAATTAATATCAAAGAAAAAAATACGAATAATAAATAAATAATTTTAATTACATAGGTTAATAAAAAATGCTACGCAATAGCTTTACCGCGACAGTCCCAGAGTGCCGCACGTTTTTTTGTTTGGTAAAAGACATTAACGTCCCATCTACTTGCTTTGCTTGCGTGCATGTAATCTGTTTAAATGTTCTTATACTTGAATTGATTGTGGATTCATAGCACATTACCACGTTAAGCTAACTCTTATAAAACGTCCTTAACAATAGTCAATAGTTATTTTACCTATAAAGCGTAGGTAAGTAACACCACTCAACGATCCGCAAACTCAGCGGAATGTATGTGCCATTCTCTTAACAAGACTAGAAGTAGAGCAGGAACATTTTCTCGACCATGCTCATACAGTTAGCTTACTCTGTACGCAGTGGGTACTACTATACTTATCGTAAATTTCTTTTGCTGAAATACTCTGGATATACGAGGTTTTTCAGGCTCTCGTAAAGGGAGATCGGTAATGGAAATAAGTAGAATATTACAGACATTGGCTCCGCTGGATTTTATGTGGACCTCTAATGTAACAGTAATTTCGGTATGACGCAATGAAATATGTTATTTCGTGTCTAAGAACATGAAGGTTAAGTAATTATAAATAACTATTTTACCAGGTGGTAAAATCAGTGTAATTCGACCGGGGAGAACCACCGCCACATGCAGTTATTGTGTTTCTATCGAAGCATGTGGTTGCCGGCACCCTCTTATGTTAGCGTTCTCAAAATACAGAAATTAATGTATTATACATGTACGGTAATATTTATATCAAAACTTTAAAGTATCTCAACAATAAAACCCTTAAAAAGAAAAAGCAACAAGTTGTCATGCGTTGTCAATGGTGGGTTGTTGGAGAAATATTGAAAAGTTAGTTGTAAACTAAGATTGATAAATAGATAATTGTGATGTGAAAATGATAAATAAATAATATAAATAATTATAAAGTAAGAATCTGATAAATAAATGATTGTGATGTAAGACTGTACATTATTAGTACTCTAAGGGGGATCCGTTTAACACTTATATGAGGAGACTATCTTAATCTTGGAGACCAGAAATCGTGCTTGACTGCATATAGAACAAATATTCTATGTGAAGTTTCTTACAGATGTACATGGGCGGCAGGGGCCACTTACCATTAGGTGGACTGTATGCTCATATACTACTTCAATCTTACAAAGAAACTAGTCGCAAACATTTGTTGGGCTCAATAATAGATGTCAACAATAGCGCTATCTAACGCAAAATTTCATTAAAAACGGTTGAGCGGTTTCTGAAACGCGTGTAGTGATTGATACATACATGCTAAGATAAAGGACATAAATTATATCCATATTCAATAGGCTTCAATTCTCTTTCTGGAGCTAATAAACAAAAAATAGTCAATCAATCAAGGCTCGAGAGTGATGGTGATGTATATCTGAACGAGAACGAAACGAGACTAATTCAACGAAAAATTGTGTCATTTGCATTTTCTTATATTATTATCGTTATTGAATTTCGCTTTTCATTGTTTGGTTAATGTGGTGTTTCTTTAAAAATCTTATTATATTTATGCGAAAGTTTGTGAAGATATTTAAGTGTTTGTTACTTTTCCCGTCAAAACTACTGACCTGATTCTCTAAAATTTGCCACACACTAAGTTTATGACCTATATTAACGTGGGTGCCAACCCATTATTGTCCCATTGCTAGGCATGGGTTTTCTCTCAGAATGATAGAGTTTTAGGCCATAGTCCAATAGGTGGACAGAAGACAGAGGACAGTGAGATTAACGTAATTGCGTTAATTTCGGTGTGTGTATCGAATAGTAGTCTTTATCTGTGCGGGCGAAGTCGCGAGAATAACATAGTAGTATAAAGTTAATAAATTTACAGCGGTTTATAAGCACATTAAAAAGATAAGGAAATGTTATAAATTCGGCGAAAGAAAAGATATTCTCAAGTATGCTAGAGATGGAAGTTCATGACATTATCGTAGATGCGAGTTGTTGAAATTCTATATACCCAACATTACCTATGTGCTGCGATATTTTGGCTACATCGTTTACCTCTTTGTACGCGTGTTTCCGCTGCTCAGTGCTGGTCTTGTCTTAAAGGTATCTCGAGATTTACAAGAGAGTTACAAGATGAGTTCGAACTAAATGCTCCGGAATTTAGATGAAAAATAATAATAAACATATCTATGCTGTGCATATTGCCTTAGGCCTTAAGGATTTTCTTGCTTTTACCGTCTTTTTCTTGTTTATGGTACTTTCCTTACATTGTACATTCCAGTCGTATATAATATACTAGGTGTTGCTCGCTAACAATACCTATCTATACACACAGACTACAATATGACCATTTAACTTATATTAAATCTGATGAAAGACGGGCTATCAAAAAATCCTTTCTTTGTGGATTCTTATATCATAAAATGAAACTATCGTCCCACGTTTCTAGCTTCAATAGTTTAGACTTTGTCAGAAGTGTCCCTTTCGCTTTTATATACATAGGTGCAGTGCATTAAAAATGTATGTAATAATACTCGAAAATTCGTAACCAGGCGCTAACACCTGTTATTATATTTAGACATTCAATATGGACGGCGTCTAATGAATTTATTAACCAAGATTACGGTCTTCTAGTTAATTTATTACCGCGTCCTGCTAAGTCCCGTCGCCTATAATTATTCGGCGGGCTTTCGCTTGATATATTTTGTTCTATCTAGATTTCCTTACAGCTTCCAATTACGTTTGGGAATCGATTTGAATTCGATTACGATTGCATTCGCAGTGGCAGACCGATGTGGGTAATTAAACTGTTTTGGATATAATGGATGCCACAAATTCTCCCCGTAATAAAGTCACTAAGTAATTAAATGAAAATTAAATGAGAAGTCTTATATATAAATCATCACTTGCAATTTCTATGTCATACTACTGGATAGGAAAGAACTCAAACTGAAAAGTCCTGACAAGAAAGTCAGTGAGTTTTTTATTTTTCTTTATCATTGCTAATGTTATAGCTTTTTACTATTTATTTGCCACTTTGTTTCTTTTCCAAAAAGTAATACAAACTTCTGTTGTTTGTATCACGTCTTTTTCAAAATTGCTTGTTTGGCGGAATACGTTACCATGTATTTAATGGAATAAAGATATTACTATTAAACTATTATAAAACCCATTGCCGCCTTGCCTTTAAAACAAGATTATCCAGTTTAATCTATTCTTTCCCTTTTTCTCAAAGAAGAGATCAATAAGGCAATTATTATTCATGATGATACTGTTTATTTATTGTGTGTTGCTACGAGATATTGTAACATATTATTTTTATAATTTGTTATTATCGATCGGCTTAGAAACTAGTTATTTGCAAGGCTTGCGTTAGGACATAGGATGAAAATCTTAAAGCCAATTTAAGACGTCAATCATAATAATCTGAGGTACGTAAAATACCATTACCTAAATTTAAAATATTATTGTAATCATTGTATTACGTGTAAGATTTTATAAATTACAAGTACAAAGTATGTCGGAAGTCCGATCCGACGGAAAATCCGATCCGGATTCATATATGTTTCAACGCTAAGCACGATAAAAAGTTAGACACCTCCGTCGAAGTTGTGGGCGATAGTGCGAATGGAAATAACATAATTAAACATATAATACGTGGCACTTTTTTATAAGATTGAAGTAGCAAACGAGCATGCAGTTCACCTGATGGTAAGTGGTCACTGCCGCCCATGGACATCTGTAAATAACTTTATACGGAACAGATGTTCAATCTGAAGTCACAGATGCGTTGCTGCTTCCGAGGGCTAAGATAATCGCCTCAAATGAAATTGTACCGGACCACACCTTTCCACCGAAACTGCGAAAACTGCTTTACACTAGAAATAGGTGTGGCGGTGGTACCTCCGCGGTCTAACCTTTGTTCTACCACCTACCATATTTTGGAAATATATGATTTTTAAGATTACCACTTCAATCTTCAACGAAGAAGCTAAATCTGATGGTAAGTAAACACTGCCGCCGATATACATACGTAAGCAACTTCATATAGAACAAGGATTCTATCTACTCCCGAGCACCAAACTCGCTTCATACGACAGCGAGCCAGCGACCACATAATTTTATGATTTACTTATTGTATTAAGTATACTGCGTGTTTCCATGAAAATAACATTCCCTTTTTCGTTCTAATGTTGACCTTGCGTAAGGATAATGCTCACAATATTAAGCAATTTTATGCCGTATTTTGTGATACTATAAAGATCTGTACGTCAAGTCTTCCCTCCAAAAATATTATAAGGGAAATATAAAACGCCAACCCGAGTGGCGGAGCCGTTATCATACTGGTCTGATGCGCATAGGGTTTCGGGTTCGATCTCCAGCCAGATAGGTATCTGAATAAAAAAATAGATTTTGTTCTGGGTCTGGGTGTTTGTGTATTCATCTTTGTGTGTGTCCATGTCTGGTTGGCGAACAAGAGAAATACTAGCGAGGCTATGAGTGTAAAAGGCGTTTAAATTATGAAAGATGTATGCTTTGAGGACTAAGATAACACTATTGCGTTCTCCTTTTTGTTTACTTAGACTTATCATATGTTAAGAAACATTTTATAAGCGTGCTGTTCATTTGAAAGTAACGAGGCACTGCAACCCATTAACATCTGTAACTAAGTCCAGATCAATCTTACCAAAGTTTTAACTCTAATACGTTGTTATGATATAGGGTGTATATCATAACGACGTATTAGAGGAAAAACCAGATAACAGCAGCGTATAAAAATGTGATGATCCTAGATTTGTGCCATAAGGGGTCGGTCACTTTTAACTTATTAAAAGTTAATTGTTGTCTACAAATTACCTACCTACCTTGCCTACTCCTCTCTTATTCTGAGAGAAGACTCGTACACAGAAGGGGAACTATAGTGGTTTGATGACAATTGCCAAAATTGAATGGAGTGCACTATGCACTAATCTTAGAATATTGTGGAAGTGAGTAATTAAGATACTTGCATCTAAATGAAGGATGTTATTGAAACAACATAACAGCGTTAAAACAGGGGTATAGGGTATACGCCTTGGAATTCTATTGCTTTAAATTAAAATTAATTTCTTAATTTAAAATGGCGAGGAAAATTTCATTGACGCGTTATTACCACCCGAGGCGCCCGTAACAGGTGTGGGGTCGGAATACGTGGAATTGCGATAATGTTTAATTATTACACACAGCACAATACTTAATGAAAATCAAAATGACTTAATAGGTTTGCCTTAATTTTTAAAATTCTTTGAGGTTCTATGCGGGATTAGAAGTAGCTGAGTAATTAATGCCTTTCGATGAGCTTTGATTGTCAAGTCCTTTCCAAGGTTACATTTTAACACACTACATAATTTTCAAGATTAAACCAGTTGGTTTAACTGCATGACATCGTAATGGTAATAGATTGATATTGGAAACTTGAAACTAGGAGTCACATAGCCATAGAATTTTAACACCTGTCTTTAAGCCATTATTGAATTACTGATAGACAATGAATTCTTATGTATATTTTAAACACACATGCTTTCTGCACTCATAGCCCCACACTAGGATTTTCTCCTGCGTCGTGGGTACCATGGATACACACAAGGCGAATACACATACACCCAGACCCAGAACAGGAATATAAACTCATCATTCAGATACCTGTCTGGCCGGGAATCGAACTGGAACCCGTTGCGCGTGAGACCGGTATGGTAACCGCTCGGCCACGCGGGTCGTCAGTCGTCGTCGTCGTATGTGAAATTGAAAGTTATATTAGTGACCAATATCATAAAAATGAAAATAAATGTATATTTAATTATTCCACGAGCTTTTGATATAGGATTCCAACCAGATATTTTTATACGTACATTGTACGAGTATATGCGAGTTATCCTTCGCTTGGCGCGGCTAAAATACCAATGGCGCGTATGTAAACGCTTTTATCATATTTGCATATGCTTTTATCCACCGTTAAAGTAGGTAGCAACTGTATATTATTAATAAAAAAATGAGGAATACATATTATCTTGTGTTCTATAATTAAAAGGGCCTTATATTTATTTTTATAATCTTTATTTGGTGAGCAGGTATTTAGTTACTATATTAAAGATTTTTTTCTTTTTTAAGAATAAGCTTGTGTTGCAATGCACTGAAGAGAAAAAAGCTTTGTAGCACTCAAACGCAAACTTTTATTTCATTGTACAATTTTATGTCATTTAAAAGCTTGTCGCGAGATTCTTCATAAAAAGTATTTGTTAAATGATTTCATATTCCTATTTCTAGTTGTCCCTTCACATAATACCCTTTCGTTGGATACCAATATATATTGTGTAGACTGTACAAAAATTTGTAATCTTCTATTTTTGATGGCGGCCATCTGGAATTATTTTTTTCGTAGTGTATTGTATCGTCGTCAACCCATTATTGTCCCACTGCTGGGCACGGTTAGGCCATAGTCCACCGCGCTGGCCAAGTGCGAACTGGTGGATTTCACACACCTCCGAGAACTTTTTTTTTTAAAGAACTCTCGGGTGTGTAGGTTTCCTCACGATGTCTTCACCGAAAAGCAGTGATAATTAATTTCTGGATAATTAATATCAGTGGTGCGTGCCGGGGTTTGAACCTCAGACCTCACGATCGAGAGGGCAAGTCTATCACTGCTTATGTGCTGCTTTGTTCCTGCTGTGTATTGTATACTATAAATTAAGCCCTTCATTTCACATCCATGATCAGTGGGTTGCACAAAAATATTAGGTAGGTAAAATCTATTTACTATGGGGCCATGGTTTTCGTAGTTAATTGCATTTTATACTGTTAGCCCTTTTATTTAACTCCAAATATGGGGTGTACTATAAAAAACTCCAGTATATTCTGTAAATAAAACTCTTTCATTTGATACCTATATTAAGTGGATTAGAATTTATTTTATGTTCTACTGTTTTCTGCGAGTTAAACCTTATCATTTAATACCTATTTTGGGTGGGCTGTACTTAATTATGTAATCTTCCATTATTTTTGTGGCGGCCATCTTGGATTAGATTTTTCTGAGCGTATTGTATTCTACAAATTAAGTCCTTTCATTTGATATCCATATTGACTGGGTCGTACAAATACGTGTATATGTCATCTTCCATTTTTTCGATGGCAGCAATCTTGGATTCGTTTTTTCTTGGGGTATTTTTGAAATTACGCCCTTTCATTTGATTCCCATATTGGGTTGGTTGTACAACTATTTGTAGCCTTTCATATTTTCTTTTATTTGATACCCATACTATGATAGTGCAGAAAAATTCTAGTTCACCATCTTGGATAATCCGCCATATTGGAATTAGGGTGACGTCACATAACAATATACCAAATTTCAGCTCAATCGGTTAGATAAGTGACTTAAGATTCAGTTGCAAATTCCACCCTGACTAACATACATACGTTGCAAGTTAATAAAACGTTTTTAACAATATTATTTGATATTTACTATTTTGCATTATATCAAACAACCTAAATTAGGATTAATAATTTTAATTTTAATATCACCTGGTAATTTTGCTATATGACTGAATAAAAAAAAATAGTATTTTAAATAGTATTTACATGCCGGGACCATTGCTCAATACACTGCTGTTTCCTACTCATAATAGAAAATCACACAATAAAATTCCCACATACACGTTGTCGTGGCAAATTATCGTTTTTCCGTCTTCAATTTCCGTAATACCAATGCAGCATGCCGTTCAGTTGTAGAACGCATTTCCATGCTGCATTCATGAAATAATCGCCTATCCCACTTATTGTACAGGGAGCCTATTGTGCGAATATGGAACGTGTAAATTCAATTCGTTGGACAATATTTTGCATTCAATCACCCTACGTAACAGGAGAGGTTGATGTGCGATTTTCATTTGCAGTAAGTTTTATGGGTTTCATTGCTTTTATGATAAGGCTATGACTATATGTAAGGGGTAAGTCAACTCTACATAAAGATACTTAAATAAAAATACGTTATATAATGCGTTGCACAAACTCTCCTTCTTCCTTTCCTGTAACGTATAGTAACGTTTGACAAGCCCCCCTCCCCCCAAATTGCGTTACGTAATACTTTAACGTTCCGTAATTGCATTTAAATTAAAAAAATGACAAAAACCAAGTCTATTTACCTTTTTGTGTTGCGGATTGTAGTTGGCCCTAGGTAACTTTGTACACTAATCTTTGACAGTAAATCTATACCAGAATATGTGTGCCTCACGTGTTTATCACATGCTAGCTTTCCCCGCGATTCTGCCTGCGCTGGTGATCAAAATGCTGATTTTATTATGTATGAGGATCCCATTTTAATCCAGGACATAAACTATATGTGTGCCAAATCTATAGATTTTTGCGTGAAAGATTAATAAACGAACATTTATACATCCTCACAAACGTCCACGTTTATAATAATAAGATAATTAAATCACAAATACATTTGTCTCAGTAAAGAAACAAAGCAACCGACGTAATAAACAAAAAATACTCCCCTAATTGCTTACAAGGGCTAACATTATCCGTTGGACATCATTTGGCCATAAATCGCGAGGACATGTCGTCCATCAACGGGATTCATTATGCAGCCTCCGATCTGGCACTTTTGTCATAATTCAGAAGTAATATCCGCGAAAAGATTGAACCGTGACGAAGACGATCCGAGATGAGGGTCGACGTGTGGGTAATGAAGGTGTTATACGGATTTGTGCCCCACTTGCCACCATCTAGACCTGGACCTTCTGAGACATCTGACACGGACAACTTTTGACGGCGAAGAATTCTTGAAGTGATTTTTCATTAGCTATATTCTAACGCCATTGTAATAGTATAATTGTGATGATTTGACGTTGCTTCTTATAATTTTTTGTATTATGCAAGCAGATTGTGTAAAAAGTGAATAAAGTTTTTATTATTACGATATACATACAATTATGACGATAAATTGAAAAAGCCGGTAAATTAACACTACTAAACAACACTTTCGAAACACATCCTTACACTAGGTTTTTTTATGTTATGGATGCCATGGACACAAATAGAATACACAAACACCCAGAACCAGAACATAAATTTATTCGAAGTTAATCTTGTTGTACATCGGACTGATCACAAATGTAAGACTGATCTTATTTAAGAGTTGATGGACGGCAGCTGCAATAAATAATTATATTTATTGCAGCTGCCGTCCATCAACAAATCATCAATGAAGTGTTTGCTATTATAAAGAATAGGCAATGGTTTTACTACAATATCTATCATACCATCAATTCACGTCTAAAACGTGGTAACAATCGCGTTCAATATATTTGCAAATCGATATTATGCTGTGCCGTTTAGGGGTTGAGCTTAATAATTCTCATTCAAAATCGATTACGACTTAAGCCCGGTTTTTAATGAAGACGCCGAAATCCGCTTCATATTGTTAGGAAAATCTCTAAGCCTGTTCTTAGTTTGCGGAACGGAAAAGAAATGGTTAGATTTTAATCTTTCTGAATATTACAGACATTTTAATGGTTTTCTTTCTTTTCAAGAGACTTGCGTGAAACGAAATTGTAATTATTGGGGTACGTTATCGAATGGCTCATTGTATTATTACTTAGGGTCCGTGTATAAATATAGATATTAGGTATGAATTTAGTCATTGTACATACTCACAATATATGTAGGGGAAGACGACCTCAGCAAAAAGTTTAAAAAATCCTAATACAAGACCCACGAAACATTCCTGTGGAACGCTCTGTGCTTTAAGCGTCAGTTATGAACATTGAAAACTGTGTTATCAAAATTCACTATTATCAAAATTCACTCAACGTTTTCGTGACTACTACATACATGGTAAGAGAGGACGTATTATAGAGCTAGCTAAGCACTATACTCGTAAGCATATACTCGTAATAATTATTCGTAAAAAGCGCACAAGCATTGCAATTGCAATCCTTGCGATTTCTAGAAACATTGTGGATGTAAGCTGATTTACGTGTAAAACGATCTTTTATGTCCTAGAATACGGCAAGAAATCTGCGATTGACTTTAGAAAGATCGAGGTATTTTTCTAATCTATGTATATGAAGTTGGCTATACGTATTAATGTGTATACCAGTGTAGTTAGATCGGGAACGTACCACAGCCACTTATTTCTAGCGTGAAGCAAGTCTTGCGTTTGAAAAGGGTACAATTGCTGGCACACTTTAACATGTGGCGACCATCTTAGTCGGGATCTCCTCGGGAGAAGCAACGCATCTGTGATTGACTTTGGATGGAACCCAAGTTCTATATAAAGTGGCTTGTCAATGGGAGCAGGGAGAACTTATCTTCAGGTGGACAGCATGTTCGTGGTGGACTTTTTTTTTTTTTTAATCATCCATCAATCTTTTTTTAATTAGTTCTACTTCTTTGTTTAGTACTTAAATTTTGTGAAACTTAAATGAACCCTGTTTAACGTTAACCAACGGATATTTTGGTTAACGCCAATTCCGGCTTTATTATGTCCAATTACGTAAATAGTAAGGTTGTGCTGATTTATTTTCGCGACATTTCGCAAGCGTTCCGCGATCATTTTGTACAGCGTTTCAACAACGTTCGCAAACATTTTACAATCATTTCGTTCGGTTAAAACAACATCGGTTTTTAATTTATTGCTCGGACGTTGAAATTATTTCTGTTAATTCTGATACATACTTACGATGTAAACGTTTGTGAATGATGTTATGTATGCATGGTAACATGGTAACGCTGGATTCAAATGGCTTAGGACCGGTCGAAGTGGCGCAGATTAGGGGAAGCCTAATTTCAGCAGTGGATTTTCAAAGGCTGATGGATGGATGCATGGGCGATAGTAACCTCCTACTAGGCAGCGACATCTGCAATCTGCTATTTGAGTCTTATAAAAAGTACAAATAATCTTATCAATGTTATAAACGCGAAAGTTTGTGTGGATGTGAGTGTTATTTATTATTTCACGTAAATACTAACGGTCGGATTTCGTTTAAATTTGGCAAACATAGTTTATGAAATAGATTATCTATATATTAATAGGTAATAGGTATGTGCAGCAAAAACTTGTGATTTATTTTAAAGATACTTGCCGCGGATTGAGGAGTATGAAATTACGCATAGTTAAAGTTGATGTAGAGAAGGATTACGCAATACTATTTTTTTCAAATCAACTAAAAACACGTTACACACACTACCTTGCATTTGACACAAACACATAATAAACGAAATAAAACATTCAATGTCTTACTATGAAAACACGTCAAAAATTTTAGATGTCTTTGTCAAAATAGCCGCTATTGCTTTTAAATGCAGCTTAGTTAATTAAACCTTTTTTACCTATAACGGGTGTGTTCAAAATAGCTTGAAAATGATTACATTTTATTTGAATTTGATAAATATTCGGGTTACTTTGGATAATACGAAGTAAAGGTTTTTTAATTTAAATTACGGTCGAATTTCGACCATAGCTACGGGTGACTAGTCACAAAGGATACTCATGATCTTGGTAGATGTGACCGAAGCGGAGCACGCCTCGATAATAACCTAGCAGAATATTATGCTTTATACTCCTAAAAGAAAATATAAACGAATTCTTAATGCAAGGTTCTTTAATTGCTTAACACTGGGTCTTAGAATCTATTCAGATAGTTTTTGTTTGCAATGTATTTGGGAGGATTCAGTGTTCTAAAGTCTTTAAATGTTTAGAGTTGGCCGGACCGGCGTAGTGGACTCGGGCACGTCGTCCCGCTAACTTTCCGAACGTCTTCTTACAACATCTGCCAAATTCGAATCGAAAAGTTTTTCTTTATCTTTAAAAGTCCAGCTTGGTAACAACTCGAGAGCTTATCTGCTTTCAAGGATCAACTCTAAGTTAAAGTTTCCGCGAAGGAGCCCCCCAACAACGACGGACTTGTTGATTTGTCACAGATGATCTTCCTTACGAGCAATAATCAGGCGTCTCTGAAAGTATTCATCCAAATCCCGGCGTTTTGAGGAAGTGTGCTTTTGGAATTAATAGCCCGTTATTGCGTTTTGAGTTTCCGCTGACAAAACGGGAAATTCTGACTTAAAAATGAATTTTAAATGCTTAGTACCGGCCTTATGTTTCGTGATGAGGAAAAGTGCCACCTTTTCCTGGTTCAGACCATTATGAAAGAGCAAAACGTCGCCATTGTTTAACAGACCTTAAAAATAGTAGAAACTAATTAAATCCGTGTCCCCATTTACTTACAAAATCCTCGAAAAGTTTAACCTAATTTCATCAAAGTAAAACAGTACACACATTTTGTACCCTACTCTAACTACATTACCTTTGACCTTTCGAATGCGATCCTTTCCTTGGTCTTTTTATTAGTTTTCCTACAGGTTAACTTAAATTGAGACGTCGCACTTTCAGTATCAAATAGTTCGAAAGTTTTTCGAAATGAATACGAGAGAACCCGGAAGCGTATAATCCACTTGATCTTCATAGATTCTATGAGAAAATTGAAGATAATAGTCTATTTGATGTAGGTTTTCCCAAAGTTTTCTTTTAATCTCTTATTACATTCAATCCACATCACTCTTTTGATTTATGCTGGTGTAATTATGGAATTACTTCTTTTTCCGTTTACAGTTAATTTTCCATGATTTTAAAGAAAAGTTTAGTTTTGAAAATACGTAGTATAAGATACTTCTATCAATTTCATTATTGTCGTCAACCCATTATTGTCCCACTGCTGGGCACGGGTCTTCTCTCATAATGAGAGAGTTTTAGGCCATAGTCCACCGCGCTGGCCAGTGCGAATTGGCGGAATTTCATTATTAAGTGCATTTAATGCAATCTTGATTATATAAATCCAACACACACTATATTTGATAACGATTAATATCCATACTATTAAAAATATAAATAATTAAAATATTTGGTGGTCAGATATGATCAACATCGGAAAATATAATGGATGTGGTAAATTGACGGACATCCATTAATCCTAAAAGATTCAATTAAAATATGCAAAAGCTCGTTTGCATAAGAGTATCAATGTATCTTTATGAGCTGATCAGCTCATAATTAATTACCACATGTCGCTCGTTTATTGTTATTAATTTCTTAATCAGTATTATGAATTGCCCCATCAATATCTCGTAACGTGAACTGTTTTACACAACAAAGTTGGTGTTCTGTTTAGCTAGCCATTTTTGTTCAGCAGAATAAAAAAGTAGGTAGGTATATTTACAATATACGTTTTTAGTATGATTATAATTAATGTGTGATGTTTAGGAATAAGTTCTTTCTGCCGCTTACGAGCATAATAATCTTCTTTTAAAACAGATTTTCTGCTTGAGATTGCTTCTTCATATTAATATGCATATGCGTTGCTTCTGACAAGAATTAAGTTAAAAAGGATAAAATATCTCTCGTAAGATATTCTTCTAGCTAAAATGCAGAGGAAAATATAGGTGCTTGAAGGATAGCATTTTTGTGACAGCAATGTTCCCGTAGTCAAAACTTAAAGTGAACGTCTTCTATGTAGTTAGGAAAATATTTTTTTTATAAGATAATAGCAGTAAACGAGCATGTAATCCATCTAATGATAAGTAGTCCCTGCAACCTACGGATATCTTTAAACAACTTCATACAGAGTATTAATACCACTGAATTTTATTTGAAGTGAATCACAGATGCGTTGCTGAGAAGTAATACCTTCGTCATACATTGTAAGATGGCACATTTAGGTTAATATGACGTAATGCACACACTAACTACATTTCCTAAGACCATAAACAGAAGGTGGTAGAACCAGTGTAGTTCGACCGGGGAAGTACCACCCCCACACCTATTTCTAGCACAAAGCATTTCATGCGTTTCGATGGAAGGGTGTAGTTGCCGGCACACTTTTATATGAGGCGACCATCATAGTCCTCGAGAGTAGCAACGCATCCGTAATTGATATCACATAGAACCCATGTTCTGTATGAAGTTTACTACAGATGTCCATAAGCGGCAGTGACTTACCATCAGGTGGACTGCACGCTCGTTTCTTCATTCAGATAAAAAAGCAGAAGTTAGTTTCTTTGTCAGAGTTATCTAGTGCCTACGCAGACTGGGGCCGGGTTGAGCGGACATCCGGCGTTGTCGTTCTGAAACGTGATTTTCGCAGACATGATTACCTCTTTTCTTACATTGTACGTTGAATAGGCCAAGCGGCGTCAATCGCTGCCCTGTCCGTGACTCTTGGAACAACTTGATCGTTACGTGTACCTTGAAACTTTCTTTTATGTCTTGTTAAACTATTAGTCCATTCCGTTGGCTTTCGTGCGAATTTATGAAGGGTCGGATTCATTTGTGTTATATATTTTTCCGACTCTGATCGATTCTATCCGCTAATATTGGTCTCATTGATTTTATCAGGATTGAAACTTGAGTGAAGATAACCAGTATCCCTTTTGGTGGGATGTAATTGGTACTCGGAGACCTTTCTTTATCTAGATGCTATAATTAGTCACAGTAATTCGAATTAGAGAAAAGCCAAACGAATTCTATTATTAAACTAAGAGATAATGGAAAAAACGGCAAGTAAAATATTTGGTGCCGTTTTGCAATATTTAACAATTGGTAGACATGTTAAAAATATTTTTGTGTACACACGCGCAACATTGGGTCGTATAGCAGTCCAAATATAAAATTATTGGAAACCACGCGTTCATTGTTATGTTGCCAGGACGAATTAACGCATGAAACATTTGCATACTCTGTGACGGGTTGCATTGTTTATTAAACACTTTAATTTTTTTCTGACATGTAGTTTTGGCAATAAATTCTTTTAGCCTGTTAGTTAAATTGCTCGCTACATTCGAATGGCAACCATCTGGATACCGCACCAATGAAATATTCATAGCCCAGAATAAATGAATATTACTGAATTATAAATAAGGGTAATTAAAATGGAAGCTACATAAAAAGGCAATTTATTTGAGAGAGAAATAAAATTAATGTACAACACTATATCTCTTGGAAGTCGAGGTAAAAGTAAAGACCGAAGTTTCAGTTTAAACTTCTCGTCTTTAAAAGGATAATCAAAATTACATTACTAGCTGTACTATTTTGCAGAAACTTCAGACAAATTTACATGATCTTCCACTGTGAGATCTTCTGTAATGTCGTTAGTTGTCTCAACTTTTAATAGATACAAAACAAGTTGTTTCTTCGTAGTCAATGAGTCTGTTTATATAGAATCGGTTGTGATATCCGAGACATTATCCTGCTTTAGGAATTGTAAGGTATTTTATATCATGTTGGCTCCTTTTAAAACATTTAGGAGTTAGACTGTCACTGCTTGGCAAACTTATAAACCACGCACCATTTTACTTGATCGACCGAATGTGTAAAACATGTATAGGTTTAATCGCTGAAATGAGGGATGATTATTTTTTGACATTTAGTCAATATTGTAGCCTCTGACTTTACTGTTTTAAAATATGTTTTGTTGCTCTTACATGTGTTTAGTAACATAAGTCCTATTATCAATGATAAGTGTAATTATACTCACCGTTTGTCCTCCTTACTATAATGTGGTCATGGGGATACAACCCATTATTGTCCCACTACTGTGCGTGGGTCTTCTCTCACAATGAGAGAGTTTAGACCATAGTCCACCGCGCTGGCCAAGTGCGAATTGGTGGACTTCACACACCTCCGAGAACTTTTTTTAAAGAACTCTGGGGTGTGTAGGTTTCCTCACGTAGTTTTCCTTCACCAAAAAGCAGTGATAAATAATTTCTAATACGCACATAAATCAGTGGTTTGAACTCAGACCTCACGATTGAGAGGACAAGTTTCAACTATTAGGCTATCACTGCTTTTGTAATAGTGGTAATCATATCAATACCTAAAAAACATAAACAAGTATAGAACTTTACTACCCATGGACATCTAAGAGTACGATCATTTGAGTTTCAACTGAGACGGGATATAGATTCTTTGCTACCCTTAATGACTAAGTCGTTTATGTATGTATTCCCAACCCTCCAAACCAACACAATAGAGCTTCACATTGCTGTTATTCTTTGTATTGTTTGTGTTTATTTTAACAGGTGGTAGAACCAGTGTAGTGACCGGGGAATTACCACCGGCATACCTATTTTCGTAAGCATTTTTTGCTTTTCGATGGAAGGGTGTGGTTGCCGGCGCACTTTTATATGAGGCGACCATCTTAGTTCTCGGGAGTAGCAACGTATTTGTGATTGACTTCAGATAGATCCCATGTTCTATTTGAAGCTGCTTACAAAATTTTATGGGCGGCAGTAATGATTTACCATCAGGTGAACTGCGTGCTCGTTTGCTACTTCAATCAGATAATAAAAACTATGTATCCTTAAAAACGGCGCCTTTTTCGGAAAAATCTTAGTGCAATATATGCTTTTAACTATTTAATAGCTCGACTTGCCTCTTGATCTCTGCCTTGTAATCGGATAGACATGGCCGATTTTCTGTCATTTGGTATTTCACGAATCTTTTAATCTTATCACGTAACGGTTTGCCTTAAAACAGCGGATGTTACATAAAAATGTATATAATATAGACATTCTTCCTCACGGACGAGACGTGTTTAATAAAACGAGATTACTTAATAGAATCAACGAAAGAAAAGGAAATGCTAATGAAATAACGGATATCTTCACGGACTCATTACTGTCTCACTAGTGGCCACGGGTCTTCTCCCAGAATTAAATGAGTTTAAGATTAACACTGCATTAGCCAAAAGGTTTATGAATTTTATATAGTAGCGAGTGTGGCGCTGGAGATTTTTTAAGCAATTAGCTGCTCCTTTTTTTGAGCGATATAAGAGTGGCTCATGCTCAATGGCTTTTTTTTTTTGTTGTCGAGGGGGAAACCTTCAAAAGGTACCCGACGCCGTGGGAGCGACGCAGGGTTATGTGGGATTTTTACCGCACTAAAACCCCCCCGGTGGCCGTTCTCGGCGCTACTAAAAAGGAGGACTCCGGGATCTCGAAACGACTTCAACCGGAATCCTCTGAGCGCGTTGCCCTATCGGGCTCCTCCCAGATGGGCGGCTGGGCCCACCGCTCCGTCTAGTCTTTACGACGGTATGCGACCACACGTACCGCCGTCCTTCCCGGGATCACCTGACTGAACGATTCGAGCTCCCACTCTAGCCGCTCGTAACCCCGGAAGCCCCTTTTAGTCGCCTCTTACGACAGGCAGGGGATGCCGTAGCCCTATTCTGGTCCCGGAACTACAGGGTGCATGCTCAATGGCTTAAAAAGGAACTGTTAAAAGCTTTTATTTAACTTACAATGTTTGTGGGTAAGTATGTAAGGATGTCAGTATGTAAGTATGTGTGTTTAGGTCAAATATTGCAACCTGAATTTTACCCACTTCTCTTTGTCCTTCAGATTGTCCACAATAAATTTTGCTCAGATCCAGGTCTGTGGTTTCCTGAACTATTCTCGCGACAAGCTTTTATATGATAGAAAAATTTCACGTTGCAACAAAATGATGGATTTGACTACTACAAAACTTATTTTTTTCTTCTCAGTGCACTGAACTAAAAGCTTGTTTAAAAAAACTTTTTTAGGTTAATAAAGACTGAAAATACATTGTAAATATACATTTTGGAGTAGTTGCCATAGTTTGACTATAAACTGTTTGTTTACACATTTTAAATAAATTGAATACCCGTAATCTGTATTGGATTACGCTAAGAATTCGAATTCTTGCCTTGTCTTGAATATTATAAATGAAAAAGTTGGTGAGAATGTATGCTCTTGTTACATTTTCACGCAAAACTACAGACCGCATTTCGCTAAAATTTGGCACACAGTTAGTGGTCTGGATTATCAAATGGGATGCTTATAATCCGCGGGTATAAGCTACTCGTAGTTTGGTATAATTCTATGATAAAATATTCAAATGACATCGATAACATATGGTATAAGGTACTTATAAAATCGTCCACCAATTCGTACTTGGCCAACGCGGTGGGTTATGGCCTAAAACTCTTTCATTCCGAGAGAAGACCCGTGCTCAGCAGTGGGACAATAATGGGTTGACGATGACTTATAAAATCGGATTTATCACTACTAGTCACCCGTCATACCCGTCACCCCTCACGGTCGAAGTTCGACCGTAATTTGAATTAAAAAACTAAACTTCATATTGTCCAAAGTAGTAAAAATATTTCTCAAATTCAAATGTATGTACAACCCATTATTGTCCCACTGCTGGGCACGGGTCTTCTCTTTGAATGATAGAGTTTTTAGGCCATAATCCACCGCGCTGGCCAAGTGCGGATTGGTGGACTTCACACACCTCCGAGAACTTTTTTTTTTTTTTAAAGAACTCTCGGGTGTGTAGGTTTCCTCACGATGTTTTCCTTCACCGAAAAGTAGTGATAATTAATTTCTAATACGCACATAAATCAGTGGTGCGTGCCCGGGTTTGAACCTCGGACCTCCCGATCGAGAGGGCAAGTTTCAACCATTAGGCTATCACTGCTCTGAAATTTCAAATAAAATTCAAATTCAAATAAAATGTAACAATTTTCAGGTAATTTTGAACGCACCTGTTAAATATAAAAAAGAGGTTTAATTAGCTAAACCGCATTTAAAAGCAATAGCGGGTATTTTGACAAAGACACTGACATATCTGACGTTATGTGTTTTATTTCGTTTAAGTATTATTTATGAGTTTGCGACAAATGCACGGTAGTGTGTATAATGTGTTTTTAGTTGATTTTATGTATGTTTTAAGCATTATTTGAAAAAAATATTAACAATCTGTACTCTTTCTCTACGTCCACTATAGCCGTGCAAAGTTTCATACTAATCCGTCCGAAGCATATTAGATAAAATGCTTTACTAGTTTTTGCTTCAGGTATTAATTATAACTATATATATTTAGATTTAATTTATTAACAATTCATAGTATTCGACATTTGATTTTTTTATTATATTGTTTATTTATGTACAAAATCATTATCATAATTTATGCTGAATTAACCTTTATGAGTATTTCTCCGATCCCTTTCCTACCACCTTGGAATATAAATCGAATTAAGTAATTATTATTCTCCTGCGGTAAGCTATTTAAGGTGGAAATCTAAATGACTAAGCCTAAAACAATACAATATATAACTTAGCTCTATACAATATATTTGACGACCGCGTGGCGGAGCGGTTACCATACCGGTCTGACGCGTAATGGGTCCCGGGTTCGATTCCCGGCCAGACAGGTATCTGTATGATGAGTTTAGATTCATGTTCTGGGTCTGCCTGTTTGTGTATTCGTCTCGTGTGTGTCCATGGTATCCACGACACAGGAGAAAATCCTAGTGTGGGGAATATATGAGTGTAGAAAGCATTAGAAAGCGTTATATATATACACCTAAGATTTAAAATTGGGTAGCATTCGCAAATAGCATCAAAAAGCCAATATCTAGTTCCCTCACCGCAAGGTAATAAAGGAGCATCTAGGTAATATATTATCAAATGTGGTTAGAAATTTAATAACCGAACATAATACATTTCGACTTCGCAAGCAGTTTCTTCACCTTGTACTGACTAAGAGCCAGTGTTCGGGAAACGACTTGGGGCAATTTAAATCTATGTAATTAGATTTATATTGAGAATTAATAAGTACAAGGTGGATTTCCGAGGATCCGTGCGAGCTTTATACCGTCGTACCATATACATACACGTTAAGCGAAGACTGCGAGTGGGGGGTGTTAGGTTTTTTCGTTACGGAATTTCTTTATTCGGTCGCCGCGCTCAAAGCCCGTGATAAAAGCTATGTAATAGCTTAAATAATTGGATCAGTAATTCAGTTACATTCTGTGCATCTATCGGTTCCTGCTATTTTCTTTTCGTAGGATATTTAATATTCTGTTTTAATAGTTATAGATATCAAATTTGTAACTAAGAACTAACCTGAGCAGATGCTGTCAGTGGCGCAACGTTCAGAGAGGTATTCAAAATACAATCTGTATTTTGAGGTATTAGTTACCTTTTTTATGGGCTTACAATTGACGCCACACTTAATTTGGACCTACTTTTGCAAAACGGAACCAACGACTTTTTCTCCTATATTATCAAAAAATGTTGATGATTTTCAATTATATTATATTTGTATACATAGAACAAATTATTTTGTGCAACATTGTAAACAGATTTTATTAAAAATAACCTTAAATTATACAGTATACAAAATTTTGATAAAAACGGGTTTTTTCAAAACTGTCGTTGTGCATGTTGATTCTGTTTTGCACAAGTAGGTCCAATTATGCATAGTGACAACACTGTTAAGTTCTGGTGGTGGTAAAGAAGACACTAATTAACATCACTTACCATCAGGTGGACAGGATATATTACAAAATGCAAATACCGAGTATATCGGAAAGATAAACCACGTAACATCAGCGAGAAAAAAGACCAGCGTAAGTTTTATAGTTGCAAAGATTTAAAGTTTAAAACAATAGCGATTACATGGGTAAAAATTTATAGGATACTTATTTTCTCCGGAAACATTTTCTAAAACATACCTACCATACATTGACTCGTGAACGAATTCTAGAAACGTAGAGCAGTAGAGGCGATTTTATGAGCCAAGACCCACATAGGTTACTTCGGCCACAGGAAAAGGCAGTAAAATTCATTACGGTTTGAGCAAGGAATCGCGCCCCGTAAGCGGTTAGGAGCGGAAAATCCCGAGCCTTATACATTAAGCTGGAAGAATAAATTGAAAGTCGATAGAACCATTCGTATCTAGTTTCTCGCCAAACCGTCTCCACTAAAATGTAACTGAACAGGGATTTGTTGCATTACCCGCGATCGACTGGTTTCATCACGATCGCGTCAGCCTTTTTCGTTCTGTCTGGACATAAGCCTCTTTCAAGTGTCACAATATATAACAAACCTTGGATTAATCCACATTGGAGCCTGGCAAATTAACTTTAACTAGGCAAACGCCCTTCTTAAGCCTCAGTCCAACTAGATGTTCAACACTTCATCTGGAAATTAATTAACTTAATTCTATATCTCGTACGTCGCACTGCTTATCAGCTATACAAGACAAAGGGCTGGCGAACTATTACTTCGGATGATTACAGCTATGTCGTGTACTTTAGTTCATTTTTTAAATTCCCTATAGCAGAAAACAAACTTGCGGACTGGCTTCATTGGCAGAGTCAACACGGACGAATATTAATTGATAAGAGAAAATGATTACTAAGGACTTGAATGGAATTACTCTCAATAACTCGCATTGGCTGCAATTTACTTACATTCTATTGCTTTTTAAGAAAACCTCTCTTGGAAAATTAAGCGTTATATGAATAGAACTGTCATAAATTCTGCAAATCTAGTTAAACCAACCCATTTAATAAATCTTGCTACATCCTTTGTGATGTATTCATACATTCCGTCAAAGAATTCAACACAACGTCTAGCAATGGATGCAGTGTGATTATAATGGCTTATATCCAGGGCGAAGACGATGCTTTTATACAGTCTTAGTAAATCCCTCCTATTCTGTTGCGACAATACTCAGGATCAGGCGCTATTGTTGAGTGTATCGAGTTAGGCGATTAGGTGTTTCAATAAAGGCTCGGTGTAATCTGCCTCGCTGAATAAAATCCTTAACGCCTGTAAGTTCAGCCAATGATGCTCGTATTTTAGGGGGAATTTTACGTGCTTCAATACGGAGAGTGGTCCGTTCTGCTCTAATGTACTCGCACGATCGTGATTTAGTATTAAGCGCTGTATTGTTCATTGATTCGGTGAGTAGAATGCTTTTACTACCCATATGTATATTGGACATGTCTCATTTAGGGATACGTTATGGATGGGATAAAAATAAATTTATCATATTGGATTTTATTGTTAACAGAATAAAAAAAGTTATTTTGTTCTTTCTATACTATGTATACTCCATTTTTCCACAGTTGAGTTATTTAGTAAACAAACCACCTAACTTTCGAAACATCACATTTTCACACAGTTACACGCGTCAAACGACCTGCAAACAATTACATCGGTTCACTTGATGTATTACACTTTGATTCACAACAAAAACTACTTTAAATTTACAATTGTAATAGATAAATTTAATTAAAGTTGCAAAACCGGCGAAACTAATTTGCACAGATAATTTATTTCAACAAAAATTTGACATTTCGGTCATTTCCAAATTAGTGATGGGAAAGACGAATCGATTTGTTACATTGGTTTCATGATTTTGCTAAGTGACATTAATCGATATATTTGTTCGTGGTATAAACTCTTAAAATTTAAGCAAGTTTGCTTTCTTGATGTCGCGATAATGACGAATCATATCGCGATATTTTAACTACTCTGTTAAAGCACAAAAGTATTACGTATGAAAATTGACGAATAGAAAATTATTTTTTAATCTGGCATATTAAAACGTAAACTTCAAAAAATTAAAACTAAAATAACTCAAAAATACATAAAAAATAAATTAATATGAAGTATTACAGATATATTATTTTTAATACAAGATTTTAAATTATAGACTTCAGAGAAAATAAAATTCACGCAAATACGCCTACAAAATAAATTAAGATAAATTATCACAAATAAAAAAATATTTTAAGAAAAATATAAATTGAGTGATTAATTAAGAAGTGAAATAATAACAAAATTCAAATTCTCAAAAAATATCTGAGCTGGTAACAGTATAAAGTAGCCACAACAATTTATTTTTATTATTAGAAATACAAGATTACAGTATTTAGTCCGTAAAAGTATACCTAACAATAATTTCACTATTTACGTCAGGTAAAAAAATAAGATGAAATACAATTAATTTATATGCGAGTAAAAGATATTTTAAACATCTATGCTACTCTCATTTATCGTTAATATTACATTTACTAGTGCATATTTGAAACAAATACATTATTTTATTAAAAATATTTTATTAAATTCGAAAAAATATATCGTTGAGTATAATCGATGTTGATACGATTCGATACAACAATTTGCGGTAGCTTCCCAAAGCAAGTTATTTTGATACTTCCCAACCCTATTGATTGACAGTATCTCATTGACATTTAAATGACAGTTCGAGTCGGCCATGTTTATTTACCAAATAGATCAAGTCTGGAAAAATGAGGTATAGATCAGTTGGCGTTAAGTGGGTACTGTTATCCCGTGGATTTCTCTAATCAACTGCAGATCGAAATGCGCTTGTATCTGTTGGCCAGCCACAGATGCTTTGCTATTTGATGATTACTTTGGAAAGTCTCATGTGTTTCCATCATCACAGCACTTTTGCCCACGGTTCATAAACTTTATGGTATGTGTTAATTCAGTTATAAGGTACATGTGTGCAAAATATTAGAATGTTATGTTCAGTATGGCTCAGTAGTTTTCACGCAAAAGAACAACTAATATGCATACATCCTAAAAAAAGGTTTTCCTACATAATATTGAATGATTGTTATAAAATAAAAGTAGATAGGCACTTCCAACACTGATTTGCTACGACTAGACTACTGGTTCATTGTAACTGCAATGGTGCCTTCGGCGTCGAACTGCGTAGAATATATAAACTATTTGTAATTCGTCATCACTACATAGTTTAAAACAAAGTCGTTTCGCGCTGTCTGTCCCTATGTATGCTGAAATCTTTAAAACTTCGCTACGGATTTTAATGCAGTTTTTAAAGAGATAGAGCGATTCAAGAGGAAGGTTATAAGAAATAGTGAAGTAACATTTCAGATATTTGACTCTTATGCGGAACGAAGTTCGCCGGGTCAGCTAGTGTCAATATAAGTAAAATCACTACTAAAACATGTTTTTTTATTTATATTTGCAATACCCTTTTTATAAAGGAAAATTGCTTAACAAAAGTTGTGACTGCTTCTGTGACAGCAAAAAAAATAACTCAATAATATTTTCATCCTTGTTCCGATCCACGTGATTTGTTGAACAAGTTTTCTATCGTTAAAAGGATAAAAAAGAGAGATTCAATTCAAAAACAGACAGTTTCAGGTGAATGTTTTTAATCGGATGTTTTTTATAATAATATAATTACTTTACCGCTTTTTTATTTATTGAAAAAATAGGAAGTTAAATGTGTTATGATACATATCTTTTATATGATGATTTTATGTGATGATCTTTAGCAAAGTTATTCATGAGCTCGCGGTGGTTTCTAGTGTATTTTTTTAAATTTATTTTTTGTGATGGACTAGCAACGCGCGCAGAGTACAGCTAGTATTTTATATTGTTTACATCGATTAACGTTGTTTGGGCTGGAGCGTGTTCCAAAGAAAAGAGACATACCTTCATACAAACGTACAGATACTTGAAATGCATAATACATTAGAAGGATTGACGCAATCGGGAAATAATAAAAAGCTATTGAGCATATAGCTCACCTCGTAGGTAGGTAATACGGCAATACGGCTCATTGATATTTGTAATCAACCCGAGATTGTATTCTAGTCCTATCTGAGATCTATTTATACTCATAGGAATCGGGTTGAATAGCCTCGTATGTAGACGGATGAGCGATTGATAGTGCTGTAATGAGACAAATATATGGTATGGCGTCTCTGGAATTTTACCACCTTAAAAATATCGCTTAAATATACGATATCATGGTTTAAGAATTTACTATTCCCTTAAGATTAAACAATCACTTACGAGAAAAACAAAATATACATATAAATAATAAAGTACATTTACTTGTATTCGTTTTGGTCTTCCAAAAAATAATAAGCATGATGTAGGTTGTTAAAATGATGCATTAAATCACATAACATCGTTTTACCTACACGAGAAAAGGGCACACGTTTTTTGATTATTTAAAATTAGTTCATATTTGTTCCAGGATTCTTCCAAAATGTAACACTGGTTTTTAAATGTCCTTTTTTCTCATGATTTTAAATTTATTTGGTAATGTGTTATACATTTTTGCACCCTCAAACATACCTAATTTTTTTTTTACCGTATACAATTCTAACTTTTGTGGTACTGATGTTATCTGCACGTCTACGGTTACTTTCGTGAATGTATGTGAAATTTAAAACCTTACATTACCAAAGAAAGGCTTCAGATCACTTAGACTTTTCCTTAGAAAATAAGTGAGAGTATGTTAACCAGGATACATTTTAGAAGATAGTACTAAATGCGAAATGAAATGTAAATGAATACAAATTCCATTCTTGCTTCGATCCGCACGAATTGTTCAAAGAATAGTCTTCAATACCGTTAACTCCCTCAGAGACCCTGGAAACACTAGTTTGAATATTGAGCTTAAAGTTACTGTAAAAGCAATTTTTTCACAAGTGTAGATACCGCTCGGTATGAAATACAAATGCTTTTCTTTTAAGGTTTTCATACTAGTGATATATGAATTTCTTCTAGACTTCTTTTCTTTATTTATGTGAGTTTCATACATATGTTCGATCACTACTAGGTTTTGTAAATAGCATATAAAAGCTACTTCACCTAAAACTAAAATGTAAGTTTATACTACACTTATTTCATTACACTTCAGCCCAGCTTCAGCCATTAATATTATATTTAGTTCGAGGTACATAATTATTGTCCACCAATATGTCCACCAATTCGCACTTGGCCAGCGCGGTGGGCTATGGCCTAAAAACTCTGTCGTTCTGAGAGAAGACCCAGTGGGACAATAATAGGTTTACGAGAACACAATAACATAATTATTGATTCTGGTATGAACTTCACAGACACACACAGACACACACGGTAGACAGCAAAATCATAGAAAAAATAGATCGTTTATTGAAATGCAGAGTTGTGGAAATTGTCCGTGCATTACGAGTATATGGTAACTGGGAAATGCGGTGTGCTTTCTATGGTAAGCGTTCCTGATGCTTTTGAATGGTCATAGCATCTCGTGAGCGTTTTAAACGTTTTAAAGTTAAGTAGACATGCATAAGATGCGCTACAGATCTGTAGTCCTCTTCCCATTTCTTACTAGTCATCCGTCGCAACGGTAGAAATTCTGGTCGCTGGCCAAGTGCGAATCGATGGACTTCACACACCTCCGAGAACTCTCGTCAATCCCATTATTGTCCCACTGCTAGGCACTGGTCTTCTCTCAGAATGAGAGTTTTAGGTCATAGTCCACCGCGCTGGCCAAGTGCGAATTGGTGGACAAGAACTAGAACTCCGAGAACTATTTTTTTTAAACTCTTGGGTGTGTAGGTTTGATAATTAATTTACTTAGATAATTAATTTCTAATATGCAAATAATTAAGAAAAATCAGTGGGCTGGGTTTGAACTTTAGACCTCCCGGGGGGCAAATTTCAGCCATTAGGCTATCACTGCTCTTATAAGTAATATATTTATTACGCACACACACAAGCATATACATGCACATAAACACAATAAAATTACATATTTTGTTAATTAGATTAGTATGTCCTAAGTTAAATTTAGTTAATAACTACTGGAAGAGCGGAGAGTATCCTAATACAGGCACTTGTTGCTTAAAAGGTAGCTCCTGACCCCCTTATAATTGTAACTTAAGATTATAAGGAAAATAAAGATATATAGAAGAAAGAAATAAAGATATTATTATTATAATATTAATTCTCGCAAATACGATCGTATGCAGATCTAGCTTTTAGCTTGATTACTGTCAGACACGGACACCTGTAAGCAAATCTAAATAGGATTTAATATCAGAAATCAGCCACAGATACGTTGATTAGTGTATTTCAATACCATTCAAATCAGAACAAAGGAGAGGTTGTCAGAACGTGTTTCTAAACGTATTTCCAAGATTTGTAAACATAAATACACACATCTATGTGAAGCAATAACTTGTGATCCGTTTTTAACATACTTGCCGCAGACGGAGGAGTATGAAACGCACGGTTATAGTTGATGTAGACAAGGATTACGAATTGCTAATATTTTTTTTAAATAATGCTTCAAACATACTTAAAATCAACTAAAAACGCATTACACACTACCTTGCATTTGACACAAAACCATACAAAATAAAGGAAATAGAACATTGTCTTGAACAATGTCTTACCATGATAACATATAACGTCAAAAATGTCAAATTTCGTTGTCAAAATACCCGTTATTGCTTTTAAATGAAGCTTAGCTTATTAAACATTTTTTAGCTTTAACTGGTGTGTTTAAAATAACTTGAATATTATTACAATTTATTTGAATTTTTGAAATATTCGTTCTACTTTGGACAATATGAAGTTTAGTTTTTTAATTTAAATTACGGTCGAATTTCGACTGGGTGACTAGTTACAATAGTACTCGTTAGCATATACTAGTACATTTTTATAATAATCGGAATATTCCTGGCCATGCCGGTGCCGCATTTGAAAAAGAATTACATAAAATTAATAGTTGTATAGTTAATATACCAGTATTATCTTTATTAAATTGTTCACTTACTACATTTTAGATCTATGATATTTACTATAGCCCTAAATTTTTAACATTGAAATCCTTAGAGCTATTTACTATTAAAATGTAAATGTACAAGCGGCGGCAAATAGTGAAAAAACTATTTTGTATGGATTTATGCATAAAAACTCTGTTGTCATATAAATGCAGCCTGTATGGCACAGAAGCTGTTATGAAAAAATGTCTGTTAGAAACTCGTTTTAAAATTTTCGGGATTACCTGACGCATTCTTTAATAAAGGAAATAAAAATGCATTTACCTTTAGTATCAAAACGAAGAGAGAACGAAGAGCAGTGATAGCCTAATGGTTGAAACTTGCCCTCTCAATCGGGAGGTCCGAGGTTCAAACCCAGGCATGCACCACTGATTTATGTGCGTATTAGAAATTAATTAATTATCACTGCTTTTCGGTGAAGGAAAACATCGTGAGGAAAGATACACACCCGAGAGTTCTTTAAAAAAAAAGTTCTCGGAGGTGTGTGAAGTCCACCAATTCGAATTTGGCCAGCGCGGTGGACTATGGCCTAAAACTCTCTCATTCTGAGAGAAGACCCGTGCCCAGCAGTGGGACAATAATGGGTTGACGAGATCAAAACGAAAGATATTATGTAATGTGTCCTTTACTGTATTTTTAAAATATTGTAAGGTAATGTATATCTTCCACACTAATTATGAAATAGATACACGAAATCATTACTTATATGAAAATAGAAGCAATGATCCAGAATTATTTTAATGTTCATTGTTTAATAACGACGTAAGAATACCTACTTCAGAAGAATAAAAATGTTAAACCAACAATCTTATAGTAGACTTAATTCAATTTTAAACTTTCCGTGTCGATAAAAAATCGTGATAGTCGTGCAAACTGCAATGTTCCTTATAAAAAGTTATAAAAAGCATCAAATAAATATTAGCAGTTGGTACTTGAAGCGCGAAAGTCAACATCTTTTCCCGAGAACTCTCGTCCATTAGCGGAAAAATAGTTCCGTTGAGCTTATTGAGTCGGTCTTAATTCATTTAGCAGGAAAATAACTTTGTTGCACTGTCTTGCATTTGCAAGGATAAACAACTTTGCGACCAAGTTTAACTGTAACTAAAATAAATAATGATAATTTAGATGTTTCGATGCGGGGATAGCAGTCGTCATTTTATTAATTTACACTGCTCGACACAGGACTCAGATTATGAGAGTTTTCGACTATAGTCCATGCTGGCCAAGTGTGAATTGGTAGACTTCACATATCTTTTAGAACTTTTTTAAAGGACTCTTAGGTATGTAGGTTACCTCACGACGTTTTCATTCACTCTAAAGCAAGGATAATTAATTTCTAATTCGCACATAATTTCAGAAAAACCCGTGATGCGTGTCTGGGATCTGAATCTCGGACCTCCCAAACAAGAGGACAAGTTTCAACGATTGGGCTACCACTGCTCCAGGGGTAATACATGTACTTTGCCTCCTGTTTGCTGTTGAGCACCGCTATAATGTGCCAACAAAATTTATGCCTGTAGTAATGCCTAATACAGCGTGTAGTTGTTGCCAATGACCAGGATCCCAATATTGTATTAAAATATTCTTTCCTTATAATATAATCCCACGAGTAATAATATTATTGGTACTATGCAAAATTTGCTAGACAGTTGAAGCACAGATAGTGTCGTGGCTCATAATTGAACAACAAGGATAAGTAACGTCGGTGGTTAAGATTTGCTAGAGTGATACTACTAATGGAATTTGGATGCAATTTGATACATATTATAGTTTGTATCGCTGTAAATATGATTTAAGGTGGCGGAGCCCCATGAAGAAGCTAGTACTTCACATGGTTGTGTCCGATTTTCGGAAGGTATGACAACACCGTTCATTCGACTTGTCCTTGGGTAGCTGTCGTCAAACCACCTGAAATAGGTTGGTGACTAATACGTTTTTTTAATTAGCGTTTTGAGGCAGCATGGGGGAATAAGTTCCACTTTACTTATATGTATAAACCTGTGCACAGTGGGACATCAAATGGGTTTCACCAAAAGTATAAGCCTAGGGGTCACAAAACATTCAAATAAAGTGTGAATCACTCCGCGCTCCGTCAGTTTTAAGCCTTAAAAACTAATGTGCATTATTTTTAAGGCGTTTGGATGTAATCTACGAGACTGCAAAATTTCAAGACTATGAGGCTACGAAAAATTTAACAAAATCGCTTAACGCTCACACTTTTAGCGCTACGAACTTACATTTCATGGCCGAACGGTAAGGCAAGCAAGCGCTGAGCGTAATACAATGCCGTTGAGCGGTTTATAAATTATTCATTGCAATGTTAGCAATCATGAACACTGTCTGTGTCAGATATTGTATATGATTGCTTTAGCGCGAAGTAAAATACAATTTAAATATAATTAAAATTATATAGTCACTATGAACTTAGTGGTATTTGAATGTGTTTGATATTGGTTTATTAAGCTAATAGTGCTGGGTAGAAATTGTTATATCTATTTATTAATACGTGAAGCAAAAACTTGGGATCGGTTTTTAAGAAACTTGCCGCGGAAGGAGGAGTATGCACTATAACCGTGCAAAGTTTCATACTATTCGTCCGAGTTATATTACTTAAAAAGGCTTCACAAGTTTTTGACTTCACAAGTCTATAGATTTACATTTAAGGGGTGTATTGCCAAGAACTCGAAAATGAATATAATTGATTGAAATGCGAAAATATTCGTGCTACATGAGCTTGCACATGTAAATGAATATAATTGATTGAAATGCGAAAATATTCGTGCTACTTTGGACAATGTCAAGTTTAGTTTTTGAGTTGAATTACTGTTGAATTTCGACCGTTGCGACGGGTCAGTGTATGTAATTTATCGCTCATGTAAAAAAAAAAACTTTTGCTATTTGTATTTATGCACGAATCTAGTCCAAGTTAGTTCAACTATTTCGAAGTACCCACGCTCATTGGAGTGGACATTGTAAAATCCGTAAATTTTAATTTTATTGTCAATTTTGACTCACACAAATACTACATGAGCTTGCACATGTAAATTATCACTACATAGTATAAAAAAGTCGCTATGTATGCTTAGATCTTTAAAACTACGCTACGGATTTTAATGCTGTTTATTTAATAGATAGAGTGATTCAAGAGGAAGGTTTTTATGTACAATAGGTACATGCATAATATAGTGTCCACCAATTCGCACTTGGCCAGCACGGTGGACTATGGTCTATAGCTCTTTCATTCTGAGAGAAAATCCGTGCCCAGCAGTGGGAAAATAATGGGTTGACGACGAATATAGTGGAAGAAGACTAAAAATTTTGGACTTTTAGTTGAAACGAAGTTCGCTGGGTCCGCTATTAATTTATAAAAGCTCTTTAAACTCGTTAATTTAAACGTGTTAATATAAATGTGTTGAAGTTCAAATATATATTTTTTCTAGAACTACACGCAAAAACGTCAATGTTGACTTTTACGTTCACATAAAATTCGGTTAGATTTTAATAGGTATAAAAGCCCGGTAGTTTTCATTACAATTTTTATACACTTAACTGCATATTGCTTAACGTTCTTTGCACAACTATAACGTTAACCATGACCCAGTATTGTTTGGCATTGTATTGAGCTATAAAACAGCGTATGTGAAGCCAATTTTTTTCAATACTAATTCTAATAATAGCCTCCGTATATAATGAAATGGTTTTTAAAAGGTTTTCTTTATTAGTTTACATAGATTTTAAGTGCACATTCATAATATGATATCTGATAAGCAGTATTTATTCTAACAATAGTAGTTATTGTAATAAACGTCAATCTAAAGGTGTCGAATGTCAAATAGAAACTTTATACTAGAGCTAAACGCAAATACGTCAACGTCATCCTGCACGTTCTCATAAAAGTGGCCCGATTTTAATAGGAGCTCGGTAGTTTTCATTGCAACTTTTATGCACCTAACCGCAGATCGCTAGACTTTTTAGTAATAAATGTTACGTGAAACTATTACCCGAAATCGTCCGACATAAAATTGAGCCAGATAACAGTGAAAGAGGTGGAAACGTACTTTTCGAATTATAAATTTTCGAATTAGAGACTTGTATTTTAAAACACATTCTTTTCTAGGTTTTTGGCGGCATACAAATGCTAAATATGAACTTCGGTAAAAAGGAATTATTGTTACAATTGTTCTTAAAATAAACGTCAATCTAAAGGTATCGAACATCAAATAAAAACTTTACACTGGAGCTAAACGCAAATACGTCAATGTCATCCTGCACGTTCACATAAAAGTGGCCCGATTTAATAGGAGCTCGGTAGTTTTCATTGCAACTTTTATGCACCTAACCGCAGATCGCTTAACTTTTAGTCACAAATGTTACGTTGACCATTACCCGAGATCGTCCGACATGAAATTGAGCTAGATAACAGCGAACGTGAAGCGCTTTTATCATTGTTACAAAATTGGTGAAAAAGTTGTGCGTTTGGTGAATGCTGCGGAATTTAGAAGTGCTAACGATTGCTATTCGATTCGATGAATTAGCCATTCAACGTAGCACTGCTATTTAGATATTTGCAAAATGCTCATATGGTGGCAGGTAACAGAAAGAATATTTTTATAGATACTGAAAACGTGTTTTTGTTTCGAATTAGTATTAAAATGTCACAATCGACTACTCATCGGCGTATTGATACAAGTATTATCTATTGTTAAAGGGCTGATTTTTTTCTGACGATTCAATGAGCCAGTACATGTCTATATGGTTTTGTACGTCACTTTTTTAACGCCGTATAGAGCACAAGTTGCGGTGAGCGTATTCACTCATAAGAGAAGAGGCTGAAAGGGGAATCGGGCTCGGAGGACTCCGGTTGTGTTCCGTTGAAGATCCCGAAGTCCACCACGCAGCGCTGAGGACCGCAACAAGGGGGGGTTAATGCGAGAAAAATCGCACATAACCCTGCGTCACTCCCACGGCATAGGGTACATATTGAAGGTTTCCCCCTCGAGAGCAGAGAAGGTTTACTTCCTCTTATGGTTATACTGACTACTGTACTACTTATTTCTATAAATAATATAAAAATACTACTAAAAGTAAAACTCTGTTTATATGAGGTTTATGAAGGGCTAAAGGTCGTTGAAATTTTCATGTGGCTCATGTTTAGATGGTATTCAAAATGTTCACAATTTGTCTTCATATATCTATCTTTCTAATGAGATTTAAGACGGAAAATTTGTGCTTTGATTTCTATAAATTTGAATTTAGTTAAACTGGAAGCTTCAAATCGGCTTTAGGACTTAGCGCCATCTTGTTTGATGGCTTCTACATACTTTATTGAATTCAAATACGAGTACTTAGAAAATATATTTCCGAGTAAATCTTACATATAGCGAGTAGGATATCATTTGATACGCAATATATTATTTATAGACTTATAATCAGCAGTTCATTAACATGATGTTTATTCTCACATTCATTATTATTTTGAAATATTGATTATTATGAACTTAGATTATTTATGGTATCGACGAGGAAATTGCATTCTTTCGAGTTGACCGTCCCCGTCAACCCATTATAGTCCCTCTGCCGGGCACGGGTTTTCTCTTAGAATGAGAGAGATTTAGGTCATAGTCCACCGCGCTATCCAATGCGAATTGGTAGTCTTTACACATGTTTTTTTGAAGAAATAAATTAAATAAAATTATATGTACAGGTTTCTTTACGATGTTTTTTTGGTCGTAAAGCAGTTATAATTAATTTTTAATGTGCTCTTAAATTCAGAAAAATTAGGCTATCACTGTTCTTCTATTCTAATAATAATGTACTTGTATAATATGTTCAAAAACTTTGGTCATACTTACGATTAATTATTATTTAATCATAGAGATTTGTAAGGGTCATTAGCTTGAAAAACATGCTATTATTTTAAACAAATTTAATTTTAAAATAAATTAATTATACTGTAACTGACATTATCAAAAAACAGCCAGGTTTAACAACAACCTTTATTGTAAAGAAAGCACGCTTTGCTTTATCTTGTTATTATAACCAGTACAAAGTCTCTTTAAAAATTATAAGCTCTTATATTCCGTTACACCACCTCAAAGGGAGTTTAAATCTTCAAGATAAAAGTGCTAAATTGCATAAGAAAGCAAACAGAAGTGACTTATTGTATCTCCACTGAAAATTGTTATCTAAGAGGTCTACAAAAGTATCTTTACCGAGACTTCTGCAATTTTAAGGATAAAGAGCGGAGGATCGAGGCTTCACTGTACAGTAATGCATCTTTGTAAAGATTTTAAAATAGAACTTTACAGCCGTTTTATACCTAACGATTCGCTTATATATTTCGGATATTGAGAGTTCTGAGAGAAAAGTTATTCGATGGGAAGATTTATACTTATTGGTTGAAACCCCTTAATGTCTATGACGAGATCGATGTATTGTAATTAGTAGCTGATGGTTTAACTGTTGGATGTAGTTAAGCTACGCAGGGGCCACAAGTTTTATTTGGTAACCGGAACTATCCTCACGTGGCATTCAAAATAGGAAATCGAAATATTTCGCACAAGCGCTCGTGAATCCAAGGAGCTAATATTAGACAATACCGTTTATTGTTTCTTTTGTGGTATTAAATATTATGTGTCATGCTCAACCTTATATATATTAATACGTGAAGCAAAAACCTGTGATCCTTTTTAAGATACGTGCCGCAAACGGAGGAGTATGAAATTACTGACGGTTATAGTTGATGTAGAGAAGGATTACGTAATGCTAATATTTTTTTCAAATATTGCATAAAACATACATAAAATCAACTAAAAACCCATTACACACACTACCTTGCACTTTACACAAACACACACATAATAACGAAATAGAACATTCATTGTCTTACTATGAAAACACATGACGTCAAAAATGTTAGATGTCTTTGTCAAAATATCCTTAACAGGTGGTTTCAAAATAACTTGAAAATTATTGCAATTTATTTGAATTTTAGAAATATTCGTGCTACTTTAGACAACATGAAGTTTAGCTTTTTAATTTAAATTACGGTCGAATTATTATTTGATAGGTTTCATAAAATTATTTGATAGGTTTTACCAAAGTTAAGTTTTTTTAGTTTAGGTCGAAACTTTTGAAGATTTTTCATATAAGTTCAGAACATAAGTTACGAAACGTAAGATAATTTGGTCACATCATACACCCATATATCATCCCGATTCACACCCTCCTCAGTCATCCTGTCACGTCATACGGATCTGAATGCTAATTTGAATATCCATCTTACAGTACTTGCCTAAGTTTAGTAGGAAATCGTTTTAAATGTCTTGGTGATCATTGTTTTTGTAAACTTAACTCTATTAAGGTATGGTCAATCCAAAATAATTTTACTGGTGTTATGGTATATTTTAATGGTCCTTTTTAAAAATGATTATACATAACACATAGGATTAGGTCATAGCTCATTATACATACTAGTCAAATACTAAAGGGTAGACTACATTACTACTACGCTTCAGATGTAATCGATAACTATTAGTAGGTTTTATGTTTTTCAAGGTGGTAGAACCGGTGTAGTTCGACCGGGGTAGTACTACCGTCACACCTATTTCTAGCGTGACGCATTTTTTGCGTTTCGATAGAAGGGTGTGGTTGCCGGCACACTTTTACATGAGGCGACCATCATAGTCCTCGGGAGCAGCAACGCATCTGTGTTTGACTTCAGATGGAACCCATGTTTTGTATGAAGTTGATTACAGATGTCCATGGGTGGCAGTGGCCACTTACCATCAGGTGGACTGCATGCATCGTTTGCTACTACAGTCAGATAAAAAAAAAATGTGAACGTTTTCCTTCACCGTTAAGTGTTTTGCAATAAACTTCTAATACGCATTTAACTAGGAAATGCATGCTTGGGATATACACCTCGAACTTCCAACGCGAGAGTCATAGTTGCATACTACTATGCTATTAGTAATCTGGGCTACCGAACATTTCCGAAGGAATTGTTAATGGATTGACATTGAAGGAATGCATCTTTTATGCGGTTTGAGAAAAAGGAACCTTTGTCATAGTGCTCCACTAAAGCTTCAAAAGAAAATTATTCCACTTCGTACACGCAAGAAATACAAATGAACAAGGAAACCCAAAATATTTATAGTATATTCGAAAATGAAAAAAATGTAAAACAATTCATGGTGGTGATAGCAACAAACAAAAAATGTATATCATCAGAAAAAACCTTCAACAACGTTCTTTCAAAAGCTAATAATAAAATGTTATCGTTGTACGTCGATATTAAATATCTTTAACATTCAAGTGCTGATGTTTAGCTGAATGAATGCAGTTGAATTATTTTAAAATGTATTTCAACCGAAGCTTCTAAAAGTCCTACAAGGACTGTAATGCCAAGACATTTCCATTCCTGAGGCGCAGATAGAGAAATCAGCGCTTCAGCGGAATATTTCACGTCTTCCATTTTCCATACAAGCGGCAATAAATCTCAGAAAGTGGGACAATCTTAACAAAAACGTAACGTCTGGTAGCCCCATTTCTTCGATTGCGGATTTGATCTCCGCTTTATTTCCTCTACAGATATCACAGTCTTATGAACTGAGTCATTGATAAGAAAAAGGTTTTAAGGGCACACATGTCATCTTTCAACGATTGTCACGGACCTTGAAAGCGGTTGGTTCATAAATCATTTGCTGTTATCTAGATACAATTATATTTGACATAATACTAATTACACAGTAGTAAATACTTTCAGTAAAAAATACTTTCTTCTATATCTTCTATATTATTAATATTATAAATCCGAAAGTATGTGAGAATGTAAATCCATCGGTTACTCTTTTACGCTATAATCACCAGTTGGATTACGCTGAAATTCGGCACTCACATGGTGTATGACCTAAATTATAAAATATAATACTCATTACTTAAACGTGAACGAAGCGGGGAAAGTCGCGGGAATAACCTAATTTTCTTGTTATTTTTAATAAAAATGAATGTTTTTCTGTATGTCCTTTATATAATCATAAACTATTCATTTCATCATGTAATGATGATCGTGTTTTATTGTGGCGGCGTTGCAGCGTTAGATTTGGTCTAACAGGGTCGATAAACTTTATGTTTTGTTTGTCGAACTGACTTGATTTAAAATGATTAAATAAGCTTTTAATCAATGTTTTGTTTTTCGAACTTTCGTTTGAAAACCCTTTAACTTGACAACGGTTTCACAGAATAGTAAAAAGCTAATCATTGTTTTTCAAAATAAATGTATTAGTATATTAATTAATTAGCTTTTATATGATAGAAAATCTATCATGCAACAGAATGGTTGCATTGACTACTACAAAGTTTAGAGCATTAGGTATGCTCTTTTATTTGATACCTATATTATGGGTTATACTAACATCTGTAATCTTATATATTTTTACGGCGGGCACCGAAGAATTGTTTTTTTTCGTAGTGTATTGTATACAGTGATCCTGCCACATCAGGACTGACGAGTTGAATGCCAAAATTTTAATTTGAAACCTCTACTTAGTCACCTTATGATAGGTATATCCGTATATAAGCAGTATGCTGCATCATCAGGGTTGAGGAGTTGAAGGTAAAATTTTGGATGTAATATCTTCGCTTACTAATCTTATTAGATATACTTAAGCACCAGATGGTCAACTTCTATATCTTCGGCTTCCAGTACCCTGCATCATCACGGATGAAGAGTTGAAGGTCACATTTTTCATCGTATGTATCTGTTCAGTAATGTTATTACATACCTTTTTTATATGTTACATTACATACATAATGTTATTACATGTTGAGGAGTTGAAGGTCAAATTTTTCATCAAACTATATTGCCGTACATATTCAAAGCACATTCCAAGTTTCATATGAGTCAAATCGGAGAAAACTTTTAGATCCTAAAGAAATCTTGACAGATTTTATAAGACAGGAAATCGTGTGAAGAAGAAGGTACATTAATATATTTTTAATAATAAAACTATTCGCTCAGAGTGAAGCCAGTGGTTTACGTCAATTTTACGGGAAAACTTTTTTAACGCCAAAACAGAGATTCGCGGATGGTATTATGAACCGGTTATTTTATTACGGTCATATTTTGTTTGTTTCACGAGTATCTTCTGTATTTTGTAAGCAAATGAAGTGCTGTTTTGTAGCTGTTTTATTTTAGTGTTGGCTGTAATGTTATAATGATGTTATACATCAAAATATTATGTTTGTTAAGCATCTAAACACGGATAAATTATGTTTTCAAAAATGTTTCTTGCTATAAATACTAGGTACGTGCAGTTTACTAGAAAAAGGTCTTAGGCCAAAGTAATACAATGTAAGCAATATGATACTCTCTTTGCTTTCAATTTATGCAATGCAATTGTAAGTACTTTGAGTGTAATATATCTTTTGTGTAAACCTATGTACCTATATTATAGATATACTTTTAGTATCATGACTTCTTTTAATGTACGTTAGGCATTCCCAAACCCAACGACATAAACGTCACTAAATACTCTTCATTTTACAGAAATATTAAACTTACAGAAATGATTGTAAACGTAGTTGTTATTTATTAACGTGGTTCTATATGTTATATAAGTATAAGTACAAAATTTAAAAAAATGCATTATTATAGAAATTATATAACTGAATCATTGATTTTATTCGCCTTCATCTTCCACTTTCACGACCTTAGTCCTTCTAAAATTGATCAGTAGAACTGATCTATTCTAGTGTATTGATCTGATTAAGGTTCAAAGAAAGTCCTTCCTAAAGTCTGATTCTTTCTGTTACACCGTTCTACGGTTCTATCCGTAAAAGGTTTTCCCGTTTAAAATTAAGCATCGTCAGCGTCGCTCAGTTTGCGGGCATCCTAAAGCTTTTATACCTCCCTCTACTGAACATCTGCACCATATCCGCCGCTATGACATCCGCACTTACTTTTTATGCCTTTTTCATTTTATCTCTTTTATTGTTTACTCTTCTATTGTTTTGGTGATTATTTAAATAGATTTCATTTGTTTGCGGTTATTATTTATCGCTAAAGGCGTGTGAAAGGAAGTATTATGTGAAAATTTCGCTTGGGCTTTTGATTCCTCGTTACAAAAAATCTTGCTAGTATGCTTATACCACATAATTTCACAGTTTTGATATGGCATATAAGGTATAATATAAGTATATGTATAAGGTGATATAAGGTAAACGTCTTAATGTCGTCGTCAACCTATTATTGTCCCACTGCTGGGCACGGGTCTTCTCTCAGAATGAGAGAGTTTACCTAGGCCATAGTCCACCGCGCTGGCCAAGTGCGAATTGTTGGACAAACGTTTTAATGACGATGAATCAAGTCATGGCCCATCCAAGTGATTTTTTTTGTTGTACATATGTGTATAATTTGTGGTCTACATGACTTCAAAATTACTCGACGAATACGTCAAAATCGCAACCTTAATATTGATAATAATACTGGACTGTATAAAAAATATATAATCTTCTTATTAAGTAGATACGGATACGGATACTTTATTAAAGTCTGGTGACTAATAATATGTTAGGGTTAATTTAGAATAATTAGACGTTAAAGTCCTTCGACAATGATGACTTGAGCCACGAGTTGGCCACTAGATTCCGCCAATTCGTAATCAACACGCGGTGTGGATGCCGGCTCACATTTATATGAGACGACCATCTTAGTCCTCGGAAGTAGCGACGCTTCTGTGATTGATTTTAGATAGAATCTTTGTCATGAAGTTGCTCACTGATGCCCATGGGCGGCAATTTCAATTTACCAATACTCAATATTCAATACTCAATTCTTTATTGCATACATACACAGTGAATGTTATAATTAGGTGGTAAATATTATTTAGAGTCACACATAGTATGAACCCTGTTAGGATATAGCAATATAATAGGAGCACACCGATCTTTTTTATATATAGTTAATTGATTTATTTTTCGAAGTACTCCTTTAAATCGTAGAAGCACTCTTTTATAAGGTACTATTCTAAAGTTGGCAAAAAGATTGTGTCATTTTTTACGCGTCTTATTTCGTCCGGTAAGTTATTAAAAATTTTTACACACATGGCATATGGCCCGGACCGATATAGCTTAAGCTTTGAGGTGGGAACTATCAATAGGTTTTTATGGCGACCTAGGTATCGCCGTGGTTGTTCATCGCGGGTGGTGAAAAAGTGCGGAAATTTTAATATAAACTTACATGCCTTAAATATATAATATACATTTATATATATATACCATCAGGTGGACTGCATGCTCCTTTTGCTAACCTTTGTTCTTTATAAAAATGAATGTTTGTCTGTATGTCCTCTATAGAATCGTAAACTATTCATTTGATCATGTGACGATCTTTAGCAAAGTGGTTATTCATGAGTTCGCGAAGGTTACGGTGTATTTTTTTTTGTGACGACGTAGGAACGCGCGCGGGGTAAGGCTAGTTCATCTTATAAAAAAAAATTAAACGACAAATCCACCCTTTGCGAGCGAGTATAACACCGAAAAAAGTTTCCGTTTTAAATTTTATTCTTCAATGGCGATTCGTAAAATTGTATAAAAACGTTATTTTGAAATGTCCACCCGCACGTTTGCTCGCATCACGTCCGTCGCAGTCAGTTTTTATATCTTTTTCATTTTATTTCCTTCGGCCGTTACGCGCAGTGCTTCGCGCCTCCATACTCTCGTTATTAGTCACCAACTTCTCTTTGTAGGAAGGATCCGTGGTAAGTTATACTTTGAATATTTTTTTTATATGTTATAATGGCTAAAATACCATGGATATAACAGGATTTATTTGGTGGAAGGGTGTGTTGCGACCACATTAGTCGTCGGAAGTAGCGACGCTTCTGTGGATGATTTAGATATATAGATATTTACTTTAACTATAGGGGAGACCGGGGCTACAATTAACAAAAATCATACTTTTGACTGTAGTTTATTAACTATTCAACATTTAGAGTAAATTTTTATGTTATATAAGGCTATAGTTATCTAGGTATCATTATAATTAAACAAATCAAACATAACATACAAGATGTAGTAGATATAACTCCTTTTCTCAAAAATGGTAGTTGTTAATACTTACCTCACTTTTGGGGCTAGAATTAACAGCCTTGAGGTAAGTATTAACAAGAGGGGCAACAATTAACATTATGTTATGTTGGCTGATAAAAATAAAAACAAATATATTTATGACATATTTTTTATTAAATGTAAGTGGTATTAGTATTAATTTGTTTGTATAAACAATAAACAAGTTTGTATAAACTTGTATACACCACGTTTTCTTCTAAACTGACTAAAATAATCACTAATGATTTAAACATAATCAAAAACTATAAATTATTTTAAATAATCAACTTAAATATTTTTAGAAGTATTTTTTACTTCTTCTATATATTAATCAGTGTCTCACTGGTATGTTTTGTTACTCAACTATCTTTGTCATGAGATTCGTTACTTCCATTTAATATTTTTTCTTTATATTTTTCTTTCATTTTTTCTTTCTCGCCTTATTTTAGTTTTCCATTTCCTTTACACTTACCTTTACCCTTCCCTTTTCCTTCTCTCTTATTTTTATTGTCATTTTCTTCTTTTACAATTCTCTAATATTATGTTCCTCATCTAAAGTATTATTTTCTGGAGTACCTATCGGTAAAAATGGCAGATTTTTTGTGAGAAAAGAGTTGTACCTACGTTGGTCCTGTTGAAGGAAGTTGCTGTGCTATAACTAGTGCATTCAGGGGTTCGTATCGCTAATAAATGTAGGATTTCGTCTCATAAACTTCGTGACTCTGTCATTGCCCGCCGTCTCTTTAACTTTCCAGGTGGCAGGTATTTTTTTCAATTATTTATATTGACAGGACATTTTAACAAATACTTTGCTATGAGGGTTTTTTGATTCCGCATTGAAAACCAACCGAGTTCTGTTCTTCTGCATCACTTCTAATGCAACTAACTCATAGACATCTACGGATGTGGTGCCTCGGGTAGTTTTCCAAACTTTCGGGGTAAGTATTAACACGTTAAAACAAACCCCGCCGATTTGTTAATTATAACCCTGTAGGTACATTTTTCGTATTAAGTAACATAATTAAATTTTCGTCAATAGTTCCATCAATGAACCAACATAGCATTATAAAGTATAAAATACGCTGCCAGGAAAACAAAAAACTTAAACTTATAAACTTATAATTCCTGTACAAATCAAAAAATCGTAAAGTTGAAAATGTTCGTTACCTGCGTAAAAATGACACCCAGTACACAGCTCACCTGTAGGACGCGCGGAACGTAACCGACCTATCTTATGATGTGCGGTGTGATGAAGCCAATGAATTAAAACACGTGCTGCAGATTTAGTGTTTATAGTTTTAAAGATATTCGCTTGTTAATACTTACCTCTGTTAATTGTAGCCCCGGCCTCCCCTACTATACTTTAACTTTTGTTCCGTTTAAAGTTGCTCACTGATGTCCATGGGCGGCGAATTCCAGTTACCATCAGGTGGACTGCATGCTCGTCTACTTCATTTTATAAAAAAATCACGCACACTGGCATATTATATCCACAGACATGAGAATTTGCTTAACAGCTTTTCTTTTTACTAAGGATTCGTGGTACGTTTTATTTTTATTTTCTAATATGTACACGTAAATGTATGTTATGACGGATTTCTAATGCGACTCCTGTTCTACATGGAGATGGTTATAGATGTCCATAGGCGATAGAGATTACCTTACCGTCGGGACTCATATCGACTGGATGTCTTTTTAGTACTTCGATCGTACAAAAATGTAGACGTACATACTAAATTGAAATATCATACACAACAAAGCTGTCAGCACAAATTAGATTTTCGCATATTAGCCGAAACAACGTTAAAGGAAATTTTATAACTCCACGTAAATTAAAAGACTATTTTACTATTTTACTTGCCCTTAATCAGGTCAATAACATTGGATTTTATCAATATTAAAACCAAAAATGAGTAAGTGTAAGAAATAATAGTGATGGTGCTGTCTTAGGTATACCTAATAAATAATTCTTAAATGTAAAATTCCTTACGACTTTATTGTCATTATTTTGTTATTACCACTATTAACAGATTCCCATTTTGCAAAGGACTCATAATAGGTCATTATTTCTTACGGCATGAGCATTAAGACCCATAGCTCGACACAATTATTACCGAAACATTTCGCGATTATATTATCAGAAGTATAGACGATAATTGAATTTAAAAGGCGAATTAAATTAACAAAGGGTCCTCCCCTTTGTTGACTTAATTCGCCTTAAAATAACGGTAATATAAAAATATTAAATTACTTCCTATAACAAATATAATAACATTGCAATATTTTAGTTTCATATCAATTAGAGTATACCTATATTTGTAAAAGAATCTCTTTTTTTAAAGATTGAAGTAGTAAATGAGCATGTAACCCACTTGATGGTAACTGGCAATTGCAGCCAATGGACATCTGTAAGCAACTTCTAATAGAACATGGATTTTACCTGAAGTTAATCACAGATGTGTTGCTACTCCCGAGGACTATGATGGTCGCCTCATATAAATGTGTGGCAGCAACCACTTCCACCAAATCATAAGAATTACTTCACGCTAGAATCAGGTGTGATGAAGGTACCACTCCGGTGGAACTACACTGGTTCTGCCACCTGGTAAATATATGTATCACTACGACAAAATTTGACCGTTTTTTTTTGTTTTCGAGTGGGAAACCTTCAAAAGGTGACTTGGGAGCGACGCCTGGTTATGTGGGATTTTTACTGCACTAAAACCCCCCGGTAGCCGTTCTCAGCGCTAAAAAGTGGACTCCGGGATCTCCAAGCGAACGCAACCGGAAACGACTAAATTTGACTTAACTGGTTTGATAGCATAATATTATTCTAGTCTTAATTCCCTTCTGAGAGAATCTTCTGTTCTTACGTCGACGCCGGAAAGATAGTTGAGATATAGTAGATGTTAGTTTTGAATTATTTATTTACAAATACCATGTAGACCATGTGGACCAGGTATACCAGGTAGACCATGTGATTTAAAGTTTACGATTTTTTTTAGTTTTTTGGTTAGGCGTAAATTTGCAAATAATGTACTTTAATTTATTGGATTAGATAAAGACGGAATATTTAATATTTTGTATTGTGATGAAACTATTGAATGTTAAGGGTCGTCAGCCCATTATTGTTAAGATTAACATTAATTTTGATCTTTCGGTATAATCGTTATCAGATTTTCATCTCGCGGACTAAGGAAGATAGAGTATTCGTATTATTATAATCAAAATATGGTTATGTTGTATTTGCTAACGTTCTTGGAAATTAGTGATTTGATTTAAAACCGTCGTCTCACCTTAATTATACAAAATCGTCGCTTAAAATGACTGACTCATTTCGGTAGCAAAATTAGAGAGCATGTTGATATATTCTCGCTAATACCGGTCGCTTAATTATTCTGAATCAGAGGAAATTGTACGGAATCAAATCAGTGTAATATTGTGAACTATACTGCATTGGAGCGTTAAAGCAACATCAAGGCTGATAGGAAAGGCACCTGATTTGAATACTTGGTCGATATACTAATTACAAGTACTAAATGGTTAGAGAGCCTTTGAAAGCAATTGTTTTTGTTAAGTAATCAAATCGCTGTCCCATTTTACGATCAGTGCAAGGCGTTGAAAATATATCTATCAATATTAAAAATCTACTTGAGTAATTTAACCATGATTAAGGAATTATAAGTGAATTAATTATCACTGGTTTTCGGTGAAGGAAAACATCGTGAGGTAACCTGCACACCCGAGAATTCTTTAGGAAAAAAAAAGTTCTCGGAGGTGTGTGGAGTCCACCAATTCGCACTTGGCCAGCGCGAATGTGACGCGGACTATGTGCCCAGCAGTGGAACAATAATGGGTTGAACCCCTAATTATAAGTGATAAACGCGATGATCAATTAAATTAACTACGAATAACTTAGTATTTTGACATCATATAAAGTTTGTCTTTCAGATATAACTTTGAAAACCTATGGTTATATGTTATATCTCGTATAAATTAATATTATTGTAAAAGTGCGATTTTTCCGATGCTCATAAATTTTATATGGGATTTCTATTCCGAGTGTCACGAAACATTCACGTCAATAATGGATCTAGATTTAACAAGGCTAAAAAAACGTTCGCCAGTAATTCGCTTAACGCTGACGGTGGCAGTGCCAGGCGAATCTTTCGTAACTCTAACAACGAATCTAATCTGCGTTCCAGTGCACGTATTGCGATGAAACATCGTTCGACACATTTGTATTGAAACACGAAAACAACGTTATAATTATACCACCGCGATTCGAGTAGAGAACACTCAAAAATGTACAATAAGCTGACCCATTGCGTATTAATATATGAATTTGTAATTAATTATTGTCATAATGAGATATCAAACTAGCTATTGTTATCAAATCAAAAACGGACTCTCTTGTTCTATATACACAACATTGTCAATTTCGTGACCTATATTTTGAAGGGTGTACTCCAAGTGAAAATAAAAATTGGACAGACAAAACAGATAATTTTACAGCCAATTTGGTAGCAAATTTTGCTACAGCTTATTGTCACGAGGGCCAATTAGCCTCGTTGCGGCATGCTCTCTTCACTCCATCGGAAGGGAGTCAAGCTGAAAACATAGCTGATGTTAAGTAATAATTAATGCACTGTAATTTCACTGATACTGTTTCATTGCGTCATCTAGTTTAAGTCACATTACTCATCCATTTTGGGAGTTTCTACTATTATGAGCACGAGTATTTTATTCTTGGATTTACCACATTTAAGGGTCAATAACCAGACGGTTCGTGTGAATTTTAAGTGATTTACTATGTTGAATATCATTGGATGTGTCCGGCACTTAAATGAGTGACTATTTGTAAAATTACAAGTACGCTTTCATACTTTGAAGGGCCTTGAAGTTGCTGTCCGTCCCTAATTGTAAATATTAAATGGCTCATGACTCTTATAATTCACGAGTAAGAGGACTTACGAGGGCAACAAACAGTAAGAAAGTGACACATGTCTAGTAACGGAATATAAAAATATTGCAGCAAGCCTGGAACCCAATTAGTGAGCAAAGAGCAAGTGCATTGGTATATTTTATTTACTATTAACAACTATTTAAATATGAAAGCAGTATGTATTCAAAACACTGGAAATTAACTATGTTTTTTTAGTAAAAAATATTCCGTTTCGTTGAGCTTTACTTGTAAAATATTTCTGTACACGGTTTCGCTTTTATGGCTATTGAAGTTTTTTGTATTTAGTTTTATTTACATATTTTGTGTTATTAAAAAATGTTAGATTGATTCGGTAGTTAACTATAAAAGTGCTAGTTGTATAGGAAATTAAATTTTATGAAAGGAATGTTCTGCGATTTTATATAAAGCAAACGGATTTATAAGGCCTGGTCACATACCACTACCAGGAAGCTTATGACTTTTACTAACAGAGTATATAATTAAACCTATTATTGTAAATGGGTTGATCAAGGCTGGGATCGAGTTCAGGCCGACTAATTTAAATAACATAAAGGTGGTAAAACCATTTAAGGCTCCGAAGACTTCACTTCGCTGTTCACGTGCACTTTAGGCATGTCGTTGATTTGTAATTCTTTAAAGTTATCCACGAACAACTATTATAGTATATAATTATAGTAGCAAGCATTTCATAAAAGAAAGGTAGTCTCATTTTTTCATCCGTTTGAAGTGGCATCAAGCATGCAGTAAATGGTAAATGAACCGTTCATGAACATCTATAACTTCACATAGAATCGCAGTTATTTCGAAGTAAATTACAGCGTTGCTATCTTCAAGAATTAAGATGGTCACCACATATGAAAGTCATCCGGACACTACACCCTGCCACCGAAATGCTCAATTGCTTCACGCTACACATAATATTATGTCGCGGTGGTACGTCTCCATCGAACTTTTTGTCGACCCGCGATGCAGGTTCGATTCCCGGCTAGACAGGTATCTAAATGTAATCTAAACTCATAGATTCATGTTCTGGGTCTGGGTGTTTGTATATTCGTCTTTTGTGTGTCTATGGTACCCACGACACAGGAAAAAATCCTAGTGTGGAGCTATGAGTGTAGAAAGCGTATTTTTTTAACTACACTGGTATGCTTAAAGAAATATTACTTTACATCATTTTTTATTTTAATTCGAATTTCTTTTTTATGTTCAATTGACGCTCTGGTAGCGTACGAGCTATTTGACTAATTGATGTTCTAGTTCTGTTGTCTTAGAATGCGCTGGGTCGCGGTTTTCATATAAATAAATTGTGTCACGTGTCGTGCTTAAATAATAACGTTAAGTGTATGAAAAATGGATATATGATACACTTTTTAATATCACTACAAATTATACTGTTATTAATATTATACGACGATATTTCAGGTGGTAGAACTATTGTAGTTCGACCAGTTATGTACCACCGCCCCACTTATTTCTAGCAATTATTGACTCCAGATGTCAAGTTACAGATGTCCATAGGCTTCAATGGCCTCTTACCATCTGTTGGATTGCATGCTCGTTTGCTACTTCAATGTCACAAAAAAAAAACTTTAAAAAATCCGCCTCTCATAATATGTATTCGTAGTTTCCTTGTAGTTGCAATGTGATTGTGATGTGGTTGTCGCCTACATAAGAGTGAGGCTACATTGCTTGCTCCATCTGATGGTAAATGGCCAATGCAGCCCATGAACATCTGTTAGCAATTTTATAAAGAACAGAGGTCCTATCTAAGTTCTGTCACAGATGCGTAATTTGGTCGCCTCATATTAACGTAAACCGGCAACCACACCGAAACGCAAAACGGTTTTACGATAGAAATAGGTGTGGTATGAAATACACATATACAGCGCAACGATATTACTACCATAACGCAAGTACAATTATATCGCCACTATAGTTTGCTTGGTTGTGGATGTGTAAGCAATTAGGATTTGAATCAATATTGTAGTACTCAACTTTAGTGTTAATTGTTTACAGTAGATCTCAAGTTTTAACGAAGACTGTTAAAAGTTTACCTGTTATTTCTTTACAATATCAAACCGCGAGAGATACCTATGCTTCAATATATTTTAACTTCCTCAGTACTAATGAGAATATGTTGTGATTCAAATAGGTTTAAGATCTTTACTTACAGTCTTTGATGTAACAATATTTTACTTCTACTATCCTTTTAAGTATTTGTGTATGAAGGAATATTTTAATAGCTTAAAAACAAGGGAAAAGTATAATATCAAGACGCGACGCTGTGGGTAGACACGTATTATAATTGGTCTCTCCACCTCTGGACAGTGTGATGTACAAAGCGTGCCATAATTGTTGTTTGAATCAGTCCTATAATATTGGAGCTAATCACGCTTTCTACACTCATAGCCCCACACTAGGATTTTCTCCTGCGTCGTGGGTGCCATGGACAAACACAAGACGAATACACAAACACACAGACCCAGAACATGAATCTAAACTCATCATTCAGATACAAGGCAGGTATCTCAATGATGTGTCCCTGTAGTTCCGGGACCAGAATAGGACTACGGTACCCTCTGCCTGTCGTAAGAGGCGACTAAAAGAGGCTTCCGGGGTAGGTGTAGGTTCCGTAGGTGCGGTGAGCAGTTCACGCCCACCAGGGAAGAGCCCGATGGGGCACACGCTGAGGACACCGGCGGCGGTCAATCGGAGTTCCCGGAGTCCTCTTCGCAGCATCGAGGTCGGCCACCGGAGGGGTTTTAGTACGGTAAGAATCCCACATAACCCGCGTCGCTCCCACAACGTCGGTTACTTTTTGAAAGTTTCCCCCTCGAAGACAAAAAAAAAAGGTATCTCAATGATGAGTTGGGAATTGAATCCGGGACCGGTATGGTAACCACTCCACCACGTGGGTCGTCAAATTACTATATTTAAACATAAAGGAAAAATGCACAGTACCTACTCTTATAGTTTGAACTAGACGTCAGATGGTGTCGTCTTTATTTTATCATCTTAAACATGTATATAAGACATAAGACAACAGTAGATGCAATCCTCATCGTTCCACTAGAAAACATTATTTAATAATTTGTAAAATAATTGATTAGTAATACGAAATCCCTCCACCAATAAATGTTAACGATAAAAATATATCCAATACGCCACTATTGTCATCGATCGCAATAAAAATATTTTACACTCATAACTCATCCTCGTGTGATGTATAAACATTATCGGTTGAGATCCACATGTTCCCAAACAAATTGTACTTTCGACACAGAGATTTATTCACTGCAGAGAAGTATTAAATGTGTTTTTAGTGACGAGTCTTCGTTGACCCATTATTGTCCTACTGCTGGACACGGGTCTTCGCTAAGAATGAAAGAATTTTAGAGTATAGTCCACCGCGCTAGTCAAGTTAGTTGGTAGACTTCACGTAAAGTTTAGAAAATACGTTTAAGGATATGATATGTAAGGCTTACTCACGATGCACATTACGTTCGAAAATAATCTGTGGTAGTGGAATTCGAACCTCGGACACTCCATTGAGAGGCCAGGTCTTAATTAGGCTATCACTGCTCTTTTTTTGTATGTAAATTGACGGTGATACCATCTTTATACAGTGGAGTTTTAGTAGCAACACCGAGGCGACTAAAAGGGGCTTCCGAGGTTGCGGGCGGCTAGAGTGGGAGCGTGAACCGTCCAGCCAGGCGATCCCGGGAAGGACGGCGGTACGTGTAGTCGCATACCGCCTTAAAGACACATAATGCTGCGTCGCTCCTACGGCGTCGGGTACCTTTTGAAAGTTTGCCCTCGAAAAAAAAGTGTATATCCCTTACCACACCCTTTAGACTAGAAACACGGCGGTTATTTCTGGAGTCAAACCCCTAAGAATTCTACCACAATTAGATATGTGTTTAATGAATGTTTGTATGTCAGGCTGTAAGATTACAAGCAACAATCGGATACAAGGCATGTTTTATCCAGCCTTAATTAGATAAAGGTCTTTACAAGTCATTAGCGCTGGGTTCAATCGAGAACGCGTGACTCGAATAAGGACGGTCGAAGGTAAATACGGTGCATTCATTACTACTTTACTGTAATCGAGTAAGTAATAATCGCCACGCTGTTAGAAGTTAATTTATAAATGCAGTTATAGTTAACTAAATACAACTATAAGCTTCTATTATTGACGTACTAAAATTGTATTTTTATTTTACATCAGACCAATCAGTCTGATGTAAAATAAAAAAAATCTCTCAATAAAAATACAATCTTCTTATAATTTAAAAACAAAAATATTAACATTAGTAATACAAACATTAGTAATTATAAAGAAAAAGCCTGATCACAAGCAATATCACCTTAATAAGCAATTATTTCAGCTAAGATTTGATAAAACACATACTACGAGTACAATACAAACATTAGTAATTATAAAGAAAAAGCCTGATCATAAGCAATATCACCTTAATAAGCAATTATTTCACCTAAGATTTGAAAGTAAACGGCATACCCTAGTAGGGTACTCCAGAGTACTCAAAACTACTAGTGTTAGTCGGCAACTCACGGCGTTAAGAAGCTACTTCATTATGTACGACACGACGCGATGTGATTTCCATACATATACGTCTTGTCGTAGTACGTTTTCAGATACGACTTTGAGGGCATTTTGGTTCACTACCGTTCATAAAACCTCGTGCTGTGCGCTACCACCGACTATTGTCGTATAAAAAATATATATAAATATAGAGAAAAGTGAGGGGTTGCTGGTAAAATCTATATATTAATAAGTGAAGCAAAAACTTGTCATTCGTTTTTAAGATACTGCCTCTGCGTCGGAGGAGTATGAAATTACGCATGGTTATAGTTGATTTTTTCAAATAATGCATAAAACATACATCAATTCAATTAAAAACACATTACAAACACAACCTTGCACTCGACACAAACACATACGTAATAAACGAAATAGAGCATTCAAGGTCTTACTATGAGAACACATAACGCCAAAAATGTCAGATGTATTTGTCCAAATACCCGCTATTGCTTTTCAATGCAGCTAAGTTAATTAAACCACTTTTTATCTTTAACGGGTGCGTTCAAAATAACTTGAAGATTATTACAATTTATTTGAATTTGAGAAATGTTGGTGCTACTTCGACAATATGAAGTTCAGTTTTTTAATTTAAATTACGGTTGAATTTCGACCGTTGCGACGGGGGACTAGTAAAGCTAATTACCATTACGATACTTGGAATCATCTTCATATTTTATCGTATCAAGCGCATTAAACAATGGACTAACTTAAGATGTTCATTTTCGAGCTTTCCAAACAAAACTTTACACTTGAGCCGACTAACTTTCACGGCTTTTTACCTTAGCGGGAATAAAATAAATAAAAATAGACACATTTATTACTTGCTCTTTTAGTAAACTGGCTAATGTTACCAAAATATTACCAATCAAGACGTTAAGGTGTTGTCATCCAATCTATACAGTATCTACACCCTTCCATTAAAATGCTAGAACTAGGAATACTACAAGTGGCACCGGCGCGTTCTATTGGAGATCCTGAGGTCCCCTGAGGAAGGAAGCACTGAGGAAGGCCACCGAGGATGTGGGTAAAAATCCCACATAACCCGGACTCTTCCCCGAGGCTCCGGCGAACACTTCGAAGGTTTCCTACCCGTTAAAAAAAGGAGTACTACAAGTTAGATATACTTATTTTGTACTGTAATTTCTATAGTTGTTGTTGGTTGTACTTACAACCACCACAACTTTAAGCGGAGAGGTCCCCGATAAAATCATACACATTCTTTTATAGGCCGGATAAAAAACGAGACTACCATAAATTTTGCTTTTTTTTATCTGACTGAAATAGCAAACGAGCATACACTCCAACTGATGGTAAGTGGTCACTGCCGACCATGGACATGTACGGACCATGTACTCAACTTCATACAGAACATGGGTTCTATCTGAAGTCAATCACAGATGCGTTGTTACTTCCGAGGACTATGATGGTCGCCACATATAAAAGTGTGCCGGCAACCACACCCTTCTATCAAAACGCAAGTAATGCTTGTCGCTAGAAATAGGTGTGGCGGCGGTACTTCTCCGGTCGAACTACACTGGTTCTACCACCTTCAAAAATATATCTTATTTATACTTACAATCTGCATAATTATGTAGAAGTTGCATAAACTAATTCTTTCTCTAGCATGTTTTCATTTACAAGTCGCTCATTAAACAAAAATGAAGCTGAATGAAAACATAAATTCGTGCCGCCACTAAAGAACTGAACATTTTTTACAGATTTACAAGATTGTCCGTCGCGATTTCAGGTTTCAATGTAAAAATGGAACGTTTAAGGTAGATATTTTTACTGGAACGTCCATTTACGGCAGTTCCGCTTTTCACGTCAATATCGTCTCGTCTCAGAATTATCATTCAACAAGCGTCTATTAAAAATGCCTTCTGTCTCTCAGAAATAAAGGCGTAGCGTTTGCGCATTTTAATACAGCTTTATGGTACGGGAGCTTACGGCAAAAACGCTATGTGGTTTGTTTGATATCCCTCATTAAAGCCGTGCCTATTAGAATATATGTAGATTTTGTAAATTATTCTTAATTAGTGTTTAGAGTTGTGTATATGCATGTAGAGCAGTGATAGCCTAATGGTTGAAACTTGCCCTCTCGATTGGGAGGTCCGAGGTTCAAACCCAGGCACGCACCACTGATTTATGTGCGTATTAGAAATTATTTATCACTGCTTTTCGGTGAAGGAAAACATCGTGAGGAAACCTGTACACCCGAGAGTTCTTAAAAAAAAAAAGTTCTCGGAGGTGTGTGAAGTCCACCAATTGGCACTTGGCCAGCGCGTCGGACTATGGCCTAAACTCTCTCAGAATGAGAGAAGACCCGTGCCCAGCAGTGGGACAATAATGGGTTGACGAGATATGCATGTTACATATTTCTGAAATTTATCTTAGATAAGTATTGGTTTTATTTAATTCACGACCGGGTTATTAAGGGAATAAGTACCCCTAATGATCTAGTAACTAGTAAGTAGTACCAGTAACTTTAAGTAGTCGATATTAAGATTTAGGAGGGATTCTTATGTCCACCAATTCGCATTGGCCAGCGCGGTGGACTATGGCCCAAAACTCTCTCATTCTAAGAGAAGACCCGTGCCCAGCAGTGGGACAATAATGGGTTGACGAGAGAGGGATTCTTATGGTTTTACGGGGAATAACGTTTTTCCCCAAAATATAACATCAAAAGAAATTAATATTGAAATTATATTAAGAAAGGTTGTAAATCGGTTATAAAACTAAATCAATGCCATAGTCTTATGAAACTTATAATCGTGAAGATAAACTATCTATTACTTACTATGTAGTATTGTTATTAAGTATGTTTGCATTTAGTTACTTAAATTCGACCTAACTTTAAATAAATATTTTTAGTGCTTTATGTTATAGTTAAATACCAATAAATGAATAAATGCGTATTTGAAACTTTATATACCTAATCAATTTTATTTTTAACAGGCCAATTTTATTTTTAAAAATGAACTTATGAGATAACTGGGTTTATCTTATAACTTCATTTATATGTACCAAATCACGAAAATTATCTAGGTTACTTATATTTGTGATACTAATTTAACTTCGTAAGATACTAATCAAGCTAAAATGATATTATTTTACGTAGCTCTCACTCTATTAGAAATATTAACTGGAACACCTGTTAAAAATATTTGGATAAGCTCAGCCATTTATTACCTGACATCATTTAATCATTTTACGGAGGGCAACAAATTTTGTTGACCTCTTAACGTTGGTCTTTACTTAGTTGATCATTTTTTGGGCCACAACGAAATTATGTTAAGTGTATTGCTTTAGGAATTAATTTGATGTATAAAGTTAAAGTTAAGCACAGTTGGCGTAACATAGTCCGGAATAAGGTGATCCGTGGGGGTCACGACCCTCAGCATTGAGGACATCGATGCGAGGAGGAGGAGAAGGATAAAGTTAAAAAGTAAAAAGTAAAGTTAAAAGTGTTTAGCGGGTACCCTATACAGTTCAATTCCCGCGCACTACTGCCATATTCATATTTGCCTAACAATAGCAGTTTTAAGCTACTGTGTTTTAGTTTCAACGATGTGACAAGACATACTAATTTGAGCAGTGATAGCCTAATGGTTGAAACTTGCTCTCGATCAGGAGGTCCGAGGTTCAAACCCAGGCACGCACCACTGATTTTTTAAAATTATGTGCGTAGTAGAAATTAATTATCACTGCTTTTCGGTGAAGGAAAACATCGCGAGGAAACCTACACACCCGAGAGTTCTTTAAAAAAAAGTTCTCGGAGGTGTGTGAAGTCCATTAATTCGCAATTGGCCAGCGCGGTGGACAACGGCCTCTAACTCTCTCATTCCGAGAGAAGACCCGTGTCCAGCAGTGTTACAATAATGGGTTGAAGACGACTAATTTGAGGCATTTTTAATAAATACTCAGGGCTAACTACTCATTGTAGTGTGACATTGAAGCGTGTTTGTCTTGGATTCGTAGAAGACTTAAATGAACATATAGTTCCATTTACTTTAATAACTCCAATTGTCCTAATGATATGATATTTTATTTTACATACGCACACACCCTGTTTGTACACAGTACAGCAATTATACTACTACGTACACGTTCGAAGCGGATTGTTCGAAAGTAGATTATGAACTAAATTTATAGTATGGATTTCCAGGAAGTAACGCATGATATTACCTAGTAAACAAATCAATAATTTAATAACTCAAAGGAATTTAACAATATACATGATTACAGTTTCATTTGAAATTACTATTAATAAATATTTCCTCGAGTTAACCATTTCAATTCGCTCATAACATTTGGAAAGCAATTTAATTGATATTTTGTATTATATTTGGAATGGAGTTGTAAAGCTATTTTGAAGTCCTTCAAATTATTTTGGAAAGTGGGGCCCGATTAAAAATAAACGCACAGGGTTTATTGGACATTAGATAGAATCAACTCCGGTTTATTAAATTATGGGAGAGATGTCGATATAACCGATCGAATATATCCACAAAGCTACAAGAACTCACACCAGCGTAATATTGAATTTCGGCCTCCATGTTAGTTACAACCTCCACTTTCGGTGTTCCGCTCAGAAACCTCATTTATAACAGTTATGTTAATTTTATGTCTATTTCTATTATAATTTATTTATATTTATTTCTTTTTTATTTTTCTTTTTTGTATATATGTACATTTTGTAAATAGTTTTTTTTAATTGTAATTGTTAATAAATGTTAATTGTATTATAGACTAGGAACAGAAAAAAATAGTTAACTTATAACTTCAGTAATTATGGTCCTTGATTTTATTTATTTCTATTATAAAAGTAATTGAACAAATTATGTCAATGTAAAATCAATTAAAAATGCAAAATCAATCAACTTAAATTATTAAATTGAGTCAACAAATTATTAAAAAAGTATTATTTTAAGGGAAGCTGTGAATTAATTAACAAAGTAAATGTTAAATATAACTTATGAAAATAGTATACCTGGTCAATTTGTTTTGAAATCGTTTTAGAAACAATTTATGTTTGTTTAAGAACAATTGAAGTAGCAAACACATATACAGTCCACCTGATGGTAAGTGTCAATGCCGCCGCCCATGGACATCTGTAAGCAACTTAATATAGAACATGGCGTCTGCCTAAAGTCAATCATAGATGCGTTGCTACTCCCGAGGACTATAATGGTTGCCTCACATAAATGTGTACCGGCAACCATACGCTACATATATAAAGGTGTACCGACAACCATACTTCACGCTAGAAAAATGTGTGGCGGTGGTACCTACCCGGTGGAACTGCACTGGTTCTACAAACTAAATATTAATACGGGTGTCGGCCACTTTTTCCAACATGAATAAAACAATTGTTGATAGTTCGTCTTATAATTATTACTATCCTCCGGTTACGTTACGCCAGAAGACAACTATATGTATTACGTTTATATACTGCAAGGTGAGATTAAATGGGGCCTAAACTCAAATAGTACATTTGTGGAAATTACAAAATTTTGTTTATATTTTAGGGAGTTTCTTAAAGTGCGGTTATTAATGGGACGTAACAATCATGTTTGTCCTTTTCAGGAAGAAATTGTCATTTTTTAATTCGCTAGACAATAATCTACGTCATTAAGAGTCTTCAGTGTTTATCTCAATTTGTCGAAATTTTTGTTCGGTCCATTTTCTTGTCAGTGCGCGATATATTAATTGTGAGATAGTTGGTCGTGGAGCTTTTTTCACTGTAGCTTAGAAATCGCTAGTTTACATTAAACTATATGCATACTGGGACTACATTTTAAATATGAATAATAAAAAAGGATATAGATATATAAGAATCATTTTTTCTATTATAATTTTCTGAACAGATCGGATGAAAGCACCAGGTGACTAACTTTTATGGTATAGGCAGTAGAAAGTTTCACATTATCAAGGTCGAGGAGTTAAAAGTTTATCTTATTTACCATATCTTTAAAAACCTTTAACGAATATGTCTCCAGAAAATAGGTAACTTTTACGGTTTAGGCAGACAGTCTTATTGAATTGTTCGCGTCAAAACAGTAAGATAAAGTATTGTATTGCATATATATTTGTAACTTTCTACTTACAACCTTTCATTTAAATCTTATATTATTATCATAACACTTCACTCACACTTGCCTCTTTCTTATTTCTGTTCTCCTTACCTTTTCCATGCATAGGTTGTCTGGAAGAGATCGCTGCCTAGCGATAAGACCGCCTATTGCATACGACTTATCTGTATTGTATGTCTTTTGTTATGTTTGTATGTTTTTAGTCTGCAATAAAGAGTATTTATATATTCTATTCTATAACCAAAAAATCTCTTTTTTACTGACTGCAGGCGTCACACACATATGCTCGAAAAACATTACCCTCTTTCTGACGCGTTCGGGTAAAAATAGCGACATTATTTCATGTAACGTTCACTGTCAAAATATATTGCAAATGGGCGTTTAAACGTGTTATAGAAGTTTTATGGTATCAATATACACATCGAAAGCAATAAGGGTAGCTGAAATAAATTCTAGCCGGTGGTGTAATCGTAAAAAGAACGACGTATGGAGACCGAACTCAATAACACTTAGCGAGGTAAATAACGGTAACGTCATGCGATTTCACTTGGCTTCGAGTAAATACGATTGGGCCGTTACAAGAATTACCTTCGAGTGTACAACGTCTAAAAATGGGAAGGAGCTGAAGGAACTAGTTATAGTTCACTGTTAAAACTCATTTTTTCTGACTGCAGTAGCAAACGCATGCAGTCCACCTGATGGTAAGTGGTCACTGCCGCCCGTGGACATCTGTAATCAACTACATACACAACATGGGTTCCATCTGAAGTCAATCACAGATGCGTTGCTACTCTACTGGTGTGATGGTCGCCTCATGTGAAAGTGTACCGGCAACCACACCCTTCTATCGAAATGCAAGAAAAGCTTCACGGTAGAAATAGGTGTGGCGGTGGTACTTCCCCGGTCGAACTACACTGGTTCTACACTGGTTCATTTATTTTGATGTTGGAACCATCACGCTAGGTAGGCATTACTGCGTCCCTGTAGCCTCGGGGTCAGAATAGGGCTACGGTATCTCCTGCCTGTCGTAAGAGGCGACTAAAAGGGGCTTCCGGGGTTGCAGACGGCTAGAGTGGGAGCTCGAACCGTTCGGTCAAGCAATCCCGGGAAGGACAGCGGTATGTGTGGTCGCATACCGTCGTAAAGACTAGACGGAGCGGTGGGCCCAGCCGCCCATCTGGGAGGAGCCCGGTGGGGCAGCGCGCTCGGAGGATTCCGGTTGAAGTCGTTTCGAGATCCCGGAGTCCTCCTTTTCAGCGCCGAGGACGGCCACCGGGGGGGGGGGGGGGGGTTAGTGCGCTAAAAATCCCACATAACCCTGCGTCGCTCCCACGGCGTCGGGTACCTTTGGAAGGTTTCCCCGTCGAAAACAAAAAAAAAAAACCAAAGGTATCCCCGAGGTATCACGTATAAAGTAACAAAATGTTAAGTATAGTTATTTATAAAACAAAATTAGACGTCAGTCAAAAACTGATGATTTGTTCTCATCGTCATTCTTTTTTGAGTGGTAAGAGATTTTTTTACGTATCAATTTGACTAAGTTCTTTTGACGTATGAACGAGCTGAAGTTTAATTTCCTTTGTGCCAGATTTTTAAGTGGATTATAATAGGAGACGAGTATACAGTTCATCTAACGGTAAGTAATACATTACCCAAAGACGTTTATATCGAACTTTATATACAACGGAGAATCTCTCTGAATCCGATCACAGATTTTTGCTGCATCTTGAAAAATTGGCAACCGTTATCCATTGAAACGCAAGATTTAATTCAAGCTAGAAATAAGGATGATGTTGATGCTTCAATATAACTATTTAATAGCAATTGCCATTAAATTAAAGGTTCAAAACTTCAGTTTTAAAAGGTAAATTTCGACTTACCATCGTGTGAATCATAAATGTAGTACACGTTCTTCCAATCGTAGTAATCTATGACGTCAAGCACGGCGTGGTGGTAGTCAGGGACGATACTTAGAGCGTAGTCGATGAGGTTAGTTGGTTTTATCACCTGTGGAAAAAAAGTGAGTGAGTCATTTAAGATTTTCTTACAGTTTGTACATTGTAGTTCGGTTTGCACGCTTGTTTTTGCCACGGACGTGCAAGTTGTGGAATGAGCTTCCTCCTGAGGTATTCCCGGACCGCTATGGCACGGGGTTCTTCAAGAAAGGTGTGAAAAGAGCTCTCCTTCAAAGCCGGCGAGGCATTGGCGATTAGTGTTGCAAATGTCTATAGGCGACGGTGACTATTTTCCAACAGGTAGCCCGTCTTCCTTATCGTTAGGTTAAAGTATAAAAAAAAAGTTTGGTAAGGATCTATCTTTTGTGCAATAATGGAAACACGCTTGAATTTTGCAGAGTATGTATCTATTACTGTAGCTTATACAATTTATGCAAAAAAACATCGAATAAAGGGTTGTTGGAGCTGCGCTGTCAGATCGCATAGGAATATGTGTTTTTCAAAAAAAAATGTGATATGCTGCTAGATTCGATAGATAGAGGCCGACCATGTGACCTAACCTATGAATTATGTCCTTTGTCCTCCTATGCCCTCCCGATAGTTATTTAAAAAAAAGTTTACGGAGGTGTGAGAAGTCCACCAATTCGCCCTTGGCCAGCGTGGTAGACTAAAAACTCTCTCATTCTGAGAGAAGATCCATGCCCAACTGTCGGACAATAATGGGTTGGCACCATTCCACTTAAATGTGAGTGGTCACTCCTGCCTATGGATATCTATAAGCACAGAATGAGAAACTTTTAGGCCATAGTCCACCGCGCTGGCCAAGTGCGAATTGGTGGTTCTACCTGGTAGTAGAAAAGTGGAATTTGGTCAAGCGTTTGTCGATGTTGACGTTACATATAATATCATACTAACTTTAACTCAATCACTAGCGCTAGTTCAGTTTGCACAGCTTTTCGTTTACATTTCGAAACCGCTACTGTAAACAGTTCGAAAAACTAAATGCAATTAGCTACTCTAACGATTACATATAACTTGTTTTGATTACAATTTTGGTTCATTCGAATAAAAGTTTTCAAATCAAATCTAAAACTAACATTTGCTTCATATGAACTCTTATTTGCCTGATGTTTGTATAAATTAATAAATAAAAATGTATGCAGAGAAATATTCTTGTACTAAAAGAACAATTTTATTGGACGTTGCTCAATATATACCCTTATTTTGCAGGTGTTAATCTAAATTAATAAAACAATAAATATACGAATATCATCGTAATAAAAGAAGAATTTATTAAAGTATAATGCAAACAAAACACAAAATTTTATTACAAATATAAAAACTTTAAAGCATTATGTCCTCTACAGTAGAAAATGTTATACAATAATGTAGTATATTACGTAGTTGAATAGGAGAATGCGTTTTGACTTCAGAAGTTGATAGAACGTATAAGAAGAATTCGTCCGAGGAAGTACCACGACCACACCGATTTGTGGCGTGAAGCAGTTAATACGTTTTGATGAAAGGGTATGTTGCCTGTTAATTTTGTATGAGGCGACTATTTCAGTCCTCGGGAGAAGCAACGAATCTGATTGACTTAAGATAGAAACACAATTCTATACAAGGTTGCTTTTTTTTTTGTTATCGAGGGGGAAACCTTCAAAAGGTACCCGACGCCGTGGGAGCGACGCAGGGTTATGTGGAATTTTTACCGCACTAAAACCCCCCCAGTGGCCGTCCTCGGCGCTGAAAAGGAGGACTCCGGGATCTCAAAACGACTTCAACCGGAATCCTCCGAGCGCGCTGCCCCATCGAGCTCCTCCCAGATGGGCGGCTGGGCCTACCGCTCCGTCTAGTCTTTACGACGGTATGCGGCCACACATACCGCCGTCCTTCCCGGGATTGCCTGACCGAACGGTTCGAGCTCCCACTCTAGCCGTCTGTAACCCCGGAAGCCCCTTTTAGTCGCCCCTTACGACAGACAGGGGATACCGTAGCCCTATTCTGACCCCGAGGCTACAGGGACGATATAAGGTTGCTTACGTTGTTTTAAGTAAAATACACTTGACCGATGTTACCATCGTTACAATAGCAAAGTTAAGCACGGCTGTATTCTGATTTATTAATAGTAAGAATTAAAATAGCGTCTGGGCATCAGCGTTTTTCTCTAACATTAACACCCACTGCGTTCTCCAAACATACCGCCACACCTATTTCTAGCGTGAAGCATTTCTTGCGTTTTGATAGAAGAGTGTGGTTGCCGGCACACCTTTACATGAGGCAACCATCATAGTCCTCGGGAGTAGCAACGCATTTTGGATTGACTTCAGATGGAACCCATGTTTTGTATGTAGTTGCTTACAGATGTCCATGGACGGCAGTAGCTACTTACCATCAGGTGAACTGCAAGCTCGTTTGCTACTTCAGTATGATAAAAGATATACTATTTCTCTTATTGGGACATACAAGTGGTTACGCTTTTGGTTTTTCCAACGTTTACAGTTTTACCGTTTAATGGAAACTTCGGATGGAAACCTACATGCTAAATAGTTCTCTAATTATAAAAGACAAACAGTCTGTGAAATAGACTGATGAAAAATTTTCATTTCGATTGAATATTCAGCTACGTCGAAAACTGAGCTGAGTTATGACTGAAAAAATGCAACGGATCGAGTCGAATTTGAAAAAAAAGGCATTTTCAAACAAGCAAACACCTCGGTAGAGACTGACATAACATGGATTTCAAGGCACAAAGCGGCCAGTGCCGGCTGAAATTCAACAAAACCGTGTAGGAATGGAAAAATTCCTCGCGTTCCAAGCCAGCAATGTCTGGCATTATTTAATTTGACAATTCCAGAAACAGACTCCTAAACGACTGCCCAAGACCTATAGATTGAATTTTTGTCTCGAAATCTGCTAAATGTACCTGTCTAGTCGAATAAAGCTTTACTTTCGGAGCAATTATTGTTGTCTAAAGAATATTTCAAATAAATTTTTATTTCATTTCATTTACCATTAAATGAAATAAAAAATATTTCAAATATTCTTTCGAAATAGAATTGTTATTATTAAATTTGAAAGATTTCAGTCTATATACTATATTTATGACAATTAAAATAATGAAAACGACGATCTGATAAATAATTTATAATTTAGTTTTTTTATATAACAATAATGCTTAATTTAAAGTTCCCATACGAATATTATTTTACCTGATACATTTGTATTATTTGAAGTAGTTACTTCGGCACTTAAACAGTATATTTTGTATTTCAAGAAACAAAGCCCTCGTGATAAATAGCAAAGTTATATCTCCATGTATGCTGCTGTTGAAAACATGACACAATTAATCCCATAAAGTCTCTAATTCACTATTTGGATTAAATGAAAATGTGTTTGAAGACTTTTTATTCAATATTCCGTTTTAAGGATTCACTAGATATAATCACACTTCCTACATTCATAGCACCACAGTAGGATTTTCTTCTGTGTCGTGGGTGCCATGGACATACAAAGACGAAAACACAAACACCCAGACCCAGAAAAAAATCTATAATTATCATTCAGATACCTGTGTGGCCAGAAATCGAACCCAGTTGTATTAGTTTCTTATTTGTGATTCATCTATTTGTGAAGAATTATTCCCTTTCTATGTTTGACCACATATCTATTATCAAGAGAGCCGATGCTTATTCGTCTTGGTTGGGTTTACGGATCGGTAAAAAATAGGCAATACTTTTAGAGTTATTTATGAATACGCCTCGTATAACTATGAGTTGTAAGTTAACATTGTATATGTATACATTGTATAATATATAAAATCTTGCGATATCATTTGGAAGAATCCAAAAAAATAACCGCGGATTCGTAATATTTCTGATAATAAGAACAACATTTCACTAATAAAAACGTTAGACTATTTATCTATATAGAGCAAAATATTTATTACAAAATATTTATTTCAAAATAAAATATGTAAGAAAAAGAGGTTGCCTTTTTATATATTTCAGGGTACAAGAAAATATTATACTACAAATTAATCAAATCTGTGACAAATTTCTTATATACATATTATAACTTAAAGTGAAGGAATTTGTATAAACAATTTAAGTCAGAAATCGGTAGCTCAACGAAATATATTTAAATTAGAACATCTTAACATTTGTCAACAAACAGATTACCCAATAAATACCCGTTTAGGGGCGAAAATCTCTTCTAATATTGGGTTGACACATTTTGCAAATAGGATATTATTAGGTACGAATATTCGAGAAACTAACACCAAACAACCGACCGCTTGATTTATTACTTGCCACGAAGCACTTCGAAGGCCACGAAACATACGCTTCAGTGTCATTTCAAATTCGGATCTTATTTCTGAAATCTTGCTACAATTTCCAGTGATATTTCGTTGTCTTATAAGATCGGACATATACTTTAAATTATAAATGCTCAACGCTGAGGTTGGTAGCGTCAAGCGAATAATGCTTCAAGCGGATACTTCATGGCGGGTTATTCAATCACTGGCATAAAACTCGGTGTTCTGTAATCTACTAAATTAGTATTTATTAATTAGAGTGATTAATATAAGAATTTTCTAAACACCTATATCATTCCACAATACACATACGTATCTTATAAATGAAAAGGCTGCGTCTAATTGTCCATCGCTTGCAAAAAAGGTAGCCTGAAGAACCGAGAATTTGTTTGTCGGTGTTCGAAGTCGCATTGAAGTAACACTACAAAATTTATTATTTCAATTTGAGGTAATATTAACTCTTTATTAAATTAAAATACATTTATTCCCTCAAAGTCATTAAAATATATTGTTATATTTCAACGTGGATGATAACGCCTTTTTCATCCTAAAAATCTTCTGTAGCTATCTGTAGGTTTCAATTATCATATAGAGTATCTTATTATTAAAACTTCCGTGATATTAAAACCATAGTTTGTACATACGGTGAAGTTTGATTCGGCCATTGATTTATATAAAGTCAAGTACTTTGTAAAAGAAAGTTACGGTAGAGCTTGCGAGAATGTAATCACTTGATGGTAAGCGGCTACTTCAACTCGTTGATATTTGTAACCGACACCTGATACGATCAGTCTTAAACTCAGGTTCGCTACAGATATTTTGCTACCCTTAAAATGAAACGCTTTGGATAAGCACATCTAACTTACAACACTCTGCACATCAGAACACTGTTAATTTCTTTTCAGTCGTTCACTCTTGGCAGAGTAATTTGTGTACGCAGCAATTACTTGACTAGGTACTTACTATACAATCACAAACTGTCCGTGGAAGGGCACTGGTGACTTGTATCACAGGCTTGTAAAAGCCTACAACAGGCACCAGGCTCTCACTAAGGAAGGTTACTGTATTGCCCTAAAATATAAGCCTAGTTGTAGCCTAGTACATAAGACCTTTTGTGAGAGCAAATAAACGTTATTATTATTATTAGTAATCGTGGTTTTACGATGACGTGTCCTTAGATGTTGCAGCTCTTGCGATGCGCGTCCATGTCCTACGGTCTTCGACGTCTCGTGCACATTGACCAATGGAAGTTTGTGTGGCTGCTTTTATGATGTCTGTCCAACGCGTAGGTGATCGACCGCGTGAACACTTGCCTTCCATTTGCCCTTGGACAATGTTTCCTTACTTAGTGTAGGTTTTGTAAGACGTGGCCGAAGTATTTAAAGATTTTTATTTGTACTGTCAACGATAATACGCAGTACTTAATATAATGACAACAATAGCCATAAGACTAGAATAGGTATAATAGATATAATTTAATCTACGATTGACTTTAGATAGAACTCCTCTATATTGAGTCAGTTCCCGATAAATCTTATCAAAAACGTAACAAATCGATAATCTCCGTCTTTTAGGGAATCGGATAAAATCTCAGTAGTAAATTAAACAAATCCTAAGCTACTTAGATGTTGAAAGTAATACTTGTGTATAGCGAAGTGTAATACCTAGTTACAATGATACGATTGATGTAAAGAACTTGCGAAACTAAATTTACGTCACCTCCACGTTGCGGCTGTTTAAATAAATTATTTGAGCCATGACTTGGACTGAAACTAATACACATGACAAAGTTTGATGCTGCAAATGACGACAAATGCTTGTAGAACTAAATTTCAATCTGGGAGCTTAACGCCTGTTTATGACTGTTCAGTTAAAATTTAACGAGGAATCTAGTATTAGACTCTATGCGATCCCGAAACTAATGATATAATAAAGTTTTATTGTGCGCGCTATATGCAATAGTGATGGCCTTATGGTTGATACTTGGCTTTTCGTTCGGTGGTCTGAGGTTCAAATCAAAGACACCATTGATTTTTATAAACGTATGTGTGTCATAGAAATTAATTATTATTTCTTTACGGTGACGAAAAACATCGTGAGGTAGATATACACCCCAGAATTCTGTAACAATTTTTTTCTCTTAATTTTGGTGCGTTAAGTCTACCAACTTGCACTTGACCAGCACGGTGTAATATGGCCTAAAACTCTGTCATTCTCAGAAAAGACAGTGGAACAAGAGTTGAACGAAAACGATTGAACCGTCGCCCTTTATCAAAAAATATATTAATACTTGTTAGCTTACTATTGCGACTAGTCAATACAGGGTTGAATATAATTTATTGAAATAGTAGTTATTATTGATATAGCTTCTAAAAAGCTTTTATCTTTTTACACGGTAACTCTGAAGTACATTTTTTTTATCTAACTGAAGTAGCAAACGAGCATGGAGTCCACCTGATGGTTAGTGGTCACTGCCGCCCATGGACGTCTGTAATTGACTTCATACAGAAAATGAGTTCCCCTTTGAAGTCTATCACAGATGCGTTGCTACTCCCGAGGACTATGAAGGTTGCCTCGTGTGAAATTGTGACGGCAACCACACCCTTTCATCGAAACTCAAGAAATGATTCACACTAGAAATACGTGTGGCGGTGGTACTTCCCGGTCGAACTACGATGGTTCTACTACTTTCTATTTAAATTAAAATCGTTTCTATTACATGTTAATGTATTTTTTTATACATTAATTGCGGTTATATGTGCATAAATGTTAGCTACCTATTATAAAGGATGAAGTTTATGAGTATGGATGTTGGTTACTATTTCATGTTTCAGCTAGTGCTAGCATGAAGACGAAATTTAGTACATGAATAGTTTATTATCTGAATTAGTTCATAGGGTACTCTAATCTGATATTATAGGTTTTGTTTATTTATTTGTTATATATTTTTACACATCGTCATCATCACACGCAAAACATTACCACACTATTTTTCTCTTGTACATCACATCCTTGACTAGATGTGGTTTTTATTTTATGTTATGTGTTATATTACATAAAGAAAAGAAATTAAACTGTTATAGATATAGTACAAAAAGAAAATAACGATAATAAAAAACTAATCAATTAATCCTAAAAAATAAGCGACGAGTATTAACTCATATAAAAAAGAAGATACAAAAGATACAGATTTTGAACAGAGATTTACGGCAAATAAAGATTATAAACGTAAACCAAGTGGGTGAAACCGCGGGAATTAGTATAGGAAATAATTTTGAATTTATTTCTACCAAATATACTACCTATTAAGGTTTATTGCTAAACCTATAAAATATTTAAAGTATCTAAGAGATAAACTATCACAAACTACTTTCACTTAATCCTTAGCAACTATGGCCGAAGTTAACAATTTGTTTTCGATAAGTGCTTTGAGATAAAACGGCGTAGAACAACTAGTTTAATTGATAACGTGAAGCAGGCAGCGCTCGGGCTCAAAGAAGCATAAAGAACAAGGTTTCTAAGTATCCAGCGGTCCAATATTTAACGAAATCCGAAGTTGGGTAAGCTGCAATTTCCAAACTTATAAATATTTAATACGAGCTTCCCTCGCGCAGCTCATGCGATTATTCGATTGAAACTTAGGATTCCTTGTCGTGATACAAAGTGGTTTATGTCAGACTTCTTCAGAGTTTCTCAGACATTTTGCGAAAATGCGTAGCCTCCGTGATGCGGTGAATACAAGACAGTCCTCGTCAACCTATTATAGTCCTAGCAGTCTTCTATATACCATATTGGAAACCTAAATACTTCGGGACAATCCACCCTGATTGTCCAGTGGTACGACACTGGAATGTAAATTGTATTACGATTTTTTTTTATTTAACAGCAACGTTTTTTGATCAATGTACAATTTGTAATACTAACATAGTTATAATTTAGTTAATAACATTATTATTATATGTACCTTGTCGGAGTTCAAAGAACAGATAAATAAATATGTCAGTCTGTATAAAAGTTAAATTTATCTCTTCAGGGTGTACCTATATGTAGATATTATATAAATCATTTAATATAAAGATCGTATCTCAACTTAGTCCTTAACAGTAACTTCTTATATTTCAAGAAGAAATTGCAAAAATTAATGTGTCGCTGGTGTGTACCGACCCTAAAACACCGGATTGTAACTACACGCAGAAATAACAATTAACGTATCGTCCATGCGCTTCGACACTAACAACACGGGCTTGTTACTTTAGGTAGAAATAGCAATTAAAGTGTCGTCCATGTGATCCGACCCTAACTACACCGGCTTGTAACTTTAGGGCACTTAACATCGACCATTATGAACGAAGCAAACGGGTCACTCGTGTTCTAAACTTTAATTGATTCGCAGTTCTATTACAAGTTGTACGGTGAACTCAATTTAATGCTTAATATCATATATCACGTCACATTTACCTCGAGTCCTTAACTATATGAGCGCACAATTTGTATGAGATAAGCCTATTTACATTATTCACAGAACAAAGGTTAAGATCTCATTATGCTATTATCTGACATAATTTCTCTAGAGTATTGTGACAAAACAATCACGGTTTCTACCACTAAATCTCACATGTTTTCCTATTATAAGTGAGCTTTAATTTTTTTTCGTGAACTACAAGGTACCTTTACCTATCTTTGTTCGTCTCTGTAGTTCCGGTATCAGCATATGACTACGGTAGCTCCTGCTTGTCGTAAAAGGCAACTAAATGGGGCTTCCAGGACTGCAAGGGGCTAGAATGGGAGCTCGAACCAACCGGTCAGGCGGCCCCGGGAAGGACGGCGATATGTGTGGTCCCAGCCGCTCACCTGGGAGGAGCCCGCTTCCATAACGCAACGATGGGGCAACTTGCTCAGAGGACTCCGACTGCGTTGCTCCCACGGCGTCGGGTAAATTTTGAAGGTTTCCCCTTCGTAAACAAAAAGGATACCATATAAGGACTCTAGTATACTAGGATCCATCCATCCATCCATCAGCCTTTTAATGTCCACTGCTGAACATAGGCCTCCTTTAAATGGCGCCACTGGTGCTGTGACCTCTGAATCCAACGGTTTCCCGCTGTCTTCTTCAGGTCATCGATCCATCTGGTAGGGGGGGCGACCTGTACTCCTTTTGCCTAAACGTGGTCGCCACTCGAGGACCTTTCTTCCCTATCGGTTATCGGTCCTACGAGCGATGTGGCCGGTCCATTGTCACTTCAGCCTGCTTATTTTGAGAGCTATGTCGGTAAGCTTCGTTCGTCTATGGATTTCTTCATTGCAAATCATGTCTCGTAGCGAAATTCCGTGCATAACCCTCTACATAGCACGCTGAGCGACCCTGAGCCTTCGAATGAGGCCTAGGTATACTAGGATAAATACCTAAAATTTTTACTTATCAAGTTCACTATTTTTCATGTTATAGTGTAATATTCTTCGCATTAAATACATATTGAAAATTACGCTCTAATTCAATTGAATAGTAATTATTTACATAAATGTTGAAACGATATAGAAAGTTCTCGCATTAGTAGCTCATTTGGTTTCTTTGTGTATGACTGTACAAATACATTTAATGCTATTGTCTGGCTTTTGTGTTTAGCATAATAAAACGCTGCATCCGGCAAAATGTGCAACGAAGCGTATTTGTTTTAGCTTTGTTAGCATCTGTAATGTAATCAATGTTAGCATTACAATATTAATCGTACCTTATTTTGAAGATAAATAACGCTTGCTACATTTACAGCGCAATAATGAAATTATACCACTTCAGTTTGTATGGCTTATAGCTGGAAACGGACCTCTATACGTTCAGGCGAGATGAGCATACTTTCTAATGCCTAAGGGTGTAATAGTTGCAGATAAGCAAATCATAGATCTTCCACGAAAATTAAGAATTACTATTGAATAATAATACCAGAGAATTTGAAACTTGCCCCCTCAATCGGGAGGTCCGAGGTTCACACCCAGGCATGCGCCACTGATTTATGTGCGTATTGGAAGTTAATTATCACTGCTTTTCGGTGAAGGAAAACATCGTGAGGAAACCTACACCGAGAGTTCTTTAAAAATGTTTTCGAAGGTGTGTGAAATCCACCAATTCGCACTTGGCCAGTGCTGTGGACTATGGCCTAAAACTCTCTCATTCAATAATGGGTTGACGATATACGATATAATAATACCAGGCTTGATGGATTGTTGTGCCTTTGGGAACCTCGCGAGAAATTGATAGTAGCGTTCACCCAGTCGACTTTCGACTACGTCCGACGTTGCTTAATTTTGTAACTTAAATTCGTGGACACTATAGACTTGTGCTGTCTTTGGGTGAACTTTATTTTGAGGTTTGAACCTATTGGAAATTATAACTCATTTTAGCATTTGCTCGGCCGAAGATGTAACAGGATTCGTCATGTTATACAGATTCGTCGAGCCTCGAGAATGATAGAAGTTAGCATTATTAGAGTATTCTCTAATAATACCTTGTGCCTATGCTATTGCATAAGGCACAAGTATCTATAAAGACTATCTGCTGTCAAGGAACTTTCACCAACGTTCATGAATATATTTGTAGCTTGGCCGGGGAATAAACCTGGACCAATCGTGCGGCCGGCTAATCACGCTGTCTGCGCGGTTCGTCAAACTTTTCCCATAACTTGAACGATCCAAAATTTATGGGAAACGCCGCTTATAAATGAAATTTTTAAAGTTTCACCCAAAGGAAAAGCGGGTCAATTCTTTTGGGAAATGATTACTATACCGAATTTTATGAGGAAAACTTGCAAGTAATGGGGATATTGCATAAAATTTCAAAATTGTACCACGTAGAGAGATTTTAGGGTTTTAGCAAGACTGACAATATAGTATTTCAATTTTTGGATTTTATCAACTTTGTAAATGATGATGGTAGCAATAGAACGTCAAAACCATATGTTTTGATAACTTTTTGGTTTTCAAAGCATCAGATTTTTATATATTTTTTTTATAAAAGGCACTGATAAATAATATATGACTTTGGTTTATATAACTCCCCTCAAATTTAAAACCCCCGAAGTACATACAACTGCTTAAAAAGCCGCCTCCCCCCAGCCTTAACTTAATGAATTTTACAATTAAAATTGTACTAATAATTGTACTAATTATTCACAGCTGTTGTAACGCAAATATGTTTGACAGTGATACTACTAAAATTAAACTACGACCTTTAGAACATACAGGGTAGTGATGTAATGAATGTTGTTATTTGAACATTCGCAGATGCGAATGCGAATGCAAATAGGGTATGTTTGCATTCACGAATGCGAATGCTGCTTTTTCACTTTTTTGTGTAGAGGTCGCAGGATTTAGACTTGGCGACCTTTTTTTTGTTGCCTAGTGTTCGTTTTCACTCAATATTTGCAAAACCTTAAAACTTAAAACGCTTTCTACACTCATAGCCCCACAGTAGGATTTTCTCCTGTGTCGTGGGTGCCATGGACATACACAAAACGAATACACAAACACCCAGACCCAAAACAATAATCTAAACTCATCATTCAGATACATGTCTGGCCGAGAATTGAACCCGGGACCCACACCGTCAGACCGGTATGGTGACTGCTGCCCCACGCGCGTCAAAATTGTTGGAAGGTTTGTTGAAGCATGTTTGTCACATGCTTCAACAAACCTTCGAACAATTTCTTGCGAATGCAAATATTCGTTACACCACTAATACAGAGTATACAAGCGGATTCATCCTATATACTCTTAAGTACGAGAACGGAATTCAAGTCCGGCCACTGAGTATTTAAGACTGACTCGGTACATTTGTGGTTCCGTTGTATGGCCACGGCCAACTCATTTGCGGCTTTCGCGATTTATGCGCGCGTTACATGATATTTATGTATGGTAATGAAATAGTTCAAATATCCTTCTATTAACACTGGGTATTAAGCACAATGTATACATAAGGCTGGTATCAAGTAGTGTTATTTTTCAAATATTATTTTTAAAAGTCGTTTGCTTTCGTATAAGTGTACAGTTATACAAAGGTGTCTTAATCTTCTTCTTTATAAAAATGAATGTTTGTCTGTATGTCCTCTATAGAATCGTATACTATCCGTTTGATCATGTGATCTTTAGCAAAGTTCTTATTCTTGAGCACGCGAATGTTTCTGGTGTATTTTTTTTGTGATGGTGTAGTATCGCACGCAGGGTACAGCTAGTAATAGAAAAAAGGTAGGTAGCCCGTCTGCCTTATAGTCTTTTTAAGTATGAAAAAAATACTACAAATGAGAAAGTTTAAGTGACTGATTCGTACTCAATTATGCCAGAACAGATGGGATCTGGATGAAGTTTTGTTTTTTATCTGATTGAAGTAGCAAATGAGCATGCAGTCCACCTGATAGTGTAGGTGGTCACTGCCGCCCATGGACATTTGTAAGCAATTTCATACAGAACATGCATTCTGTCTGAAGTCAATCATAGATGCGTTGTTACTCCCGAGGACTATGATGGTCGCCTCATATAAAAGTGTGCATGCAACAACACCTTTGAATCGAAACGCAAGAAATGCTTCACGCTAGAAGTAGGTGGTACTTCCCGATCGAATGGCGGTGGTACTTCCCCGGTAGAACTACGCTGGTTCTACCACCTAACAGGAAAAAAACGAGAATAACTAGAATACCGTTAAAGTCTTTGTGTGTTAAGTTTACACATAGACTTAATCCCGGATAACCCGGTATGATCCCCGTGGGATAGATTTCATTCTCTAATCACAGATCAAAAGCATCTCATAATGTTTTAATAGTCGAGGTTTAGAGGTTTCAATACTTATTTAGGTAGATTAAGTCTGATTGTAGCGCTCCTGTCCAAGTATGCTACAAATGCTTTATATAATTTCATATACGTACCTAAGAAAGCAAAGAGAGAAGATCCTGAACAGAGCTGCGTAGAAGTGAAATACTACGCAGCTCTATTCAGTATAATTCAGTTTAACTAATTATATATTTTGCCATCAGTCATCTTTGTAACATGTTGTAACATGTATGTTGTTTAAAATATTATTGCATTTTTGAAGTGAAACTTCTTTAGGCGCATGAGGGTAAAATTTTTACAGATGAAACGTCACGCCGGTATGCAACGGAAGTGTCGGAAAAGAGAGAGAGAGTGATCGAGACCGATTGAGAGAGAGTAAGACAGGGCGAACGTAGCATGAGCAACTAGCCGTGGAGTGAGAGTAGGGAGCAAGCGAGTGAGAAAGATTGAGAGAAAAAGTGAGACAGAGCGAACGTCGTATCACGCCTTTTTCCCTTCCTCTTAATCTTGGAAATTTAAAGTTTTAGATTTGTATAAATATAAACAAGATTTATAAATTAGTTCGCCAAAGAAGTTTCACTGCTGACATGTGTACTTTGTACGCACGCATGTTTTTTTTTATTACAAGCCCTTAATGTATATTTTTAAGCACTAATGAATACGTGGGTTCAGCTAGTAACATCTAAAAATAGAAACATGCCTCATCATTAAACTTTTGCTTACATACTTTTAGGCATTAGGTTAATTAGAACGTAAACAACGTAGGCTTAGTGGCATTCATTTTGCTTTGTACTTACATATTAAAATACCGCTAAATTGGTATGTTACACAGAACAAACAAGATACAAATTTGATTTTTTATAGAAGATATGACCCTGGAGAGAGCACAAAACATTTTTTACTACTGATATATTTTGTACTACTGATTTTTTTAAATCACTCTGAAACTTTTCGATTTAAGTTTTAAATCTTTGCCAATCTGCCTAAATCTAAGCCAATGTAAAACATACAAACTATTGAGTAGAGCTGTGCTTATCTTCCAGATCGTACTTTCACCGTCTTCTAGGCGACAGTATCATATCAAGCAATAGATCTACTGGGAGCTATATATTTGTTTTTAAATCTTAGTTATCTTTACGTCTACTGAGTCCGGGCATAAGATTACAATATAGCTTAAATACTGAATATTTCAATGTTTTATGGTAATATAACGAATTATTGAGTTACTTTCTTATTTTATTACGAAGTTCGGGTACAGTAGTCGAGTAAAAATAAAATAGTAATGTTTTTTACACTCTTAATAATGTATCTAGATCTTTTCTCTCGTAGTACTCGGCTACGCCATCGATCTCAGCGATAAGTGACAATAGTAATACAATACAATTAGTCAATCAGTGTTTTAGTATGAGATTATTATGTGTTTCATCGAAAACAAGCATTGTTGTTCTTTTCCCTCATAAACATTTACTTTTTAATTTAAACTCTAAACTTAATGTCGGCAAGCTAAAATTCGTGAGGCCCTCTGATTAAAGTCGAATTGGCCGATTTGCAATTTTAAGACCAAAAAAAATAAAGATCTTCCAGCCTCTAATATCAAGTCTTGTGAGGCCCTGTGTCTGCGAGGCCCTTTCGCACCGCGAGGCCGTAGGCGGAGGCCTACACCGCCCACACCTTACGTCGCCCCTGGGTAAATGAAAACAGGCACAATGCCTGTTTTGACGAAACGAAATAAACTTGTACAAGCAGAACTAATGTCAAATTAATAATTTAGGATATAATACGAAATAAACTACATCGAAGGGGGTGCCTAATTAATTTTTAAAATATTTAAAGGGAGTTATCTAATTAACCTAAACTGTGAATAAATCGAAGAAGTTTACTCCAGTGTTTTACTGGAAATCTTCAAGAATGGACAATAATTAAGACCCCGAGTTATATACTTAAATGGATACAAATAACAAAATAAAAACATGCGTGCGTACAAAGTACACATGTCAGAAGTGAAACTTCTTTGGCGAACTAATTTATAAATCTTGTTTATATTTATACAAATCTAAAACTTTAAATTTCCAAGATTAAGAGGAAGGGAAAAAGGCGTGATACGACGTTCGCTCTGTCTCACTTTTTCTCTCAATCTTTCTCACTCGCTTGCTCCCTACTCTCACTCCACGGCTAGTTGCTCATGCTACGTTCGCCCTGTCTTACTCTCTCTCAATCGGTCTCGATCACTCTCTCTCTCTTTTCCGACACTTCCGTTGCATACCGGCGTGACGTTTCATCTGTAAAAATTTTACCCTCATGCGCCTAAAGAAGTTTCACTTCAAAAGTCAAACCCGCTGAGTTTCTTGCCGGATCTTGCAAATGCCTCTGTAGGCCTATACAAAATAAAAAAGACATGTCACTTTATTTCATTTAAATTAGGGTAATAATAGTAAATTATATGGTAGTTTTAGATTCCCAACTTAATAAACAGAATCTCAAGCACAGCGAGTCAGAAATATAACAGAAATAACCCGGAATTCTTACAAACTTTTTCAGCATATTATCAAGTCATAACTAGAGAAGAGCAAGTACAAAGTTCTACGTAAGACAAAATTAACGGAAGTCGGTGAGCTATTACAGAGGACTCTTAATGGAGTCGCCGAGATACTCTCGTAATATAACTGAGATGAACTTCGCTCAAATACTGAAATCTGAATTTTAATGAAAGGCGAGTAACTTCCGAACACTTCACCATGATGGCAGTCACCGATAGACCACAGGACATGAATTTTATTATAATAGTTTTATTTCCATCAATTTCAATAATTCGACATCATCGCACAAGGCTTTTCTCAGAAGTCAAAAAACATATTTTATTTTTAAGGAAGTAATCTAACACACATTAATATATGATTTAGAAATCGACCTGCATTAATTGAACAACAACGAGTACGTAAACACAGTTAAATTGTGAGAAATACGAACAATATTGTTGCGTACCGGTGTCGTAATCAGAATTACACATGAATTATCATCAGAGAGGGTACTTTAGCCCTAGGCAATAGAAGGTGGAACTTAAAATGTCTAGATTGAAGGCAAATAGCTAGACAATATGGATTCAAGTCAATTGCCCACCTGTTTAGTTGAATGTCTGAATTTTAATGGAATCATCCAAGAAGCTAATTAAACGGCACCGTTTAGTAAACGAACTGGTAAACTAAAATAATCGAATATCTAATCTATACGGAAATCTTTATGTTATTAATATTTTGATATGTGAAAGTTTGTGAGGACGTGAGTAACGTTGTCACTGTTTCACGCAAAAACGAAATATCAGGTTTCGCTGAAATTTGGCATATACATAGATTATGACCCAGATTAACATATCGGATACTTATTCCCGTAGTAGACGTGAAGTGGTGCCTTTTTTATGTTTTCGAGGGGGAACTTTCTAAAAGTACCCGACGTCGTGGGAGCAACGCGGGTTATGTGGGATTCTTACCGCACTAAAACCCCCCCGGTGGCCGACCTCGACGCTGCGAAGAGGACTCCGGGAACTCCAGTTGACCGCCACTGGTGTCCTCAGCGTGTGCCCGGGCTCTTCTCTGGTGGGCGTGAACTGCTCACCGCACCTTCTGGTTTTTACGGCAAAATGCAACCACACATGCCGCCGTCCTTCCCGGGGTCACTTGACCGGACGGTTCGAGCTCCCACTCTTCCCGCCCGCAACCCCGGAAGCCTCTTTTAGTCGCCTTTTACGACAGGCAGACGGTACCGTAGTCCTATTCTGGTCCCGGAACTACAGGGACAGTGAAGTGGTGACTAGAGAATTTTTTTCAGGTCCGGCCAGAGATTTTGTAGTCAGTACCCGCTATACAATTTATAGGTAAATTAGCAGGACCTCCGCATTAATTGGCGTGAACCATAATCCATCCAGTAGATTTTTAAGATCCACTACTGGACTTTCTCCCTTCCGGTTTTAATAACAGATAGACAGTGAAAAAGATTTTCCATTATATCAAACCCGAAAGACATATACTAAGTTTCATTAAGTTAGCGATCCTTCTTTTTAACCTTCCACCCGATTTTTTCACAGCAGTTTTGCTGTGCGTTAATGTCAGTCATTACGTCAGCCAGATTTAGTTTTCAAACATGTATTAAAAAATAAATGTAATTTAAGACAAAGACGCTAAGGTGTACATAAGTAAAATAGTATATAATTTTCTAACCCGTTAGGCATTGAGTTTGAATAAAATATGAAAACGTCTTTAACCAATTTGGTTAAAGAATATTTATCCGAAATTGAAGTAGATTGGACCAAGAAATAACGTTGTATCATACAAACCTTGGCCTCGGTTCTAATCCCCTTAGGGGGCGAATTTCCAAAAATGCTTTCTTTGTGCTTACTTAAAAAGAACCCCTCATGAAAAGAACCCCTGTGCCAAATTTCAAGTTCCTAGGTATAGTAGTTTCAGCTGTACATTGATATGTCAATAATTAAGTCAGTTTTCCTTTTTATATATAGGTACATATAACTAAAACCTTGTTTTCTATTCATGCCACGTTATAAAGTCGTCTTATTTTAAAAGAAACTAAGCCACGAATGAAAGCGTAAACTGAAATGTATTTTTTATGAATTTATCCGTTTTACTAATTAAGTGCAGACGGAACCGTGGGGCGGCGCACCTGTACTTTCGTGTCCTGCAATTAAATAGAGACACTTTCTAATTAACGTGTGAAATAAATTAAAATGCTTCGTGTTTCTAGGATTCCAGTCCTCAATAGGCGAACCGCGATATTGCAGTAAACGAAATAAAACGACTTGCTAATGATCCAAAATATGTTTGCACATAAAATATGGTTCATAGAAAGCCCCGGTAAGTTACCATTTGAATGAAATGTGGTTTATAAAAATGGCAAAATTTACGCTACTAGTTTTTTTTATAATGTATGTGACAGATTTGGAGGTACTTCTTTTATGTGAACCGAGTTTTAGGCCTATTGAAATGTATTAAACTATGATGTATATATAGTAAATATAGCTTCTTGGTATATTTAGGCAAAACACGTTAAACGTATTGGATGCCTTTTATCTTCAGAAACATTTAACATAGTTTAGTCTAGCCCGTATCTTGCAGCAATCTCCATTAGAGCAATTGAACGTGGTAGAATCCTTTGTAGTTTGATTTCGGAGGCACTACTGTCACATCGATTACTGCCTAAAACTGCGTACGGTGAGCATAAACTAAGAAACTTTGGACAGTCGATTTCAAATGTATAGAAGGGCGTGCTACAATACGTCGCAAATTCCGTCCGCCGCTAACAATTTGCTTACTAGGGACACAGCCTAAGGTGAGACTTGGATCTAATTTAAGGAAGTTACAGAGGTTCATATGACCACTCACCATCGCACTATCAAATTATACCATTGTTACTATCAAATTATAAGAAATAATGTTTAATGCGAAAAATATATAGGAATGGAGCCATAGGAAATAACATAAAAATAAAAAGGAAATAACATAAACTTCACATAACTTAGACTACAGTATTTTTAATTTATGCACAATTGGACTAATGACTGCACTACGAGGTTAGTTAAGTATCTATTTGACTGTCAAATCAAATGTCAAAATTACGCCAGTTGAGTGTTGAAAGCATGTTTAATTAACAATGAGAGAAATCGTACACTAATTTTAGTACGTGCTCATTATTATGATCATGCTAAATTAACATTGTTCTAGTTTCTGGATTGGTTAACATTTAAGCTTCATTAGAAATAATTATAACACATGCATATATTCGAATACATTATACTCTTTAGTATTTTATAATATTTTCTTATAGTTAGTTATATACGAAATGGTTTTATTACGCTTGTGGTGGTGGGTGGTCCTAAACACCCACAAGCATATTTTCTTTTCATATTTAGAACTTTGTAACAAAGGACATTAATACTATCGAGTAATCTAATAGCATGACTTTATAAAACATCGCTTTGTCCTTTCTTAGCTTATCAAATGGCAATATGAGAAATATTTTCAAAATCGGTTAGTTATTTAGGTTTGAGAGTGCACCAAATAGATAGACGTATTTAACATTTCTTTTAAACAATATAGAAATACCTTAAACGGTAGCGAAATAGAGAATGTCGGTAAATTCCTGCTTTAAAACTGTCATAGACCATTATCGTAGACCGTAGACTTCCATGTCTAAAGTGATCAAGCAAAAAACATGATTTCCGACTTATTTCCGGCAATTTGACGTACATCAGCATCGAAGTTGCAGTATAATCCCATATGGTTATTCGGCATTCATAACGCGTTGCCGTTATTCGAAAATGTCCAATTGTATAAGAGTGTTTCATGAAAGAAAAATGATATTTCTTCCTTAAGTTAAATAGTAAGTTAAGTTTCGTGTTTTTAAAGTTAATAGAAGTAACGTTAAATATAAACAAGATAAAATAATACCCTTCGCACCTTCTTTAAATCGAGGGATATCATAGAGGTACCATCATAAGTGATTTAAGCATCACAGAAATAAGAAATTAAGCAAAAAATATAATTTTCGGCTTATTTCTGGCAATTTGACGTGCGTCGGTATCGAAGTTGCGTCATAATCCCATAGGGTTATTCGGCATTCATAATGCATGGCTGTTATCTTGGCATCTCAAATATGGCGCGATAATTTTAAAATCTACAATTGTAAAAGAGTGCTTCAAAAAGAAAAAAATAAAGAAAAAAATGTACTTTTTTATTCAAATAACTACTATAGATAAAAATAAATAAACGTTAGCAAGATAAAAGGATAACCTTCATTCCTTCTTTAAATCTATTATGGATATCATAAATGCTGGTTTAAAGTTATTTAACCATCACAGAATTAAAATATTTAGCCAAAAAACATAATTTCCGGCTTATTTCCGGCAATTTGACGCGCATCGACATCGAAGTTGCGTCATAATCCCATAGGGTTATCCGGCATTCATAACGCGTGGCCGTTATCTCGGCATCTGAAATATGGCGCGGCGATAATTCGAAATGTCGAATTGTAAAAGAGTGCATGAAGTCAAAAAGATACTTTTTTCTTTAAAATGAATGATGTGTACGTATATAATACTAAGGGAATTATTAACACAGAGAACTGTTTGCAGTCTATTCGAAGATATTGCAAGGCAAATAATAAGTGTACTACGATGTCAACTACATTTTATCTCTGCACTTCTATTAATCAATTTATATGTATCTTACTGATCCGGTGAATAAAACTTATTGTAATGCTGGTGAAGTAAATTATACGTAATACAAGAGACAATGATAAATTTACAATATCACGAAACCGATAACCTGAAAAACGGTTCAAATCAATTTCAATACAATGTTTATGTCACAAAGTTTATTACAGTGTATCGGACTATTTAACCGCTATTTAATATCGGTATTACGTATGGTATGGCGCTACTCCATCTCCTCTGGAAATAAATAAATTATTTGTACAACTTGTACCGCACATATTTTATTTTTTTTCAAGGATGCACTTATTTAAGTTTCTACCCCGCTTCTTCTTTATAGCGAAGAATCCCCTCCGAGACGCTGTCTATTTCCGTATTTGATGTTTTTTTTTATCATGATGTAAAACTTTATTACGTTTAACATAATAATTAACAATTTAACGTAAACGTTAATTTACTAAAATTTACAATTATAACAAATAAATGAGCCAAATCGCTGCCCCGTGGAAATGTACCCAAGACACTACCAGCATTACCTCGCTGAATTGCTAAACTTATTTGTTGACCCAGGTAAGCTCCAGCTCTCGGGTTACCGGAGACGTCAATCAGGCGCGAAGACAATTCTAAGATTTTATTTTATTTTTTTAATTAGACATTTCATTATTTGTTACATTATGAAGTTCGGAATTAAGTACCAGCTTAACAAAACCACTATAAAGTAGATTAAAGAAACCCAGTCGGACATAAAAAACCGAATCTACTGTTTCATCTCGCCGCACGACTCTTATGCCTGTTTCTATGGTATATGGCGTTTCTATTGTCCCTTACATTGGTAGCCTGAATGCAGCTTGCATTTCTTTGCATCGACCGTGGAGTCCCACCGCAACTAGGTCAAGGCATCTATTCCCCAGACCGTAGAAATTTGCGTGACTAAGCGAAAATTATTGAGTATAACGCCCAATTTGTTACAGTGCGGAATTGAATGCATTTTTATTCCTGGACTACATTTTTCATACCGTAACTAATATCAACTAAGTTATTCGATCCATAAAATGTTATATATACTGAAATTTTTACGCAATATAAATAAATTGCAATTTAATGTAATGATAGTAATCGTGCTTTAATTAAGGTTTCATGAATGGCAAATGTAAATGGTTATACGTGTGTATAACCATTTACATTTGCCATTAGGGTGTAAAAAAGAGTAGCAGCCAATTTTCATAAAACAGAGCGAAAATTTTAAACAAAACTTTATGGTAATCATCAAGGTTTCCAAAGGGGATAAAGGTTTCCAGGTGGTTGAACCAGTGTTATTTGACCGGGGAGTTACCACCGCAATACTTACTTCTAGCGTAAATCAGTTATTGCGTTTCGGTCGTAGGGTGTGTTTGCCGGTACACATATACACAAGGCGATCTTAGTCCTCGGGAGTAGCAACGCACCCGTGACTAACTTCAAATAGAACCCATATATATAAGCAACTTGCTTACAGATGTCCATGGGCGGCAGTGACAACTTACCATCAGGTGGAGTACATACTTCAATTGCTACTGCAATCTTATAATTAATGTAGTTTATCATAAAATAAACAAATGTAACATGAATTTTATTTCAAAAAACACCTCATTATAAACTTATTTCTGCGTTACAACTAAATGACCGAGCGTAGCTGTGGTTTCACACATTCGTGAGTCCTCTGAAGTTTTAAAACGGCTTATTTCTTGTTGTTCGCTTAAAAACTAATTATTAAGTTAATATGATATGTACTTTTCGTCCGCGTTTTCTTCCACGTTTTAGTTACTCTTTATGGCTAATAAAATGCCTGTTGTAGCAGTAAATTTATATTATACGGTCATAACAATATTTTTGTTTTTCGTTTTACACTATGGGCCTTAAATTGTACTTCTGTAAGTTGCATACATTCCATGGTTCCTAAACTCTAACTTGATCTCAAGATTAGTTTTAAGCCTAATATTTTTCAAGAAATTACATTTGTCTATCATCTTTGTTGACATAAAAACTGCTCACAATTGTATGCACAATTGTATGTCAATCCATAATATATTTTTTTAATTTTCATATATGTTGTCTTTATATATCCTTAACAACATACATAATTTATAAAAACGCTCAAGAAGTCGTCGGGATATGGTACTGCCAAATTAAGGGTTAAAATTGACATATTATTTGAGTGAGCTGATGATGTTTTAGCATAAAATTGCTGATTGGAATTTCTTACAATTTGATAGATCAGAATTACCGTATCTACTTGACTATAACATTCTATCAGGCACGTTTTCAGGTATACATTTATTTCCAGAAGTCATTAATTTCAATGAGATAAAATTTGTTCATTAGTGTATATTGGAAATAAATATTAATTTATAAAACAAAATTATTTAATCGAGTTTCAATTTTACCAACTGTATTTATAATTACAATCCTTTTATTTATGTCCAATCTATCAATTTCGTTCACACCTCGTAAAAATATACAAATGTTATAGCGAAGAAATGGTTAAATTAACACAATTTTAATGCAAATTTGTTATGAATATAATGCTTATAAATACACCGAGAGCAATTGACATACAATTTTATGTTGCAGATCTACAGTTACGCATACAAAAAACTCTTACAAAGAGACTTTTGCATGTGTGAGTGTTGACGCGTTCATTCATGTAAACTGAGGCCTATATGTATTTCAGACCATAATTTACTTCACTAATATGTGTTATCATCTTGATTACATCTACTTTCATTGCGTTATCCCTCTATGATATCCCACGGGAAATGAATCGGCTTTTAGTCTGAAAGGTAGGCGATATGTAAATTTACCCTATTCGTTTATAAACAACGGACTGCAAAGAAACGACAATATTCACAGTTAAAAATGTTTCTAAATTTTGTGCTATGTTTCTTAGGCATACAATTTAGCGGAGATTAGTTCAGTTTTTGCAAGTCTCTTAAAGAAGCGTGCACAGCTGATTTTCTGTGTTTCGGTTATACATGAAAAAGCATGTTTGCTGAAGGAAGGCGTTTTAGCTTATGGATAGGACTTTTTTTGATAATTTGAGGTCAGCTATTTGCAAAATTTGCATTATAAATATTTATTATTCTCTTTTTATTCTTTCCTTTTGATTAATAAGTACATCGAAGTTCTTTTAATACTCTTAAATCCTTTCCTATTTCTTCTTGACTAACAAAAAAGACAAGACCACGATAATATAACGATTGAATTTGTTGCTACGTATATATGTGTATATGCTATAAGACCAAATAGAATTTACTGCAATATATTTTATTTTTTTATTTTTTGTACTTTGATAATTACCGTAAAGACTGGAGACCATACTAATACAGTATTCGTACTGTTCCTTAAAGTTTTTATAATACAAGTATATACAGATAATTATAATTTTGTTAGAGATTTTCACTATGTATAATGAATTGCAATAGGAAAATGCTACGCCTCTTAAGTAGGTTCCGACATAGAAAACAAAGGGAAAGAAGCGTATAAAAATTTGCTCCAGTCTCGGTAAAATCTAGGGAAAATAGTTCAGAGTCCAATTTGCTATAATGTCAGTAAGAGCCTGAAAGCTTAGTCGTAAGCAGAAAATCTATAACTCAAGAGTCGCAAAGGGACCACGCTCGATGACCGTAATACCGGCAGAATTGAACCGACATTCCAGAAATTCCTGCATTAGGTTCGGTGGGCGGACTATACTTGTATTTCGGTCTGTACCTTATCCAGCGCACACTTATTTTGTACAATACGTGAAATATATCTTTGGTATAAGCAATAATGTTAGATGTTTAAATTCGGCCTCTTACTGAGTGTTCGATGTTTATATCGTAGGTACTCATGTCTAATTTTTTGTAATAATGATAGGTACATGACTATACTATTCGAATAAAAGTTGGGGGAAATCGAGTGATATTTCGTTTGATGTTGAATAAGTTTAGATTTTTTTTAACCCGTAAAGCATTTTATGTTCGGGTTTTTTATCGTATGAAGACGAGCGAGGAACTAAAGTCTCAAAATCGAAGAACATGTGACAAAAATTTTGAAACACGAGTTTTTATAGTTTCCTTTATTTTTTTATTTCTTTTTTTTATTTATTTGAACACCAACATAATGTACACTAATTACAGCATATTAAGCGGAAGATAGCATTAGGAAAAAGACAAATGTCATTACAATTAAAGTGCATGCATGCATGACAATGAAAAAAAAAAAACAAATCCTTACAAATTATATTAGCTAATTCAAAATAAATCAAAATAAATGATTACAACGTCAATAGTTAAACGGTGGTAAATGAAATCATCGGTATATACAAAAATAAAGCCTTTCCTTAAAGCCTTTGGTAAGGTTAATCCTTAAACAAAAATCCCGGATCAACCTCTGCGTAAAACTTCACGTAGATTATAGACCAGATAACTTCAAATAAAAATTAATATTAATAATATCGGTTAAACATATTGTTCGCTTCTGTTTGCAGTATAAATATTTCAAGTGGAAGTAAGATAAAGGAATCGCGGTCAGCGCTCCGAAGTGGAGCATATAAAGCTGTATTTACACTGGAAGCATTGATGCGCAAACGGCTTTGTGTCAGAGAAAGTGCATTTTAGAATTTATGCCAAGTTTATCATTTAAGAACTGAACATATTAAGATATTTGCAAGGAATTGAGAGAAAATTTCGTGTTATATTTTAAAATTCTATTGTTTGCGAGCTATTGTTTTTTTGCATGTTATTAAACCTTATTTGTCTTTCTATGTTTGTGAAGATAAAAGACTAAGATAATACAATGTAGTATATAAAGCCGTATGTACACTGGAAGCATTGATGCACAAACTGCTTTGGGTCATAGAAAGTGCATTTTAGAATTTATGCCAAGTTTATCACTTAAGAATATATGAATACATATTAAGATAGTTTCGAGGAATTGAGATAAAATTACGTGTTATATTTTAAAACTTCACTGTTTGCGAGCTATTGCTTTTTCATGGCATTAACCCTTATTTATCTTTCTATATTTATGAAGATAAAAGTGTAAGATAATACAATGTAGCATATAAAGCCGTATGTACACTGGAAGCATTGATGGGCAAACGGCTTTGTGACTTGTTATTAGCTTGATAAATCATTATCTGACTGAAAGTATAAATTGTTTTGTTTGAGCTCCTTCAGAGCGTTTTTCAAGGAAAACATCGTGAGAAAACCTACATATTCAAGAGTTCAAAGAAAACTTCTCGGAGTTGTGTGAACTCCACTAATTCGCACTTGGCCAGCGCGGTGGACTATGGCCTATAACTCTCTCATTCTGACAGAACGCCCGTGCCTAGCAATGAGACAATAATGGGTTGACCAAGAAGAAGTTTTTGGAATAAACTGAATTGTCAATTAATTTCATTGCGTACTCTAAAAATAGAGCTAGCTTAGCTATTAACGTCCCTGTAGTTTTGGGATCAGAATAGGGCTACGGCATCCCCTGCGTGTCGTAAGAGGCGACTAAAAGGGGCTTCCGGGGTTACAGACTGTTAGAGTGGGAGCTCGAACCGTTCGGTGAGGCAATCCCGGGAAGGACGGCGGTATGTGTGGTCGCATACGGAGCGGTGGGCCCAGCCGCCCATCTGGGAGGAGCCCGATGGGGCAACGCGCTCGGAGGATTCCGGTTGAATTCGTTTCGAGATCCTGGAGTCCTCCTTTTAGCGCCGAGGACGGCCACCGGGAGGGTTTTAGTGCGGTAAAAATCCTACATAACCCTGCGTCGCTCCCACCGCTTCGGGTACCTTTTGAAGGTTTCCCCCTCGAGAATAAAAAGAAAAGCTTAGCTATTAAAGGGATTGCATTAACTGCTCTGATAATTTTTAGGTATTCTAAAATCGGAAAACTTTCCGAAAATACGTAATTCACTAAATGTAAAAACTTAGTTAAAAACTTGAAAATAAACTTTGGATAAGCTTCGTACACTTGTTGAACTAACAAATAGCTACGTGATCTGTTTGAAAGCGTCTCTGCTTGTCTGTTAGGTCGCCTTCCATAATTTGAATTTATTTCATGTAAATGTTCTGTGTTGCGTATTCTCAATAGCTTATTTAAATATTATTAGAAACATCCTATTGCACTAATAGATTATATGGTTGAGAAACTGTTGAAAAGACTGGCTAAGTGCGACTCGGAGTCGCGCAATAAGGGTTCCGTAACATTATCTTAAAAAACAGCCAAAAAATTACGTTGTTTCCCTTTAAAATTTATTTTATTTCATTTTTAGTATTTCTTAATATAGCGGCAAAAGAAATACATCATCAGTGATAATTTCAACTGTCTCGATATAACGATTCATAAGACACAGCCTGGTGACAGACAGATGGAAGGACGGACGGAGAGACGTACAGCGTAGTCTTAGTAATAGGATCCCGTTTTTTACCTTTTGGCTACGGAACCCTGAAAATGAGTTAACAATCACAGATTTAGGGTATAAAATAATACTGACGCGTATTACATTCACAGCCGTGTGTCGTGTGGTTCATCATTCTATTCGTCTGTTGTGCCATGGGCACCCAAATAGATGAATAATAAGACATCTGTTTGACCGGGGATAAAACCCGGCACTCACTGTGTATTAATCCGGTATAGTTACGGCAATGCGGGTCGACGATAAACGTGTAATCTTTAAAGTTTAACGTCAGTGGAATAAAAGTTATGGATACCTACTTTTGCGTCGAATCAATATTGATAAAGTAAAGCAAAGATTTATGTAGCATTTCAATTTAGTCGTAAGGATATCAGTTCCCGTTTAGTAGAATAGTAAGGTATTAATAATAATGTAAGAAGATATTAGATCAGTAGAATTATCCGTCAAGCGAAATTTATTTTATCTATTTCCTTAAATCTAAATAAGAAATAACGTACAAGTAGCGTATTTTCTACTTTCTGTACCTTCATGTAAATACAGGACAATAGGATCAGCCCAAGAGAAGTCCATTCAGACATATAAAGTATATCGTATATTGAAAGATTAAAAAATGTTAATCTTAATAATATTACAAATATGTAATATTGTGAGAAAGTACGTGTATTTGTTACTCTTCCACGCGAAAACTAAAGATTGTAGTTCACTGATTTTTTGATAAACTTGCTTTTTGACTTTTAACACATGGTACATTCATTTTCATGTTAAACGTTATCACAAGGAACGGAGTCGTAAGGATTAGTTACTATTAAATAGTACACTAGTTACCCGTCGCATCGATCGAAATTTGACCGTAATTTAATTTAAAAAACCATACTTCATATTATCCAAAGTATTACGATTTTTTCTCAAATTTAAATAAAATATAATAATTTTCAAGAACGCACCCGTTAAATATAAAAAGAGGTTTAATTAGCTAAGCCGCACTTAAAAGCAATAGCGGGTAATTTGACAAAGACACTGACATTTCTGACTTTACGTGTTTTCATAGTAAGACATTGAATGTTCTATTTCGTTTATTATTTATGTGTTTGTGACAAATGCACGGTAGTATTGTATTGTTAGTTGATTTTATGTATGTTGTATGCATTATTTGAAAAAAATATTAACATTCTGCATTTCTTCTCTACATCCACTATAGCCGTGCAATATTTAATATTAATCCGTCCATGGCATATTACTTAAAAATGCACCACAAGTTTTTTCTTCACGTATTAATATAGATCCCGAAAAGTCGAAGACTGCGAAAACCTTTATCTACGTACATTGTCATTTATAAAGATTGATTTACTATAGTATATCATCGAACCTTAATCCTCGATGAGATATTGCAATAAGGCTCTTATTACTATAATATCCGCCCAGACTTTGATCAGTTCTTTAGACGGGGCTTATAACTTCTTCATATTGATTGACTTTGCAGCAAACTCTGAGTGTCTCAATAAACGTAATTTCACGAGTATATATTGGGAAGGACTCAAAAAATGTTCTATTCAGCCGTTCTTCACCAATATTTATTAACAATACACTGTTTCAATCTTCTCTAAAGATTTACGCAAAACTATAATTAAATTAAGATCTAAACTCAGTTTTCGTTGTAATCCACTATTATTCCTTTACTAGTACTAGTATCTACAGTATTCTAACTTCTTACAAACGCACGAAACGCAAGTTGTACCTACGCGCCACGTTTCGGTATGCACTCGGTACCCAACAGCTAGCAAATGTGCCGTAGTGGCGAGCGGGCGATGTGACGTTTTTTAAGCAGTGGGTCTTTTTATTTAAATAATAATGTAGCGAAGAGCAGTTGTAAACTATGTTAGGCTGTTTTTGATTGCTTTAATTGTGCATAAACACGTCCAGTGTTAATAATTTTTATTTTGGTTGGTAAACTATTATTCAGTGTGAAATTTATAACTATTATTTGTGTACGATTTATTATTAAGTCTCTTAAATATTAAAATAAGGCGTTGTTTTTAACCTTAATCTACTGAATAAAATATATAATAAGTAAGAAAGAAAGTCAAGTATACAGATGTATTAAAATACTTTAGGCGGGTAGCCCTAACGCGAACTCTCATTCAGCGCGTCTGTAGGTATAAAATTCAAGGACACTGCGGAGTTAGACTACTGTATGATATTAATACTGTGGTTTTAGGCCATAGACCGTCACGCGGGTCAAGTTCAAATTGGTAGACTTCGTTCACATATAAAATCTTTTTGTTTTGAAGAGCTCACAGGTATATAAGTTTACTATATATTTCTCACTGTGTTTGATTTTCTCTAATGTATTACCAGGTGCTAGAACCAGTGTAGTTTGACTGAGGAGGTACCACCGCCAGTCTTATTTCTTGCATGAAGCAATTATTGCGTTTCGGTGGAAGGGTATAGTTAATGACTTGTTTTTATATGAGGCCGTGGAGGCGACCCCAGTTCTACATGATATTGCTTAAAGATACCCATGGGCAGCGGGGACCACTTAATATGATGGACTGTAACCTCATTTATTACTTTAACCGAATAGAACAAAACAAAACGGTTATCTATAAAGTTGGTTTACTGACGATAGTTGAACGTGACAACGTCATAAGAAAATACTGATGGAATGGTTGGATTTTTCAAAGGAAAATAGGAGAGAGACAGATGTCGAACGCTACCGAACGCGGAAGCCAATTGTGCCTCTTTGTCGCTTGTTCCGCGCTCTCGCTTGCACTTCAAGGCCTACATGGAACGCCTCAGAGCGAGGTAACGCCGCATGAGTCATGTTTTTTGGTGCGTGCAGCGGGCTCCATTGAATTATAAGACGTTGTCACGTCAAAATACGCAATCAAACCTGATAAAATAAAATAGAAGTACAGTTTACAGATGTTTCGACGCAATTGTATGGATCACGGTCACGGCAAAACTGAAATGATGGAAAAATCATTGACAAGCACTTTAGATTGAACTATGTACCCTATGTTAATTACGTTCTTTTTTGGTAGGGTCGCGACGACACACGTTACTGTAAAAACGTTTGATATCAAACTGCATTATTTGTTTTATTTTTATTTTCATCCGGTATTTTATGTTATTGTAATGGAAGATTTTTAGTGAGTGTAGACATTTGTTCTGAGGTTCTATATGTCACTATTATATTTCTGAACAGTTCAAACAGGGTAACCATTTTATTCAAAGTACACTTTATATTTTCCTGTATTGTTCTTACAATGACGGTAGGATGTTTACCTAACATCAATATGTGTTCACAACGTCCTACATTCCGATTTAAAATTTTCAACTCTGAGCGTAATGCCTCACGCAGAGAACAAAGAAAAAAGATCGTCCTACCCTAAGAGAAGGCTCATCTGGGAAATTGTCACTTTGCGGCGGCGCGCTAAAAATCATTATATGCAATTCTACCCTTTATGGGGTAATATTTTGTGCGGAAATAAGACATTTTTTACCTGGAATTTGCATGAGAAATTTAGGGAACAAGTTTCTTTTTTATTAGCTGTCGCCGTCGATGTTCGTGTGAATTTCACACGATCATGATGTCGTATGTAATTTATTTCACAGACAAACATTATTTTTGTTTTTGTAGGTTAAATTTATTAATAATCTTATATTAAAATAAAGTTAAAAAAGTATGTGGTTTGTTTTACAGTTCATTGTCAGATAGGCTATCGCACCTACAACTTGCGAAACTATGCTTACAAAACGTGTTAAATTAATAAAGTATAAAATAAATGAATGTGACAATATTCAATAGCAAATATATCAACTATAAAAGCAATGATTGTAACATCTATATCTGATTTAATTTATATTGAAATATCTTACCATGAGCCTTTAGCTATTATATTTATCATAACAGTACGATGACGTGTTTGCTTATATTCTAATATTAAAGAGGTTTGAGCCATAGTATTCGTCTTGAAAAAACCTACAGAGTGCAAAGTCAATCAAGTGAAACATAATAATTAATCAAAGTTTTTCGCAAAGGCGTAGGCGAAGAACTTTGCTGATAGGCGTGGTGTATTCTGGCAATCAATAAAGCCAATTATGAAATGCTAATAACATTATTAAGTGTTCACGGCGTGTTCATAAAATTTAGTCTTAATAATTTAAATTAACAGATTTTCGTAGAATGTATATGAGAAACATATTCGAAAATCATTTCGGTACGAAAACAAGTACACGTATATATTACAAATAAACCGTATCGATCCAAAATTTCTGATATTTACTGAAAATATTTGGCGTAATTGGATTGAGCGAATACGTTTCCAATATAGCCTTTATAATTTTATAGTAATTTCATGTTTCGAGTTATGTCATATTTACGAATTTGTTGTTAATTTTGTGTGATTGTATTTTTGTCCTAGAGCAGTGATAGCCTAAAACTTGCCCTTTCGATCGGTAGATCCGAGGTTCAAACCCAGGCACGCAACACTGATTTTTCTAAAATTATGTGCGTATTAGAAATTTATTATCAATGCATTTCGGTGAAGGAAAACAACTAGAGAACCCACACACTCAAGAGTGCTTAAAAAAAGTTCTCGGAGGTGTGTGAAGTCCACCAATTCGCACTTGGCCAGCGCGCCAACTATAGCCTAAAACTCTCTCATTCTGAGGAAGACCCGTGTTGCAGTGGGTTGACGAGATAGTATTAAACGTATTGGTCTAGGTGGTAGAACCAGTGTAGTTCGACCGGGGAAGTACCACCGCCACACCTATTTCTAGCGTGAAACATTTCTTGCGTTTCGATAGAAGGGTGTGGTTACCGGCACACTTTCACATGAGGTGACTATCATAGTCCTCGGGAATAGCAACGCATCTGTGATTGACTTCAGATGGAACCCATGTTCTGTATGTAGTTGATTACAGATGTCCATGGGTGGTCGTTTGCTACTTCAGGCTGATAAAAAAAATGTTTGTAGAGGTTTGGAGGTTGCGTCTAGTGGGATGCGTGCGGACGCGGCATTACTATCACATATTTTTTAGTTCGGCCGCGCAGCATTATGCCTGTCCTAAGGAACTTTGTTTCATGTATGGGAAAACACCTTCTTAAAGTAAATTAAATAAATTATTACAATAATAAAAAGAGGACTAAATAGACCACTACAAAATATATAAAATATGTTATAAACCCTTTACGTTACTATTTTATGACGTATTCCAAAAATTCCAGTGAAATAAATTATTAAAAAACAAAAACAATCTGACTTATATTTTAATTTTAGCAGTTGGGTTTTTGTAATTTATTGTTCAACAGTATATTTTTGTCTCATTTAGTAACAACTCTATTTGCATTAACCAATAAAAACGTCCCATATTTTCATGTCGCGTTTCATCCGTAAAAAAATTACCCTCACTTCATCATGTCGTGCAAAGAAGTTTCTCTCCAAAAAGGTTAATAAACATCATACTTACGTTTTCGGGAAACCAGGGTGTGATGAAGGGAACCTCAAAGGTATTAGCGTAGGAATGCAAGGTGGCGAAAGCGTCCGGTGGCACGAAACCCATCATAGTCACTACGCCGCGCGAAAACTGGTGACATACTGAAACGAACGAACTTAATGTTAGATATAATTATATATTATATACTACTTAATATCAAAACATACAAAGTTAGATACAACCAACAAGTTTTTGTATGAAAACGAGTGTATCGTTTACATTTTATATAAGACTTGTTGAGTTGTTTGTGAAATTACAGTGTCATACGTTTTATATGGAGCTTTCTAGTTTTAATAAATAATAGTTAAAAAAAACTAAAAAACACGCTTTTTATAGAAAACCGAACTAAAAAATAGAAAATAAATTTAAATGAATTTAAATTAAGAAAATAGTGTTAAAAATTTCAATGAATATAAATTAATAATAGTGTGAATAAAAAAAAAATATTTAAAAAAAAGCGTGGGGTGCATGGTGTCAATGGTTATAGATATTTTATTGACAGATATGAGTAAAGTCATTATCATTTCGATAATATCTTAAAAAGCACCACAAAAGCATATTTTTTTTTGTTCACACTATTATTAATTTATATTCATTGAAATTTTTAATACTATTTTCTTAATTTAAATTCATTTAAATTTATTTTCTATTTTTTAGTTCGGTTTTCTATAAAAAGCGTGTTTTTTAGTTTTTTTAAACTATTATTTATTTTCTACTTTTTAGTCAAATTAAAAAATGGAATAATTTTATCAAATTAGTGTATTGTCATCGGTCCTAAATAAATCTACAAAGTTTGAACGAAATCTGGCCGTTTAAATTGGGTCAAAATCGCGCCCAAAGAAGTCGGTTACAAACATACAGGTGAAGCTAATAAAAAGCTAATAATAAAAAGGTTAGTATGATACCGTTACGTCTAAGTTTACATATTTTTTACCGGCTATGAATTTATTATATACTGGGCTCCTCCCAGATGGGTGGCTGGGCGCACCGACTCTTCTAGTCTCTACGATGGTATGCCACCACACATACCGCTGTCGTTCCATCGATCGCCTGACCGAACGGTTCGAGCTCCCACTCTAACCGCCCGGAAGCCCCTTTTAGTCGTCTCTTACGACAGACAGGGGGGGTATTTGTTAAACCTAAGTGTGTCCACCGTTTAGACACACATAGATGAATGGATAGATGGATTATTTGACACGCGTGTTTTTGTCATAATATAGACAAAGTTAGCTTTGACGTTCCAACAAAAACATAATCCTAATAGTTGTTTGATTTGATTTCAGAATATACGGTTCGGATTTGTCAAACATAGAAATGCAGTTTTCAGTTTTTAACTCCAGTCCCGAATAATTGCTTTAAAAGTTTTTTTACTGTTAATAATATGTAACGGGGTAATACATATGACATTTATAGTTACTTTTAGTCTAGTTATTACATGAACTGAATAATATGTGGTGTTTCTTTAATATGTTTATTCGTGTATGTGCCTTGTGTGTGTCTATGGTACCCACGACACAGGAGAAAATCCTTATATATTATTAAAATATAAGTATTTAGTATGATTGGAAAGTATCATCAAGGCGTGTTAAGTCTACTAATTGCCATTAAACATGTCCTGCGCGGTATAAAATGGTCTGTGTGTCGTGCCCAGCACTGGAACTATTGGTTAAAAACAAGTAATTGTTATTGACTAAAGTACGCTTAATTTCTTCGCTTCTTAAATGAGTATATATCCACTTATTCAAAAGAATGCATGAATATGCACTCGTCACTATTAATATTTTCAATTTAAAATATTTTGTAAACAGCGCAACTATAAGGATTCTTTAATTACTATAATATCGCTTTTATTTTGTAGTATGAGTAGAGCCTAAGAGTGGTGACGTTAAAATAATTGTTAGTTAGATCTCGTGACGAAGGATACATCGTCACCAGTTTAGAATAGTTTACAACTTAATCAACAGGACCCTTATTTTGTGAAGCATGGCGACCCTAACTCGGATTGCCCGTTTGTTAATGACCGAACCCTCGATTACGCGTCTAACGGCCAACTGCTGTTCACCATTTTTGCTTTCCATCCCCTAATCACATTTACCGTTGATTGCTACTTCCTTTGTGAGCGCGCAGTGTATCGCAAAGTATCCGACTATAATAATTTCGGGGAAGATTGGTCACAAATTCTGGATACCGAAGTGTTTTTGTCCAACGGATTGCAGAGAAATGAGATTGCTAGTTTATTACCCATAAGTAGCTGATCCCTTACGCCAAACACTAATTATATGGTCAGTACAAGGCTTATGTGCGATGATGTAATCGTTATGGTTGATTAGTTTCTATGGACATTACTTCATTGGATAAAACTAAAAAATAGGTTTATAGCTAATTATTTAATAAAAACATCAATTTCCTCAAAATTATAAACACGTAATAAAATGTGAGATATTTGGGACAATGTAGGTAATATTACATGGATATATGGATGAGGCTAGCTTATTCTCGCGGTTCTGCCCGCTTTGGTCACGTTTACCACAGCAATGTGTGTTATTTTTTTAATTTTTTTTAAGGGGAAAACCTACAAAAGGTACCCGACGTCATGGCAGCGAACCTGTCTGAACGGTGCAAGCTCCCACTCTAGCCGCCTGCAACCCCGGAAGCCCGACTCTTACGACAGGCAGGGGATGCTCTATTCTAATCTCGGAACTACAGGGGCGAATGTGTATTAATCTAGGATATAAATTATCTGTGGATACTGGAGCGAACTTTTATAACCAATGCTAAAACAAAATGGTAATAAAAAAGATATACAAAGAAAAAAGACAAACCCACTGAGTTTCTTGCCGGAACTTCTCAGTTGAGGTCGGGTTCCGATCGGGTGGTAGTGTAACAAAATATATATGCCACTGACAATTTTTAAGTGCCTCCGTAGGCGTATGTAAAATAAAGACATTCCATTTCATTTTGTGTGCTAAATGTCTGCGAATTCCGATCAGTAGCTTTTGTATGAAGGAGTAACCAACACACGTTCTCACAAACGAATACCTTAAATTTTATAACATTACTACAACAGTAATTAAATTAGTCTACACGGCGAAAAATATGTTTAAAATATTTTCAAGCGTAAAAATACCTATGGTACTAATGACCACAATAAGTTATTTTATAATAAATTAATTTACTTAATGCGTTCGAACGAGTTCATAACAAACCGTTTAATATCATTTAATTTAATTACAATATTTTCATTTGACGTAACATGTGGATGACGTTAATAAAATTGGTGATCATTGAACCGTTCGTAAGTTATGAATTTCATTAAAATGTACAGCGGCGGTTTCATTATATGTGAATAATAACAATATGGATACATCATTTTAATGTTGGTAATAGGATAATGTGTGAAAGTAGTATTTATAACCGATAATTTATATTGAATTTTATTACCAAATAATAATTCGAAAACGACACACCGATATCTCTGTAAATAATAAGTATGGTATATATTGTGTACTTATTATATTTTTAATATATTTATAATTTATTCCAATCTGTATATTTTCGACAATTATTATATTGCTCGTAAACAGTTGCAATTCATAGGAGCACTTTTAGCGCGTAGCAGATGACGTCGCGCGTAGCATTCAATTTGACGTAGCAAATCGCGTAGCTATTGTTCGTAGCATTATGCCTTATTGGGCGTACAAGAGGCTGTACAATGATAACTGTAGCAGTTTTGTTAAGATGTGTTCTAGATACATTCATGGTGAATTGTACTTTCGATTGCACTATCAAATTATTATCCTTAGCGTTATGCATCGCTTTCTTGCAATTATCAATTAGAATTAGGACCTGTCCAAAATTCTTTAGAATTTTTTACCACACAGTTACTCTTCCTGAAGTGTAATATAATTTGAAATAGATCCTTAAGCGTGAGCAAGGAACGTACCTCTCTAAATTTTATTTTTGTATTCAGTTCACGGTGAGTGTGAGATGCTAAGTATGGCGAGAGCTGGCGTATGCAACTTTTATCCAGTTGGTATAGGTTCATTTTACCTGGGCACGTGAGTTGGATTAAAATCGGTGAGAACGAGGTGTCTCCGTGCTTTGAGTGCATTGTGTAATATTAGCTCGTTCTAGTTTAAATTGTAAAATTAGTTTTCTAGCATTGATTGCTACTATTAAACTTACCCGTGGCAACGGTCGAAATTCGACCGTAATTTAAAATTAAAAAAACTAAAGTTCAATATTTCATTAATTTAAATAAATTGTAATAATTTTTAAATTATTTGGAACGCACCCGTTAATGGTAAAAGAGTTTTATTCAATAAGCTGCATTTAAAAGCAATAGCGGGTATTTTGACAAAGACTTACATTTTTGACCTTATGTGTTTTCATTGTAAGACATTGAATATTCTATTTGGTTTATTATGTATGTGTTAGTGTCAAATGAAAGGTAGTGTGTGTAATGTGTTTTTAGTTGAATCTATTTATGTTTTTTTTTTTTCAAATTATGCATAACATTATTTGAAAAAAATATCAGCATTGCGCAATCCTTCTCTACATCAACTATAACCGTGCGTAATTTTATACTCCTCCGACTGCGGCAAGTATCTTAAAAACGGATCACAAATTTTTGCTTCACGTATATATAATACGTGAAGCAAAAATAGATTATTTTATATAAAAGAAATAACTTGCAGTCCGTCCGATGGTAAATGGCATTTGCCATCGGTCAACATCTATGATCAACCCCATTTAGGAGTAGTATTCTATCTGCAGTAGCCTGGAAAATTAATATTATAAGATTTTTATGGAAACCATTAAAAGATGTTTTAAAACTATTATATATTTTTGGTTTTATCGCGACAATTTTAGCAAATACGAACGGTTTGGTTATTAAATTTAGTATTTCAATTATAACGTGGATGTAAATTAAGCAATAAAGTTAAGAAGACTTTTGAAATTCTAGTAAGTCTCACCGACCTTACAAGACAATTTCAGTTAGTTCAATTTGCACTTAAATTTTATTCTGAAACATAGCTTTATTCATAATATTTTTTTTTGCAATGAATTACGTTACTTTTGGCTTATGTAATATGTAAAGTTACAATCTTTTGAGAAGAAATATATTATGTAACTACTAAGATGTACTCTACTAATGTAGTCAATGTGGTAGAACCAGTGTAGTTTGTCCGGGGAAGTACCACCGCCACACCTATTTATAGCGTGAAGCTATTCTTGCGTTTCGATAGAAGGGTGTGGTTGCCGGCACGGTTTCACATAAGGCGACCATTATAGTCCTCGGGAGCAGCAACGCATCTGTAATTGTCTTCAGGTGGAACCCATGTCCTGCATGTAGTTGATTACAGTCCATGGGCGGCAGTGACCACTTACCATCAGGAGGACTGCATGCTCGTTTGCTACTTCGGTCTGATAAAAAAAAAACTTGGAACCACGTAAATCTATTTTATGACAACTGTACTGTGTTCTGGTTTAATGGGAAGAAGAGATAAGCATGGGAACTCAAACCCAGATAAGACTACAATCTTATCTGAGCTTAGGTTAGGATACATACCGTGGACAAATGCTACGAGCATACCCGCAGTCCCGGTAAAGAGCGTACAGATGAATACTTTGGGGTTTTAGCCAGAAGAAGTACTGCATATCCTCGCAGCGGCCCCCTCACAGTGAGGAACCTTTTTTTGTTATATTTATTTATTTATATTTATTTATTTTGTTATCGAGGGGGAAACCCTCAAAAGGTACCCGACGCTGTGGGAGCAACGCCAGGGTGCTGGCTGGGTAGTTCGAGCTCACATTCTAACCGCCTGCAACCCCAGAAGTCCCCTTTTAGTCGCCTCTTACGCAGGGGACACTGTAACCGTACTCTACAGGGGACGCGCAGAGAAGCTATGAATGGTTTCCCGCGTAAAAAAAGGTTAGGATGTATTGTTGTCACTGATTTTTACTTTAGATCGTCTTCGATGAATATGTCTTTGACACAGAACCTTTTAAACCAGAACATAGCAGCAATTAACACTGCACACAGTTTAGCCCTCTGATTAAGCGACCTGTATTAATATCAAAAGAAACATTTTATCATTTGTATTTTTAATAACCTCTATTTAGTGTTAAATTGACAATAAACTTTAATTCTTAAAGTGTAATAATATTACTTATTTCATGAAAATGATATAACGTTAATTATTATGATTTATAAGCTGATTATTTAACATAACAAAGCAAATTTTAAACGTGAAATAAAGTTAAAATATCATGTATATTTTCGCACGTTACATATTAAAGTTACTTAATACCAATTTATAAAAGCTAATGGCACTAATACAGTTAAGCGGGACAATTTTCTCACTACCTGTATGATACCTTCAATAACTACGCAGATCACGCGCGAAGATAAAATAAACTCACCTACTACCTTCATAGTACAAGTTTTATATCGCTAAGATAATTATATTTTGTATATAATACTTTAGTGCGGTATTTCTGAACTGATCCTCCTGGGTGTCAGGTGTCTGGCGTATGAGCGACCATCTAGGCCTCAGAACTGGCGCTGCTGAGACGACCTGCGTGACGGAGCGGTTAACATACCGGTCTGACGCGCAATGGGTCTCGGGTTCGATTCCCGGCCAGACAGGTATCTGAATGATGAATTTAAATTAATGTTCTGGGTCAGGGTGTTTGTGTCATCTTGTGTGTGTCCATGGCACCCACGACACAGGAGAAAATCATCCTGTGGGGCTATAAGTGTAGAAAGCGTGCTGTGACCGACTTCAGGTAGAACCCTTTGTTATATATGTTGGTTACAGATCGTCGTACACAGCATGGTATGGTGGAGTAAGAGGATGTGGGCAATTGAGTAGTTTCTAGAAACATTTACCAAAATAAAACGATGATATATTGTCGGTAGATCGAATGTCCTTGGCTCGTTATCGTTTTTATCGTGTTTCTGCTCGCAAATCGCAATGTGGGTTAAGTTTTTTTTTATAAGAATGAAGTAGCAACCGAACATGCAGTCCACCTGATGGTAAGTGGTTACTGTCGCCCATGGACATCTGTAACCAACTTCCTATAGAACATGGGGTTCTATCTGATGTCAACGACAGATGTGTCGCTATTCCCGAGGCCTATGATGGTCGCCTCATATAAAAGTGTGCCGGCAACCACATCCTTCCATCGAAACGCAAAAACTGGTTCACGTTAGAAGTACATGTTAATATAGGTAGTCAATATCGATACAATACTTGTTTACATACCACCCTACACTAATTGTCGAGAGCCACGTGCATTAAGCGTGCTCGAATGAATCATGGGAAACTAATAACTGTTTATTATCTAGCATACAATACAACTAAACGTTCAAGTAAAAGAGCTTGCTTTACCTAAAACGGTAAATGTGAAGCGAAAGATTCTGTCTCGTAAAACGTTTCTTTTTAACTGATTGTAGCTACCTAGCATGCAGTCCAATTGTAAATGGTCACTGTCGTCTGTAAGCAACTTTATATAGAACAGTGAGGTACAACCCATTATTGTCCCACTGCTGGGCACCGGTCATCTCTCAGAATGAGAGAGTTTTAGGCCATAGTCCACTGGTGGACATCACACACCGCCAAGAACATCTTTTTTGTAAAGAGCTCTCGGGTGTGTGGGTTTATTCACGATGTTTTCCTTCACCGAAACGCAGTAATAATTAATTTCTAATACGCACATTAATCAGTGGTTGAACGTGGCAGCCTGGGTTTGAACCTCGAACCTTCCGATTGAGAGGGCAAGTTACAACCATTAGGCAATCAGTGCTCAAAGAACAGTCGTTCTATCTTACGTCAACACAGATGCGTTGTTATTTTCGAGGACTGAGATGATCGCCTCATATTAAAGTGAGCCGGCCACCACACTCATCTACACAACTAGAAATATATATATATATATATATATATAAATATTGTATGTTGATAAAGGGGAATAGTCTTTGGAAGAGTTTTTATTGCGTATTGACTATCATATACCTACTTGTAATGTCGCTAAACAAGAATGAACTTGATAACTTCATATTTAAAACTTTTCCTAATAGAGTAAGATCCCAGGGCCCCCAGACGTTACTTATTTTTGAAGTAACGAATTTTACGGTATAGATACTCTTATATGTGTTTAAGAGTGTGCGCATACTCACTAGTTTGGCTAGGCGGCGTTCACTGGTAGCAAGTAGAAAAGGTAGACAAAAACATACCTTACTTTTGTTAAATTCGAAGCACTGATTTTTATATATGTCACATAGAATATTATTTAAAATAAATATTTCGTATTGACAGAACGTTCCTGTGGGCGGTAATTCCTCCCGGACGCTTTAGACCTCATAAAAAAATAACTGAACTTTTGTTATATTCGAAGTCTTCATGCTTGGGGCACTATTTTAATACATTTTCTGGACAACCAGACCAATCTATGAACGGGCCGCCTAGCCAAACTAGCGAGTATGCGCACAATCTTAAACACTTTTAAGAGTATCTATAATTCTATACCGTAAAATTCGTTACTTCAAAAATAAGTAACGTCTGGGGGCCCTGGGATCTTAGACTATAATTTAAATCTCTAGTTAACAGCCACCAGTGAAATCGTACCTTAACGCAGCATTAGTATTCCACGCGTTTCTTGTTAGAATAATCCAAAACTGTTAGTAATACCGTAGCGAAGTTTCTCGCTGCATTTAAATTTATGTGGAAAAATAATAGCCATTATTATGCTTTAGCGAATCGCTGTTGGAAATCGTTCTTTGTACGATACAATGGATTGTTTTGTGCTACTCATATATGTATGAACAATGTAGACTTGTGATGTTTAAATGCATTTTATTTTACGTGGAAATCGGAAACATGAGCGAGACAGAGTGAAGGCATACTGCGATATAAGAAGAACGTTAAAACATTTAAAGAGTGAATGATATCTACTATGCTAGGAAATGTTTAAGCATAAGTATAAAAATTCTAATGGTAAGTATGTTATTTATGTTATGTATTGTATGTTGAGGGTTAGATTTTTTCGTTATATAGTGTTTATTTATTATTATTATTATTTTAAATTTATTACTTTATTAGTATACATGCATATTTATATTTAATATCTATTTTTGTTTTTTTTTCCTTTTCTATTCTAATAATTCAATTTAATATAATACCGCCTTCGATGATATCTGCTTTTTCTAAAGGGAGAGAATGCCTATGGCATTAAGTCTGTCTTTGTACCACTTTAGGTATATAAATATAAATACATAAATAAATAAACATGCTTTAAACTTTATATGAATCGAACTGTTTACTGATATGCGTATGTAAGTAGTGATGTGTACATAATTAGATGACCATTATTAATAATAAATCAGATTTCTCTTTTTCTATACTCATAGCAGCACGATGGCATTCTTTGAGCGGTACCATGGACACTTATAAAAATAAGTACATATTCATTTCAACTCAAATCTGCTCCCATTTCCATATTCTTATGTATTCTATATATCCAGTAGCTCTACTGCTGCGGTTTCGTTTCAAGTCCAATCCACAACATGCCCAAGTCAGCGCCGGAAGTGCTTATTGGCGATTGTCAAAAGGCGCCTAGTACTGAACGCTCCTTTCATATGTGAAAGCGGTGCATTTGCACCCACCAAGTGCTCAATTTCTCGATAGTTAGACATAAATAAATGCCAGCTTACGTAAAGGAAATAATGTACACAAACGTGAATGTACTAGTGATGTAATGAATATTCGCATTCGTATTCGCGAATAATCGCATATTATAATATTCGCACTTGTATGATTTTTTTGTGAATATTAAATTGCAGTGGTATCCAAAAAAATGGTCGCCAATTTAAGTAAGAAAAAAATATAACTGACAATATGTAAGTGTCCCCGTAGACCTTTACAAAATAAAGACATTTCATTTCATTTCATTTCAAGTTCTGAAAAAAAAACAAAATTCGCATTCGCAAATGTCAATTATAACAATCGTTACATCACTAGAATGTACCAAAAATGAAAATACATGACTGTTAACAGCCACAGCGAAGCGCAAAACTCTTACGTAACATATCTCGGCACTTCAACTAAATCGTGACAATCTTAGAAGTTTGACATATTTATATACAAAGAGCGCAAAGAAAAAATATATGCCGAGTTCCCATACGAAATAACAATAACTTACTGCGAGCAAAAACTATGTTAGCGTGAGTATTTCGACATTGAGTCAACGTTTACAAAATTCGCATCTGAAAGTATAATATTATGTACCTCTAGGTAAGCTCAAGTCGATTGTAATAAGAAAAGTTTGTTGGTAAATATGGAATCTTTAAAATATTTGAAAAGAAATGGAATCGCGTTTAATAAAAATGCGTCGACTGGACTGCCGAGTTGCGTCATTACGTTCGAAAAACACTTCTGAATTATGAATTTGATAATAAAGTTGTTACAAAGTTAATGTTGATGTTTATAAAATGTTTTCTGGAAACGAAAACGATTATTGGTCGTTAAGATGAGCTTTTCTCGGAGTTTAATAAGGAAATACATGCCATTTTATTATAATTCTCCGCAGTTCGCGACCTTTGAAACTGATTTCGACTCTAATTATGTGTGATAAAGAGTCTTTATTTTTCAATGTGGGCGTAATGACGATTTTTTGTTGGTTGTTTCTTTCGTTCTACTTTTTCATTTAGGGTAGCAACAAGAAATTATTATAAACCCGACAGCCAAAAAGAAGTTAGTAATTTTTTTTTTTATAATAATTTATTTAACTTAAAACTTTTTGAACATGTCCCAAAATAGTTATATAAAAGTGAACGTTATAAATTAAACGTGTTATGTATGTCTATTTATTCCTCTTTTTGTTTTAATAATAATTTATTTAATTGACTCCAAGTCGGTGTTTACAATTATATATTTAACTTATTGTGCTATTCAATAAAATCTTTTTCTAGAATTGTATCCTTTAGTAAAAATCGCACAAAAATCCGATCAATAGATTTTGAGAAAAACGATTACATTTTAACCGGTAGCTTTTGGGGAATTTATTTTACAATAAGTATCAAAGTACTAAAATATGTATATGTTTGTAATGGTCTACTCACTAGCTTTCATTTGACACCCATATTGTTATGAGTTATACATACAAAATTGTTCCTCCCTCCTTCTCTGACCACCGACGCCATCTTGAAAAATTATATAGCCTATGTCAGTCTCACAACCGAGTCGTTTTAAATGACACGTCACATGGCACATTCCGTTGAGCCGTTTGGCGCGCCAAAGCGCTTTCTGTAGCTGGTAGATTTTTATTCTACTAATCATAAATATGAGTAAAAGTATGGATTTTAAGCATGTACTCGATAACTACACATTTTGCAGCCGAATCTTAATCTATTATTGACTTAATATTTTATTTGACAATAACATTGTTACCTGAACTTAATTTTAATGATAGTAATTTAGGTATGTCAGTATTAGTAGTTAGTTAGTTATAAGCACTTAACGCTCACAAACGGTTTAGAGCCAGCGAGTATCATCCAGTCGACCCATGCGGCTCCGACGTGACCGGCATACCGCCTCGCGGCGACCAGCAATATTTGCTTTTTTTATTACCGCATCCATATTTCAACAGGAATACCCCCAACAATATTTGGAAGTACCGAGAGCACTAATACGTGCGTGGTAGGAAAGATGATTTCGTCGCCCTTCTCAATATTCCTGGCAGATCTTACAAAATCCACAATTGAATTGTTAATAGTAGGCGTATATTCTTTAAGTGTGAGTTTTACGGGATTGGATCGCCTTCGAAATTTTATGAAGGACACACACACATGAAGAGAAACAGATTCTAAATTTGTTATTTGCTTTATTGTTATATTTAAGAAAAACAACCTATCTACATGATCAAATCAGTTAGTTCATTACGTACTCATATTGCGCAGTTTTTTAAACATATATTTTTTCAGTTTAAGATATTTGTCCTTTCTTGCATGTAATCGTTGTTAGAATTCAAACCATCTGCATTAGATCTGTGTCAAAATTCTTGAAGTAACGTGAGCGAATTATTATATATGCGGTCGCGACTAAAAATTGGAAGTCAAATTTGTTTACACTTTATATATGTTAAGTAGTGAAACCGCTGCCAACCGCCCGATTATTCCTGCCAACAAAATATCGTGAAGACGCATACAGTTCCGTGAAATTGCAATGATCACTCAACTCAATAAAAGTAGGTCGAAATACGAGTACGTGAGTGAGGGCTCATTCGTTCGATTCAGTAATCGGGCAAATCTAATGTCGCGGTGCTTATAGAAATAACGAGATGCCCCGCGACTTAATAAATGTACCAAACCAATTATTTTTATTTAATTTTACATTCACCTCAAACAATGAAACTTTTATACCTTTTTCTTTATGGCTGACCCTATGTTTCTTTCTTTGTTTTACGACCTAGTTTTTATCCTTCTGCAGCAACAATAAATAAATCTATCAATACGGCATATGTGCCATGTTATAATGTATAGATTACGTCGCCTATGTACATTTGCAACAACAGTTTCAAAAAGTCCGTTAAGAATGTTCGGAGAGCATCAAATATGACTTTCTTGAGATATTTTTTTAGAATCTGACAAAATATATTATGTTTAACAATAATAAGGTTGCCTTAACCTAAGACATTTAATGTTTTCGTCTAAAAATAACATGATTTTAAAGCTCACTAAAGAATAAAATTTGTATTTTCGTTAGTAATTTGGAGTACCGTATTTTATCATTCCGAAGTATTTTATTTATAAATCGAAATCCTATTTCAAAATAACAACGTTTTCTTTAGCTAATTTATTAAATAGAAGAAATAAAGTACTCTTAAAAGCAGTGATCTAAATAGTAATCTATATATAGTAATGTTTTTTTATAAAAAATATGTATACATAATAACTGTGTACTGTCAACAAAAGCACGGTATATAGCAAAAGCTTAGCATTTCTTGATTGGCATTGTCACATGAATCCCCTATTATTATTCAGTATAATATCCAAAACTGCACGGTCGGTTGGCTTGCTGCCACCTTTTTGATTAGGTCTACCACGAATCAGCAGTTTTCATTCTGCAGTATAAAGCGACGGAAAACTAATTTCCTAAGATGAACATATTTATTTATGCTACGGAAGTGACAGATTATTATGCAGTCCATCTTTTTATTTATTTACAGGTGGTATTAGTAGTAGGTGGAATAAGTATAGTTCATCCGGGCAAGTACCACTGCCACGCCTATTTCTAACGCAAACATTTTTGCGTTTCGATGGAAGGGTGTGGTTGCCGGCACTTTTATATGAGGCGATCCTCTTAGTCCTCGGTAATGGCATCACATCTGTGATGGACTTCAGATAGAATCCATGTTCTATATGAAGTTGCTTACAGATGTTCATGGGTGGTAGTGACCACTTACCATCAGGTGGACAGCATGCTCGTTTGTTACTTCAATCAGATAAAAAAAATCGCATAGCAAGTAGATACTTTGGTCTATGTTACCAATAATTAACATCATATCCGAAAAAAGTTTTACCTGAGGCCTAACGTGTGTTAATATCCTTGAGGAGTAAATTGGAATGCAACATATAGTGAATAATAGTGTCTTTCCGTTATTACCTTTAAAATTAGAATACAACAGAACAGTTTATTACGTACAAATATGTAATCGTTTTGTTTTAGGTTTAAGAGGTAAGAGTTCTACTCGATGGATTTTTTATTTTATTGTAAAAAAGAATAAAAAACTCCATCGAGTAGAATCTCATTCCGAGAGAATACCCGTGCCCAGCAGTGGGACAATAATGGGTTGACGACGAAGATTGAAAAAGAAAACGAGCATCCAATAACCTTGTGGGTAAGTGATCACTGCTGCTAACGAGCATCTGTAACTAACTCTATATACAAATATACAGCCAAGCATAAATATTTTATTACTACTAACTACTACTATGATCCAATCATATGTAAGTCATATGTTATGTATAAGTATGTTTCAATAGTTGTTCTACTGAATATCAAAGAATTCTGGTAACAATCCTACATAGGTGGACCTTAAATTTTTATAGGCAATAGTGACATAATATCAGCTGAGTGTAAATCTCCTGTTTCTATTTGATATTAAAAAGCATATAAACAAGGCATTCGCATACTAGCGTACATAAAGCGTAAGTCAATAGCTAGAAATATGCTCGACCAAGAATGTAATAAATTGAAGTACTTACCAAAATGAAAGTTCTACTTTAATACTCTTTACCTACCGACATACTTGGAATCAAAAGAAGTACCTTTGTGAAGTAATTTCCTAAATAAGTTATATGAAATATATTATACGATGGGCTTCAGGAATAAGTGATGAAATAATAAAGTTTCGATGTTTTCTGTACCAATGTTATTTGTAGGTCAATTCGTATGTTAGAGGTTACTATTAAAATTAAAGTCACGTAAGAAAAACCATTAAAAAAAAAGATTGATACATGACATGTCGTTATGTGGCATGACGTATGTTGTTGTATAGTATCCTCCTCCTCCTCCTAGACCTAAGCCCAATCAAAACGCGTTCCAAAAAATTGCTTCTTCAATGCTTCAGCTCCTTGTAGTTCCGGGACCAGAATAGGACTACGGTACCTTCCGCCTGTCGTAAGAGGCGACTAAAGGGGCTTCCGGGGTTGCGGGCGGGAAGAGTGGAAGCTCGAACCGTCCGGCCAAGCGACCCCGGGAAGGACAGCGGCATGTATGGTTGCATGCTGCCGTAAAAACCAGAAGGTGCGATGAGCATTTCACGCCCACCAGGGAAGAGTCTGATGGGGCATACGCTGAGGACACCTCCTCTTCGCAGCGTCGAAGTCGGCCACCGAGGGGGTTATAGTGCGGTAAGAATCCCACATAACCCACGTCGCTCCCACGACGTCGGGTACTTTTTGAAAGTTCCCCCTCGAAAACAAAAAAAAAAAGGTCTTCCCCTCTTGTTCTCTTTGTATGTATATTTAAACAGAGCTTCCGCCAAGTCAGCGCGAAACTCCGCCAGATCCATATGGATAGATTTTTTGGGTTTATTCCCTTTTGTTTTTTAACCTTTAGATAAAGAACCCAGGAATTTATAATCGTGATTTCTAAAAGGAGATAAGATTCGCAAATACCATATTCTGATTTTCATGTGTATGCGACCTAAAATTACTACTACAGGTGATTTTAATCAATAAATTCAATACAATTTATTAATTGAGAAATATTCGTGCCACTTTGGACAATATGAGGTTTAGTTTTTAAGTTAAATTACGGTCGAATTTTGACGGTTGCGACGGGTGACAAGTCAAAATTATTTTAACCCAAAATTTACTATTTAAAGATTATTATTATTATTATTATAACGACAAATATTGTTTCCGGAGAAATGTTGAAATAAAAATGTTGGAAATATATCTTAACAGATCTGTTCCATTATTATATTGTGCAAAAATCGGCCCGAAAAATCGGCTAGTATACTGGGTACTTACCCAAAGGCAATGTGTTTGTTATATGTACGTACTACGCGTATTTAGTAATTCAATTAATGTAAGTGCCCGGCACATCCCATACGGAGATTCTGATAAAATTCGTGTATTTATATGTTTTTTCTAAATATTAAACGCACACTGAAAGTATGTCTTTGACTTGGTAGATACCAAATAAAATGTATACAAATAAAATGTCTGTAATTAAAAAATAAATATAAAAATAAAAATGTATTATTGATCAAATAAGTGTTACACAACAAGACGCAAGGTATTGTGATAGTATCCCGCATTCCCGTACCCCGCTCATCACCAATGCAAGTAAATAATTGAATCAATTTTTTAACTATTAAAGTAACTTGTAAAGTAAAGTAACTATTTAAGTAACTTGCAGAACCCGCAAACTTTCGCCCCCATTTTGAACCCCTTAGGGGTTGAATTTCGAAAAATCCCTTCTGAGTACTCACTTATATCATGACAAAAACCTGTGTACGAAATTTTAAATTTAAGTATATAAGATTCGGCTGGGCGTTGATATTAAAATAATTAAGTCAGTATTTTCTTTTATATATATGGATAGTTTAAAAAAAATCAATTTAAGTTGATAAATATTCCGCAGCGTCGAAGGATCCTAGTAGGACCTTTTATAGTCAGATGATATGACAATATTTGATTAGATAAACTAGACAGCTGAGTACGAAATTATACGCTATTCAATCAACTGATACAAGTATGATTTCTCCTTAGAAGGAGTAATTTTACCTCATACAAATTTCCCAATTATATGTAATTTTGTAATGTATTTTGAAGGTAGAATTTCTGGTGGTTCGACTCCAAAGGCATCATCGCTATATGTTTATGACCCGACTGCGTCAGAAGGAGGGTGATGTTTTTCGAGTCTATATAAGTATATATATGTTTGTATGTATGTCCTTGTAGTTGGCACGCGGCTCAAACGGCTTGAAAGATTTTATTAACTTATGATATTTCATTGGGATCGTGTAGTTTTGAAAATGGTATAGGCTATATAATTTCATGAAAGCTACTAAATATACGATTACTATTATGCAAACTGCTAACAATCGTTTTATAAAAGATCGTTCTAGTTTGACGTGTGTGGTAAGGGAATCAATTAGGTAAGCCAAATTTATTTTCATTACTAACTCTTACACGCGGCTCCGCCCGCACGGTCAAAGGGAATTAACATTAGCTTTTGATAACGCGATTCAGAACTTGCAAATGAATTTTATTAACGCAATCTATTAACAAGGCTTAGAACTACTAAATATGTGTCAACTAACAAAACATTGATATTCTCATAAAAATGAGAGAGCGCAGTAAAAAGTAGCCTACGTCACTCTCCGTCCTCCTAAATATCTCCCAGCATATAAACCATATCATATAATAGCTATGTGGCGACGTGAAAGAGGAACAAACAAATATGATATAGCTAAAGAATAGTACTTCAATAATCTTATTAATGTTATGAATATTCATGTTCTTGTTGATGTATGTGTGTTAATTATTTTTTCACGCAAAAACAACCAGTTGCGTTTCATTAAATTTTAGCTCATATGTAGTTTATGACGTAGGTTCATACATATTACCATGGTAGACGACACTGATAAGCAAAGCCACGGAAATGAGCTAGTTTGCCATAATTTAGACGCACGGTATTACTGCCATTATAAATATTTAATCATTTTAGCCCGGTTAGCGTTTACCACATAGCCTAGTGGCTCCGCGCTCCTGCGCGGCGCACATTCCGTGAATACCCGCGCAGAGCCCCTCGGCAGCTATGTGCCTGCCTATGTTTAGTGAATTTAGAAAGGAGTATGTTTAGAATTTTGATAAGTATAATGTTTATTGATAATTCGGGAATCGAAATTGGAATGCCTGGATTATGGTTGGAATATTGGTTATGATCAATGTTCGTTATAATTGGCATGTGAAATACCTTTGGGTTCTATTGTTTTAGAATAATTTAATCCATTTCATTTCAATTATGTAATAATATTTTGGAAAACGAATTTGGCTTGTTCATGTTGTAATTAGACATATTTGTTTTACATGTTTAATAGGTACTTACTATTGAAACCATGTCAATTTGCCAGCTCAGAACAAAATTATAACTGGGTAGGAATTATGTTATTCCCGCGGCCTGTTCCGGTTAGTTCTTGTCTTTTTTTATCTGAATGAAATAGCAAACGATCGTGCATCCACATGATGGTACGTGGTCACTGCCGCCCATGGACATCAGTAATAAACTTCATATAGAACATGGGTTTAATCTGAGGTCAATCACAGATGCGTTACTACTCCCGAGGACTATTATGTTCGCCTCATGTGAAAGTGTGCCGGCAACCACACCTTTCCCACGAAATGCAAGAAATGCTTCACGCTAGAAATAGGTGTGGCAGTGGTACTTCCCCGGTCGAACAATACTGGTTCTACCACCTAGTTAAATATTATTTATGAATATTCTCTGTTAATCTTGATCATAAACTATGCGTGTGCCAACTTTCAGCGAAATCCGACTATCCGTTTTACAAAAGAGTAACAAACACATAAGTACATCTTCACTTACTTTGCACTGCATTTTTAATAATTATGTTTCAGTAAAATTATGACCAGTGGACTCGTGATAGATCTAAAAAGGATTTTACATGCCTTACATTATTATATCTAGTCGGGCTGCGTTGAACAAACATAATAAAGCGAACACAAGTGATTACGTATTGTCCCGTATAAAATGTTCATTACAAAGAGATTAATTAAAATTACCACATTTCTCGACATCGTGGACTTACGGCCACAAAATCACTTACAAACAATGAAGTATGAGTAACAATGGGAGTTTGAAATACACAATTTTATCTCAATGACGTCATTGAGCAGTGATAGCCTAATGTTTGAAACTTTCATTTTTGATCGGGAGGTCTAAGAGTCAAATCTCAGACACGCACCACTATTATGTCTAAAATACATAATTATAGAAACTTACCCGAAAGTTCCTTAAAAAAAGTTCACAAAGGTGTGATGTCTATCAATTAGCACTTGGCCAGCGCGGTGAACTCTCTCATTCTGAGAGAAGACCCTGCCCAGCTGTAGGATAATACATGGTTAATGGGGATCATAATGATGTCAGTAAAGAAACTTAAACTCCAGACATCAAGAACTCAAGATCTTGAATTCTGTTTTCCGAAGTATTTTCCCAAAGTCAAACTAGGTAACATTGAATAACATTTTCAATCAACTTGAGTAACTGGCCACAGAAAGTTATTACTGAACTGCATAGAAATTAAAATGAAATTAATTTTAACTTCTCAGTTCGGGACGCTTAAGATTGAAGGTGGAATACAAACGAAATTCATCGTAAATGTTATATTGTTATCCATATTAATAAATTATTTTCCTATTTATAGACTTGGGATTCCCTCTTTCCTATTTAGGTCTTAGTAATAACGCTGTTTTCACTCGTAGCATAATGCTAGAATGTTATCAGTATTGGTGGTGCCATTAACATACTGACAAAGGCTAAAACACAAACACCCAGACCCAGAAGAGAAACCTTAATTCATCCATTTGTCTAGCCAGGAAATGAACCCGAAACCCACTGGGTGTCGAACTGAAATGGCGATTGCTCCGCCATGTGTCTCGTTCACTAAAGACGACTTAATAATACTTTATAAGAGTCGTCTTTAGTGATCATCTTAGTATGAATATTAGCCTATACAATATATAGACTATATTATAGTCTTCATACACTTTTGAATATATTATAGGCAACTTCTGCTTTTTCATTAAGTTCATTGCGATTACTCAAAGTTTGAAATATCGACAGTCGTTAGGAAAGGAATTCGTATTCAATAGCCAAAAAAATCTATTTTAAAGAATAATAAGAACAGTATTAAAATTCAAACATTTAACATTTAGCGTGTTATGATTAATGTCATTTAAATTTACCTTAAATTAAAAACAATTTTATTAGGCATCTCGACCTCATTTATGTGAAAATAATAAAAATATTTTAGGGTATACGCCACTTTATCGTAAAAGTGTAGATGCTTTAAGTGCAACATTTTGTATACATAAAATATTTTTAACATTAAACGGTGTATTTCAGTAAAATGAGAAAGAAAAGGCACATAAATGTGCGATTACATGCTTCCATGACCTACTAACAACGTTTTGCTAAAATATCTCCGCTTGGCTCTAGTTATCATCAAGGGTTGAAATAAACAGTGCAATCCAAAATAGAAATAGTAGTAATAATAGAACAATAATCTTATCAATATTATAAATGACAAAGTTTTAAAAATATATGTATGTTTGTTACTCTTTAACATTTTTTTTATCATGCAGTCGACCTGATGGTAAGTGGTCACTGCCGCCCATGGACATCTGTAATCAACTTCATACAGAACATGGGTTCCATCTAAAGTCAATCACAGATGCGTTGCTACTCCCGAGGACTATGATGGTCGTCTCATGTGAAGTGTGCCGGCAACCACACCCTTCTATCGAAACGCAAGAAATGCTTCACGATAGAAATAGGTGTGGTGGTGGTACTTTCCCGGTCGAATTACACTGGTGCTACCACCTTAAACATAGAAACTACTGGACAGATTTCGTTGAAATATGACACACACGTAGTTTATGATGTCGGTATTGATCGTGTACCTTCCGAATTTGACAGTTTCCTACCGTCTTTTTAGATCATTGATCTAATTGGTGGAGGAATGAGTGAGCTATGCTCCTTTGGCCTAAACATGGCCGTAACTCGAGCATTTTTTCTTCTCCGTCGGTTATCGGTCCTTCGCGCTATGTAGCTGGCCCATTGCTACTTCAGCTTCCTAATTTTGAGAGCTACGTCAAGCTTAGTTGGTCTACGGATTTCATTCAAACAAATACATGCATCGCGTAATTCCAAAACTCGATATGTCTTGTCAAGCCATTATTGTCTCCCACTGCTGGGCACGGGAATTCTCTCAGCATGAGAGAGTTATAGGCCATAGTCCACAGCGCTGGCCAAGTGCGAATTGATAGACTCGATATATTATTCGATTATTAATTAATCTGTGGTATTGTGGACACGTTTAATTTGACTGTCACATCCAGTCGTTCGTAGTTTGAATTTTGGCGATGATGACTCACTTAGTGCAAGTGGGCTGGTGACGTCGAACAGAGGTCGACGAGCCGTGCACTAGCTCCGTCGACAGCTCAGCTGAAATTAATTGCACAGGCAACAGATCGCTCAACTATTCTCGATATAAAAACACTACATCACCTCACATTGTCATTTCAATTGGGAGTCTATCAGTGTAAGCGATTACAGCTCTGAGACGGTTGGATATTTTTTTCTATGTCATATTTTATTTTAGTTATTCCACATATTGCGGTCTGGAGTATACCGTACTGCGTTCCAAAGCGAATTATTGAAGATTCAAGAAACAAATTCGTATCGTATGGTATTCAAATTAGGCATTTGCCTCCTACGAGATTTAACTATTGCTATCCGAAATCGATTTCTGAATACGTCGTCCAATGCATGAAAATCAGTCACTCATCAATCTCCCGACTGCATCCGAAGTTATTTAAGTCCGTGGTATAATATATAGTTACAATCTATATGAGGTATACGTAAGCTATGCGCACTTATCTGCTCAGTAGTACAGGTAATTTTATTAAATGCGGTTTATACTGAAATGAGTGACCACTTCAGTCATAATTCATTGCTAACTCGTAGGACTTTTTATATTCAGAAGGCATATAGTCAATCGGCTTCATTTGTTATAGAATGTTCTACTATGAGTTTGCTGTTTGTTACAATATTTAAGATCTGTTATGCATTTACCTTGACTTTAAGGAGATAAAAACTGTTCATCAAATTTGATTTTAATATGTATTTTTTATAACTATGTTTGTGCAAGACCATACTATCTTTTGAATACTTATATGAAAATTTCGGAAAAAATTCTTTTAATTATCTTTTCATCTAGAATATGATATATAGGCTGGATTATGAAATTCATTTTTTTTAAATACACCATATTTAGCAACGCCTTATTAGCAACTCTGTTGGCTTAGTGGCCTACGTTAACCAATTGGGATTAGCAAAAGCATTGAAGCAGCAAACGAGCATGCAGTCCACCTGATGGTAATTGGCCACTGCCGCCCGTGCTCATCTGTAAGCAACTTAATATAGTACAGTGGTTCTATGTGAAGTTTGCCACAGATACGCTGACTCAGATGAGACTAAGATGAGAGTCATAAAAAAGTGAACCGTAATGAAAACATATTCTGTCACGGATCTCAAAATTGGGATTAAAAGAATCACGTGTCATTGGTGTATCAAAGAAATATTTAATTTATAATATTCTCAGGCATTTATTTATTCAAATTTCACATCTATTATAAGTACTGGAAGCGTCAATATCCCGTACATGGCGAGCTAACGAGCATCAGTGAGTTCGGGCTCTAATTTATTTACCACTAGCAACATCTGTTACATGTCACGAGAGCCTAAATGATACTTTGAAGTTGTCAAATTATCGCTCACTTACTCTGAGGAGATTGGAATTGTGCCCGGAACCTAAGTTTCAGTCAAATTAGTAATTGTCACCAGTTTCAACTTGGCTATGACTAGTCATATTTATATAGGTTACAAATATGAGTACATTATCCTTTTTAAGTGATTTGTATAGAGAAATAAGTGGTGATTAATTTATTTATAATCTTAGTAAAGGCAGTAGTTTAAAAGAATTGATATTATTATCAAATTTGTTCTGTAGTAGGTAAGAAAGTTTATTTAATGTCCTTCATAATCATAGGATAATAATATAACGCTGAAAGAGTAAGTTTGCTAAAAGTGATTTAAGTATTTAAAGGAATTTCACGAGTAAGTCTTTAAAGCGCGGTGATTTATTTCGTTCATATTATGCAAAATTTCTTAGGTTAGAATTGATAATGGTAAAGAACTAATTAACATGTTTTTAGTTCTAATTATCTTATAGATATTGCACTACGCTTGCTTTACAGGACATACTGTTTTCGTGCCTTCGGTCTATATTAAACGTTCATAATATGTATATGCTTACTAATATTATTAGTACCCTCCAATTTGTGAGCAAATGGAAATCTAAGAGAGCTTACATGATTACGTATTCTTGTAACAAGTGGACACTGGAAGTAAACAAAAGATTAAAAGCTTATACTCGAGCTTGAATAATAAGCTCTCGGTGTTACATCTAACAAAAGTTTGAGAAGCTGTTTCATGAGCGAGTATTCCACAACTTTGAGAAGATTGGGATTGTGCCGGGATCTAAGTTTCACTCGTAAATTAGTTATTGTCAGTCGCCAAGTTGGTGTAAACATTCAAAATTACGATTCATTTGTCTTATCGCAGACAAGTAGCGAGTAGAGGTGGTAGACCGCTCGAAGGTGACAGAACCATATGGTTCGAGAAGCACGTTTTTAACTGGTTAATGTAAAGCGGTGGCGGTGTAAAGCGGTTGCTAGAGTTTTATGAATATGAAAATGAAATGAAAATGAAAATGAATGAAAATATTCTTTATTAACTAAATATACTTATTACAGGTGAAGTACACCCCTGTTAAGTTCGCAGAACTTGTGTTAGGGGTGAACGCTCTTTCCTGATTGCATAGAACCAGTGTTGTTAACAATAATATAATAAAGACATTCAATTTTCAATTTTAAACTGCGAGGGTAAACACAAAATTTACTTATAAAACAGAATAATCGCCGCATGATCCGATGGTCAAGAACACACAATTGAGCAAGCAACTTTGTTCTATAATACCTTACTACTAAAGGTTAGTTAGGTGTGACGTTGACATGTAAACAATCGGACAATGCGACCACTTACACTATAGACTTATTATACTATTTATTTTATTTGCGATACAATATTATTGATTGAAATAAGGTAAGTAAAATTATCGTTTCAATTATATTTTAGAATATATAAGTACAAGTAAATATATATTAATTTGGAAAATTCTTTGTTACTGCAATGTATGATTTAACTATTATTTATTTGAAATGCAAATTTAAATGCTTTTTTTTTTTAGACCTTAACTTATCTTTTTAACATGTACTAATGTATAATATTACCATTTAAAAATATAAAAATTCTAAACTAGATTTCATTACTTATTGAACTTTTATAAGGAGTTCTTCAGTTTGTTCGTAATTTAGAGATTTTAGCCACTTAGTCACAGTATTTTTGCAATCTTTCAGGTTCATTTGATATATATTTAGGGATCTATTTATTTTATTATATATTCTTATAGATTGAGAGTTAAACTGCTTGGACCCAAAAACCGTGTTTACTTTTTCAGGTTTTATAACATTGTAAGGGTTTCGCTTGTTTACTAACGTAGGATTTCTTGCTTTATTTTTGTGAACATTTAATGCACATTGTAGAATATATAACTGACGCACTGTTAAGATATCTACATCTTGATAAAGTTTTTCAGTGGAATACAATTTACTTTTACAAACCATTATTTTTAGAATTTTCCTCTGTGCACGTTCAATGCTCACAAATTTCGTTTTGAATGTCCCTCCCCAAACGCTTATGCAATAGAGAAGAATGGACTGAACTAAAGTAATGTAGATATATCTAATGAGACTTAAGTCGCTAACATTGCGCAGGCGTTTAAATATCCAAATCAGTTTCCTAGCTCGTTTTGCGACAATATCCAGTTGCGGGTACCAAGATAAGTGTTTATCGAGTAGTATTCCTAGATATTTTGTAGTACTAACTCTCTCAATCTCTAAACTAGTACAACTTAATGGTTGGTTCATATCACAGATGTGAGCCGATATTTTTAAATCAATACTTGGTTGAGAAGAGTCTCGTATAGAAAAAGGAATGTAATTAGTTTTACTAAAATTGAGTGAAAGTGAATTTAGTTGGAGCCATTTTAAAACCAAATGCAATCCTGATTCGGCCATGGTAAATGCTTCAATCCAGCTGTTTCCATGAAAAAGCAATGCAGTGTCATCGGCGTAGGAAAAAACTTGGCCATTTGGAAGACAAAGATCTGTAAGATCATTAATATAAATTAAAAATAATGTTGGACCGAGGACACTACCTTGTGGAATACCATAATTTGAGATGAACTCCTTAGAACTAAGGATACCATCACAAATTTTAACACTTTGGGTTCGATTTTGAAGGTAATTTGTGACCAATTTTAGGAATGTACCTCTTATACCTATTTTTTCCATCTTTCGTATGAGAATAGGCACATATATAGTGTCAAAGGCTTTTTTTATATCTAAAAAGATACATAAAATAAGGTAAGGGAGACGTAGTTATCGGAAGAGATTAAACACAGTCGTTAGAAATACGCATTTATATACATTCGAGTAAGATTCTGATGTTATGTGAGGTTGATTACATGTTCATAAGCGACAGTTGACCCTTACATCAAGTGAAGTACATGCTTATATGCAAAATACAAAAGAAAAATTGCAATACTAATACAGAAATCGTATTAATTATTATACCCTTTTTTTGTTTTCGAGGGGGAAACGTTCAAAAGGTGCCCGACGCCGTGGGAGCGACGCAGGGTTATGTGGGATTTTTACCGCATTAAAACTCCCCCGGTGGCCGTCAAAGGCGCTACAAAGAGGACTCTGGATTCTCCAAAGGAACATAACCGGAATTCTCTGAGCGTTTTGCCCCATCGGACTCCTCCCGACCGGCGACCGCTCTGTCTAGTCTTTACGACGGTATGTGACCAAACGTATCGCCATCCTTCCCGGGATTGGCTGGCTGGACGGTTCAAGCTTCCACTCTAGCCGCCCGCAATCCCGGAACCCCTTTTAGTCGCCTCTTACGACAGGCACGGCATACCGTGGCCCTATTCTGACACCAGAACTACAGGGACGTCATTATTATACTCTATTGGAACGACCGTCAAGGAAAAATTGTTAACTAAACTTTTATTCTTATAGCTTAAACAACTTTACGCTGGTATCATGGTATATCCGCTAAGTGTCAGCCCAGAATAGCACAATTTCCTTTCTCTTGTGGATGTCGCAGGGTACGATTAAGGGAGTGTATGGGGAAATGGGCAACGTCTTGCTATAAAGCTATTTATCCTGCATTTTCAAGCCACAGTACAATACAATACAATATAAAACATCTTTATTGCACACCAAAAGTTATTAAGGTGGTAGAACCAGAGTAGTTCGACCGGGGAAGTACCACCGCCACACCTATTTCTAGTGTAAAGCATTTGTTGCGTTTCGATGGAAGGGTGTGGTTGCCGGCTCACTTATATATGAGGCGACCATCATAGTCTTGGAGAGTACAATGCATTATACTATGTTACATTCGGTTAAATATCGTGACTTATTTTATACAAAAGTCAATAATTTTATTGTCTTTACATGGGCTCGGCACGGGTCTTCTCTCAGAATGAGAGAGTTTTAGGCCATAGTCCACCGCGCTGGCCAAATGCGAATTGGTGGACTTCACACACCTCCGAGAACTTTTTTTTAAAAAACTCTCGGGTTTGTAGATTATTCACGATATTTTCTTTCACCGAAAAGCAGTGATAATTAATTTCTAATACGCACATATTTCAGTGTATTTGAACCTCGGACATCCCGATTGAGAGGGCAAGTTTCGACCATTAGGCTATCACTGCTCTACAGTGACTTTACATACTACTGCGTATGTGCAGAAGCTTAGACTCTATCATATGTATTTAATTTCACGAAACTTGTGCACTGAACATCGAATACAGAAACGAGAGAAAATTGACCACTACGAAGTACAAAGATTAAATTGAATCGGGCAACATGCCAGACAAACTACTAAAATTTCAAAGTATTATATGCTGATTTTGTAGCTTATGAGGTCCTTTAGGCCACGAAACCTTGCGTACTGTTTGTCCATGTTTTACTTATACCTTAGATAATAACTTATATTTCATACCTTAGATATAATTAAATATTATGTACTGTTTTAAATAACTGTTGCAATAACTGTTTTGATCTATAGAAACACATTACAACAATAGTAAAAAGTATTTTCCTTTATTATTAGCTTTTTATTAGCTTCACCTGTATGTTTGTTTGTATGTTTGTAACCGACTTCTTTGGGCGCGATTTTGACCCACTTTATACGACCAGATTTCGTTTAAACTTTGTAGATTTATTGAGGACCGATGACAATACACTAATTTGATAAAATTATTCCATTTTTTAATTTGATTAAAAAGTATAAAATAAATAATAGTTTAAAAAAACTAAAATACGCGCTTTTTATAGAAAACCGAACTAAAAAATAGAAAATAAATTTAAATGAATTTAAATTAAGAAAAAAGTGTTAAAAATTTCAATGAATATAAATTTATAATAGTGTGAATAAAAAAAAATATTTTATTTTAAAAAAAGCGTGGGGTGCATGGTGTCAATGGTTATAGATATTTTATTGACAGATATGAGTAGAGTGATTATCATTTCGATAATATCTTAAAAAGCACCCCACGCTTTTTTTTAAATAAAATATTTTTTTTTATTCACACTATTATTAATTCATATTCATTGATTAGTTCGGTTTTCTATAAAAAGCGTGTTTTTAGTTTTTTTAAACTATTATTTATTTTGTATTGTGTAGCATTTTGTTTGTGATGCCTATATTTTCAATAAAAATAACGATATTTCAACTATAGTTTTCATGCTTAGTAAATAAAATAATGTGTTTATTAAAGTGTTATGGTTTTACGGTGGAATTACGAGACAGCATGTAACATAATGCAGTGATAGCCTTGGTTATTTCAAGTTAGTTATAGTTTGGATATTCAAGATTCTACTACGCAACCTAAAACTGGTACGTATTCAAGATAAAATTTCTATGGCCTTTGTGTTGGTCCAAAAACTAACATGTGATCTGTACTAAAATTAGTTTAAAAATGATTTATTTCAGAAATATTGTTTATAAGACAATATTTGTTCATTATAGCAGCTGAAAAGGTAAATTACACATAGTCTGAAATCTATATAAGCAATTAAACAGTTCACGAAAAACATTTATATCACAATTTTTATGATCGTGCGTAACTTAAAATTTATTAGTGAACATCATATATTTTTCTAAAAACGTCAAGCCATTATTCTATAGTTGGCAAATCCTTCTAAAAATATTATTCCGTTCGCTAACCTAGAGGAACATAAGAGCCTATGTTCAAAGTGAGAGAGTAAGCTCCGTAGGTTTTATGGAAATCAGTCCAATGGTTCTTTCCTTAGCCCGGGCTCACACGTTCTTACTCGCTGTGCATTCGTTGCTTATTCGTATAAAATGAGCTTGAACTAATATGACTAGGTTATTATTATATTAATACGTGAAGCAAAAACTTGTGACGGATTTTTAAGTATTATGCCGCGGACGGTTTAGTCTGAAATTTTGCACGGTTATAGTGGACGTAGAGAAGGAGTGCAGAATGTTAATATTTTTTTCAAATAACGCATATATCATACATAAAATCAACTAAAAACACATTACACACACTACCGTGCATTTGTCACAAACACATAGGTACATAGTAAATGAAATAGAACATTCAATGTCTACTATGAAAACACATAACGTCAAAAATGTCAGATGTCTTTGTCAAAATAACGCTATTGCTTTTAAATGCGGCTTAGATAATTATACCTCTTTTTATATTTAACGGGCGCGTTCAAAATATTCGTACTGCTTTGGACAATATGAAGTTTAAAATTTTAATTTAAATTACGGTCGAATTTCGACCGATGCTACGGGTGACTAGTTCGTATAAAATGAGCTTGAACTAATATGACTAGGTTATGTATAATAAATACGTGAGTAATTATTTACCACATGTTTTATGGGTAAAGGAGAAAGTGTTAAACCATATCTATAATGCAATAATATAATGCAAATAATGCAATTTAAAACTGTTGTTATGAAAGCAGATGCTTGTTATAATTGCATTTAATTGGAACTATAGTTCACTATAAAGATTTTTGGTGTTATGGGTAAAAGGAAACACTGATACAAATTCATTTTTCAGATTTCTCATCGACCGGGGATCAAACTTGAATCCTCTGCGATGAGACAGTTTACGTGAAAGCCCTACTATGGTTATCCCTATTACAAGAAAACCATTCATTTTATTATAATTAAAACATTCGAATGGATTCTTTTTGGTTATGTTAGTCATAAAATTATTATTTGCAATTCACGATTATTCAGACTACTTACTTATGTCGATTTTGTGTTTAATTTGATTCAGCGTTTAATTTGATTAAATGGTATATCAGCATTAAAATTTAAATTTATGACTATAAATACTAATAATAAACGTGTTCAACGTTTTTACTAGCATTCACCCTCGGCTTCGCTCGCTTTGAATTCTATCTTTTAAAATTTTTTGAAGATCATGTCTGCCAATTAAAATAATTTTTAATATAACTGTTTTGATGAAAATATCTTATGTTTTTTCTAATACCTTTAATAATGTGTGTACACGGTTTCATGACAGTTATTTCATGGCAGTTATTTGCAAAAACATACTTAGGTTGGTGAACTGAGAACAAGTTAAAATACATAATAAATGTTTAAAACCACGTCAACTAAATTACTCAATACAATTTAGATGATTAAAATATTTTGTATCATGAGATAAATTTTAGTGTTAATCCAGTAAAATTATGTATCTAAAATTATTATAATGTAAAATTGTGATACCTTTTTATTGACCGGCATCACTGGTGTTCCATAAACAAATAAGCTGACAAATTAATTTTAAGCCTCGTTTTTATGTTATCTAATTACTTTGCTGAGAATATGTATATTTTATATAATAATTTGTATACCAAGAATGATTACAAAAAGAATCAATGTACCTAATGTAAAAAGCACGAGTAGGTAAGTATACCGTACAATTCATTCGACCCCAAGGGCCTAGTTTTGATATATGAGCTCCGTGAGTTACACAAATACAGAATACCTACATCGAAGCTCGACCTTCACGATACTTTTGTATTGCTGAAAGGATCTATTTTTACGTACCGGAGCAAGAGGAGGGTTAATAAATTTGGCACGTGCCTATGAACTTAGTTTGTGTATGAATACATTAAATTATACGAACACAAGTATTAAATTTTTTTGCCTTTTTATAGTGGGAAAGTCCTAATGGCTCACTTCTCACCTTTCAAACCTTCAAACCTTCAAAAGGTACCCGACGCCGTGGAAGCGACGCAGGGTTATGTGGGATTTTTACCGCACTAAAACCTCCCGGTGGCCGTCCTCGACGCCATGAAGAGGACTCCGGGAACCTCCAAAGGACTGCAGCCGGAATCCTCTGAGCGCGTTGCCCCATCGGGTTCCTCTCAGATGGGCGGCTGGGCCCACCGCTCCGTCTAGTTTACGACGATATGCGACCAAACATGCCACCGTCTTTCCCGGGATCGCCTGGCTGGACGGTTCAAGCTCCCACTCTAGCCGGCCGCAACCCCGGAAGCCCCTTTTAGTCGCCTCTTACGACAGACAGGGAATACTGTAGCCCTATTCTGAACCCGGAACTACAGAGACAAGCTCATTTCTCACCTGAGGGAGCGAAGAGGTCATATAGGTCTTTTACCATTCTCTGAACGATTTTTGCCGGATAATGAAGCGTTATGCCGGAAAATGAATTATTTGCAGATGTTGCTATTATCCCCAGCCACGTGTCGAAGGGAGAGATTTCACTGGCATCCCTTATGACATGAGCATGCAGCATGTCCACACGACACATCTTTAATAATTTAAATAGCTGGTTGAGAGCTTAATAACATATTTAGAAAAGTTGCGATATTTACTACACAACTTAAACGCGTCGATTTCAGCCGTCGGTAAGCGCGAGAACGCGTGATACGCAAAAACTTGGTATTCGTTTTTAAGAAAATGCATAAATAAAACACAAAATCAACTAAAACACATTACACACACTATTGTGTATTTGATACAAGCACATATATAATAAACAAAATAAAACATTCAATGTTTTGCTATGAAAACACACAACGTCAAAAATGACAGATGTATTTGTCAAAATACCCGCTACTCCTTTCAATTGCAGCTTAGTCAATTAAATTTCTGGTTGCCTTTAACGGGCGTATTTAAAATAAATTGAAAATGAGTACCTACAATTTCATTGAATTAGGGAGATGTTCGTGCTACTTCAGACAGTATCAAGTTTAGTTTTTGAATTAATTTACGGTCGAATTTCGACCGTTGCGTTTGGTGACTAGTTGTAATAATTCATTGCGACAACATAATTTTAAGGACGATGACGTCACTAAACTGAAATATTAGCTAAAATAATTGAAAACGAATTAAATAATTGCGTATCCCGAGTACCCGTTAAATAGTTTTTCAACGGAATATCTCATTCTAATATCATTTAACTCAATTAAAATTGGCGTAATTAATATCATTAATTCAAGATTTAGTGTATCATGATTACACACCTACTGATTAGTAATGCAAGTGCATAATCAGTTAATTTCCGGTGAGCTAATGAGCTTAATTATTTGATAAATTAACATTAATCAACACGTTCAATATTTATCCATAATGTTTGTAATGAAACGAGTTCCACGTGGTGTATGTTATGATATTGAAATCAATCTTAAAACATTGTCTGCTCCAAAAAATCAATTTACTTAATAATTTGATATGAAATGTACAGTCACGAGCAATAAGATGTGACTATGGAATGTTGGCAAAAGTATCTGACCCAAGAAGGAGTTCAATAATATCTGACTACACGAAAGCAGCAAAAATATCTGACATTGATAGGCAGCATAATGCAGTAGCGTCAAAATTATGTGATTTGACGATCATCTAAAGTCACATCTTATTGCTCGTGACTGTACATTACGTCATACATACCCATGTGTTTTGAAACACAATAGTCAAGTGTAAGTCTGCCACGCACTGAGGGTTCCGTACCACCATCCCAAATATTAATTAGTTGAGATTATCCGTAAATTAATAAAAAATAATACTGTAAACGATTTTAAGCCGCTAGATTGTATAATTAAGACAACCTTCCAGTTTTAATTACTATCGTTACAAAATAATCTGGCGTACCAATTTATTTTAGATCTGAAATCATTAGCATTGCTTTCAACTGACAAGCAAGCGATTGGCGACTTGGAACAGTTTCCGTACGACCTCATTTAAAATTGCGACTGGAAGTAAAGAAGGAGATTGGACGGCGTGACACCTTGATCAAAACACGTCTGAGACTAATGACGGCGTCGCGAATTTTTATGGCAGCTCCGGTTCCATGGGGACCACTGTTTGTTCACGGATGCCCATTGAGAGATCTAAGGAAAATGATCCGAATTTTCTCAGTAATTCTGTAAAAAGTTAAACGAGCTACTTGCGCTTTGACGCTTAACCTTTGGAAATTGCAGGTTGTAACCATCGCTGTTTTGATCGTTTTTGTGACAGGTACTTTGTTTTTTGTGAAAACATTAAATATTCTCGTAGATTACATAGTATACATATCTGTATCATGTTATCTTTATTTATAACAAAATAATAAATATTTGCTAATATAAGTGAATCGTAACTAATATAAGTGAATGTCCAATCACTTATATTAGTTAGGATTTTATATATATTTAAGAAGTAGCAATAAGTATGCAGACCACCTAAATGTTAATGTTCACTATCGTTCATAAATATGTACAAACATTTTTATATAGAAGAGAAATTCCATATGCAGTCTATTTGATGAACAGATGCGTTCGTCTTATAAATACAATAGTGTGCTGGCAACTACAACCTTGCATCGAAACGCAAAACTGTTTCTCTCTAGAAACAGGTAGTAAAGTACCTAAAATTGTATAAGAGTTCGTTGCATGAGTACCACAGTACACATAAAACGAACTCATACGTTGTATAAATACTCCAGGTGGTATCAGTCAGTGTAGTTCGACCCGGGAAGTACCACCGCCACACCTATTCCTAGCGTGAAGCGTTTCTTACGTTACGATGGAAGGCTGTGGTTGCCGGCACACTTTTAGATGAGGCGACATTTATATCTGGGATTGATTTAGAAATAGAAGTAGTGTTCTATTTGAAGGTGCTTACAGATCTCCATGGGCAGCAGTGACTACTTTATCCCACCATCAGGGGGACTGCATGATCGTTTGCTACTTCAATGTGCTTTTTAAGATATTATCGAAATGATAATCACTCTACTCATATCTGTCAATAAAATATCTATAACCATTGACACCATGCACCCTACGCTTTTTTTAAATAAAGTATTTTTTTTATTCACACTATTATTAATTTATATTCATTGAAATTTTTAACACTATTTTCTTAATTTAAATTCATTTAAATTTATTTTCTATTTTTTAGTTCGGTTTTCTATGAAAAGCGTATTTTTTAGTTTTTTTAAACTACCATTTATTTTCTACTTTTTAGTCAAATTAAAAAATGTAATAATTTTATCAAATTAGTGTATTGTCATCGGTCCTCAATAAATCTACAAGTTTGAACGAAATCTGGCCGTTTAAAGTGGGTCAAAATCGCGTCCAAAGAAGTCGGTTACAAACATACCAGGTGAAGCTAATAAAAAGCTAATAAAAAGTAAAGCTATTGCATAGCATTTTTTATCAACTTGTGTACCTAATTATAATTATTTATTTCTTTATGCAGTATTTTTTTTCTTTGATAATTATTCAAGTTTTTTCTTTGATACTTTCTTACAAACAGCTGCTTACATATTCGTCCGATTTCCGAGTAGCCTGGCTCGATCCATGCAAGCTTCGAACTGTCGTACATACACATTAAGTGAACGCTCGCGCTACATGGTAGGCGGGGGGTGTTAGGTTCTTTTCGTTACGGAATTTCTTGATTCGGTCGACGCCCTCAAAGCCCGCACTAAAAGTTATGCAATAGATTAAAAACATATTAGCTATTTGTTCACTCGATGCTGCGGTCTATTTTGAACTGATGGTAGTGTACCTGTTTTTTTCATAATGTGTACCTAGTTGTTTTATGATGGACTCTTTATGTAGTATCGCTTCTTTTCCGACCGTTAGCCCATTTGCCATATTGGTACTATATTTACTAAACGTCTCAATTATTTTACGAATATCATGTCACGTTTCATGAAGCTATTAATAAGTTTTGGGCTGTTTGGGTCTGTTTGTCATTACAGAATGTATGTCATAATAATCAAAGATTTGTTTATGTCACCTGATGACTCTTTAGTACAATAGTTTCGTTGATCTTAAATTTTGTGTGGTATGTATATGACTATTTGTAAAGTTATTGTACAAATATTTATAAATGTTCATAAATTGAATATTTCTTAAGCTAACCACTTAGTAAGACTGAGAATTATGCATAGTTTTATAGATACTTATTTGGCAAAGGGAGATCTCCCGCCAGGCTAGGTGATCATGCCTGGGGAGCGGCCATGCTCCGACAGTTGATGTTCGGAACTTGTATATATGCAGGAAGAAGAAGGAAGAATTCTCAGAAGAGAATGCTTCGATAGCGTGTTTCAGAATACTAGTAGCGCTATCTCTTGATGAGTAGCGGGAGGTCGCCACACTTATTTTAAAAGATTTATTTAAAAATTGAGATATCATATAATCACCGCAGTGCTGCTAGATAAGTCGAGATTGACATACTTTTTGGTACTATACTCATAGTCAAAAGCGAGATAGTAGTCCTCGCGGGACAAGGGTGTCGCGCCTCATAGATACTTCGACAAAAAATTTTGCTTTTTTCTTGGTGTAAGGGGGGGCGGTGGATTTGGCAATCTTTTTGAAGTGAAACTTCTTTATCGGGGTTAGAAAAAAATTTAGTGTAACATTTTTTCGTTACGCGCCATCTTTTTCTGTTACGCGCCATCTTTTTCTTATCCCTACCACGCGTGATATTAGATAGATTATTATAGATTAGATTATTAGATAAAGTTTAATAAAAGCCTTTTATTAAACTTTATCTAATTTAACTTTATTTAACCAATTTCTGTAAAGTTGCATATAGTAAATTATTTTTTGAAAAATAACGTCATAAAGAAGTTTCACTTCTTACGAGTGTACACGCACACATTTTTTTTGATCAATGAACTGCAGATCGACTTAGATTTTGAGACCTTTTTTATGGTGGTACGTCCCGCCAAAATCGGGACGTCTGGCAACCCTGTCTGGTAATTATTAGCGTGATTGATAGCGTGAAGCAGTTCTTGCGTTGCGATGGACGGGAGTGGTTCCCAGTTCACTTATATATGCGTTGACCATTTTAGTCCTACATTAACATCGCACCTGTGATGAATTTCAGATAGAACACCTGTTCCAGATTAAGTTGCTTACAGATGTCCACGGCGACAGTAATCAATTACCATCGAGTGACCATTACAATAGAGCAGTGATAGCCTAATGGTTGAAACTTGCCCTCTCGATTAGGAGGTCCGAGGTTCAAACCCAGGCACGCACCACTGATTTATGTGCGTATTAGAAATTAATTATCATTGCTTTTCGGTGAAGGAAAACATCGTGAGGAAACCTATACACCCGAGAGTTCTTAAAAAAAAAAAGTTCTCGGAGGTGTGTGAAGTCCACCAATTCGCACTTGGCCACCGCGGTGGACTATGGCCTAAACTCTCTCATTCTGAGAGAAGACCCGTGCCCAGCACTGGGACAATAATGGGTTGACGAGAGACCAGTACAATCTCATAATATTTATATATTATAGATAGATATATAGCAAACAATCATGCAGTCCACTGGTTGGTAAGTGATCAGTGATACCTATGGAAATCTGTAATTAACCCTTGATAAAATTAGATTCCTACGTGACGTCATTCACAGACCTGTTGCCTCAGGGTATGAACTGGCACGTCTCGGATATGTCTCTCTAATTGCAAATCATTTCAAATTAGTACTCAACACTGCTTTTTTATCTGATTGAAGTAGCAAACGAGTATGTAGATTTGATGGTAAGTGGTGACCACTGCCCATTAACATTTGTAAACAACTTCACATAGAATATATGACAACCACACCTTCCATCAAAACGCAAGAAATTCTACACGCTAGAAATAGGTGTGGCGGTTGTACCTACTTGTTCTAATTATTCTAGTTCTCCGCCTCGTCAACCCATTATTGTCTCACTGCTGGGCACGGGTTTTCTCTCAGAATGAGAGAGTCTTTGGCCATAGACCACCGCGTTGCCCAAGTGTGAATTGGTAAAAAACTATTATAAAACAAAAATAAGTATGGTAGTGATATATAGTCATGCAGCTACTAAAATTCGCACGATCGCAGTATTCTGCCACTTTCAAACTCAACTAAGTATTTGGTAAAGAACAAGATAATATAGGTACTCATATTTCGTGGATAATACCCAGATATAACTTAGTTTGAAGTAACAATTAATTTTAGCTCCATTATTTACGGTTCACTTGATCGAATACAAATATAAATTATAACTCCTAAAGCGGGATAAACCGCGAGCGAAAAGTTTGGTAAACATTTTTTTGTGTCGTCAAGGGTTTTCAATTAAATCCTGAAAATTATTAGTAAAATGTTTTACATTTTGTTTTGAATAAGATATAATAAGTTTTTATAACTTAGAGTGTATGATTACGTATACGATTGTAAATTGTTTTGATATTGATATAACATAAAAAAACAATATCTGAAAAAAAATCAAGTCTCGCAATTTAGTTACCCTAACGAAAGAAGTTGTGAGATCCATGTAATACCAAGTCGGTTAATAATTCACTCAGTACCTGCTTATGGAACCTTCTATTTTCAGTTGTTACGTAATCATCTATCCTAACAATATCTTTTAGTTAACAAAAATCTTTAACGTTTTAGTTAATAAAACTACTGCCTAAAATTTAATGAAATTCGAAATATACTGTGTTCATACAATGCCTTCTTGGGTATTAAAAATTTGGGTTTCTACTTTCATCTAGAACGAAGTTATGGAGGGTTGAAAATGGCAAGAATTGCTTCGAAAGAAGTATGGTACTTCCGTGCCGCTTTTTTGCTCGACTTGGCGGGGCCACTGCCGTGCCCTCAGATTACTTATTTATGCTGTGAAAGTTTTGTAATCATATTTTGGGTAATTTTGGTGACATCGCTTATGAATGGTCCAAATTGGTTTTTGGAAATTCATTCGTAAGAATTATTTATCGGTATTAAACGTAAACACTTGAAACATTATGTGTGTAAACGGTATTAGATTAATATCAATATTTTCTTGACACTAATATTAATATGTATAATCGCATGGGAACCCTTTTTTAATACTTGTTGCCGATATTTACACAACTACCCAGATCATAGTTACGATAAATATACTCGTTGCTCGCTCACTGGTGTTCCGCCGTGATCATCCATGTAACTGGGACGAAATATCGGTAAAAAAACCTTTTAGCATAGTGTACTATGAACCAAAATTTTCATGTTGTACTATTACCCAAATCTTTCTTATTCTGTCACCGTATGAACTAAGACTAGTAGAGCAATCAGGTTTTACACAATGCCCTTCGTACGATTTGTTTTTGTTTCCTCAAAGCAATCATTAATGTATCTCTTATTTTGCAATGTATGTATGTATGTATGTATGTACAATGGACGCTAGCGTTTTTGTTCTTGGCTATATCTTGCAATTTACTCTGTAATGATAGGCGAAACCGCGAATAATTATTGCTTTAATTAGGATTTAATGTAGGAATTAATTAATTCGTACTAAGGGTACAGATCTTTTCGTGTGCGTACTAGAACTCTGACGTAATATTAACGGTTCTTTAATATCCTGCGAAAAATCTTTACTTTACAACTACAGTTACAAAAATACAGCGAAGGTTTTAGAATAATCTCTATATCGTTAGAGCTATGAACGTGTCGTGAAAATTTTCTTTGATACATGTAAAAAGTAAAAAGCTCTTCATGATATATATGGAATAATATGGAATCATTGCCAAGTTGTTAATATTTTAAGAAATCGGACGAATTACGGCCTACTAAGAGCCAATCACATTTTATTCCAATCCACTAATTGGCCTCTCTTTCAGTCAAATACTCGACGAATACAGCACATAATAATATTCATTGTTTTCATCGTGGCCTCTTCATTATTAAAACAATGGATACTTCTTGATTATTCCTCTTTCAACTTTCATTTATGCCAACCTCGGACAAAGATTTTCGGGAACATTTCAATTGGTAGTTGATCGTACTTTCGATCAACTGAAACAAGTCTAATTTATTTGGAAGCTTGTCAAAGAAGAGGATTTATTTTATACCGACTTCTGTGTTTAATGATCTTGGTATTGTGAAAAGTTTTGGGTGTATTCAATAAAATTTGGATTCCAGCTAAAGTTTTAACTAAATCTATTGCTACAAGATAATTATAATTATATACCTAAACTCAAAAGACCAAAATAACTTAGCCAACACTAAATTAGATTTTCAGTAGTATATTGAATTTATAACAAAATACACAAAGGATATATGTAGTCAGATGTATTGACATTCACCGTTCAAAAGACACCTGAAAATATATTATTTTAACCTGACATTAAGAGTCCGAATTTGAGTGCGAGATTTGCTTCTATGATTTATCATTTGTTTAAATGAAAATTCATTTTGCTTTAAAGTATCTTTTACCGAAAAGTGTATGTTCTTAATGGCATGTAAAATCTACCAAATGTAAATGTAATGCCTCACAGCCTAATGTATTTGCATGCATTAGTATCGATATTGGTATAATAGAGCACTGAGATATCCCTAGATATTTTTTTTAAAACAAAAATCATACTTTAATAAAAACAGAATTTATTAAAGTTACATATATTGATCGGTGATATTGTTTACATTATTCTTGCATTTATGATGAATTTTATGATTTCTTATTTATATATGATAAGCTCATTAGATCCAATTCTCGTCATTCCTGATCTTTCCATATGCCGTCAATGTTATGCTTTGTGGAGTCTGTAACACAGACGGCCAAATTGTATCGTTACACGTTCAATTGCAAAAGGGGCCTCGTATTCAATATTCCACAAAGGAGACGGGACTCCCTAATTGAGACCTGACTTTAATTGACAAAGCCTTTGTAAGTTTAGCCGGTATTTTATAATGAATATGTAGGAAATGCGTTCTTGCTATACATTCTTTATGCGTTTTGTAAATAATTGTTGACGTGCGTCTCAGAAAAAAATAGGGCTAAATTTAACCTTGTGTACAGGATTATGCAACAGAGTTCTTGATCCATTATGATCCTTTTTTATAAATATTTTTTATATCTGATTGAAGTACCTAACCAGCATGCAGTCCGCCTAATGTAAAGTGGTCACTGCCGCCCTTGGACATCTGTAAACAACTTCATATAGAACATGGGTTCTATCTGAAGTCAATCACAGATACGTTGCTAATCTCGAGGACTATGATGGTCGCCTCATATAAAAGTGTGCCGGTAAACAAGCCCTTCTGTCGAAACGCAAGAAATGCTTCACGCTATAAATAGGTGTGGCGGTGGTACTTCTCCGGTCGAACTACATTGGATCTACCACCTTCATAAGCAATGAAAAAGGTATAGATGGTAGTGGATTGACTCCGGCAACACCACTACTACACCTATGTCTGCCTAATAAAAGTGGTGTTATGCGTTGCTTAGTTCTGGTCTCAAGTGTGTGTAAAGGCAGACATATAATACATATCCCAGGCATTTCAACTTAGAACTCGGCGGTATCAATGCATCTGTGACTAACCTCAAGCTGGGTTGCCAGAAGTCCCGATTTTTAGCCAATTTTAAATGTCCCGCGCGGGACAGGCTTGGTTCCGCTTTTCGGGAAGGACTGGAATTTGCAAAAAAAGGTCGCCATTTGCAAAATTAAATGGAACTGCAGTTTGTCGTCCAAAAAAAGGTCACCAAACCTAAGTCGATCTGTAGTTTTTTTTGCAAGATTTCTTCACTCATAAAGTTTCTAAATCCCGACTTATTAAAAAATCTGGCAACGCTCAAATAAGACTGATCTTATCAGAAATTGATTAATGGGTCAATAGATGGCAATGACCACTTACCATCAAAAGGATTGCATGCTCGTTTGCTACTCCCAAATAATAAAAAAACGGTTTCGCTTGGACAAGCGTGAATTTTCAAGTGGCTCTATATTTCATATATTTTAGTCGAAAATTCGTGTCGGCATTAACATGCCCGCCGGCTTAATGTCTGGAAATTCTATCTACGGTCTGTATTGATGGTCAGTTACATGCAACTAGTATTACAGCTCAAAATAATATGCTAGAAAATTAGTAACATTTACTTTGCGTGGATGGGTACATATGATTAGATAACCCATAATCGTGTTTTTAGTGCTTACGGATGTCATTTGCGCTTATGAACATAGTATAAGTTTAATGACAGCTCATTAAACTGATAATAATTTTACCCTCAAGTCTTCAACCCTGAAAATGTATCTATATTATGCAGCACCATGCAGTCTGCTTAAGTCGTATGAGATTGGTACTTATTGCTTACAATACATTACAACCCGTTCCTGAGAGAGCATATATATAATGAAAAGTCTCACTTTGAATACCTTAATCCTCAAAATGCAGGGGTATTATCATGTTATCGCTAAGAGTTGAATTTAGCTGTAGCTTTTTATATAGGATGGATTAGGTTAGATTGGAACTTAAAAGAAAACATAAAAACTAAGCAAGCAGGGCGCGGAAGCACCCTGCGTGCGAGACCGCCCGATTCAAAAAGGTGTAAATGCATTGTAAGTTGTAAACACAACAACAAACTTATGTTTAATAAATATGCACATGTGGATGCACCAAGCAAACTTTGCGATTTTATTTTAGTACAAATATAACAATATCGTTACAAAAAAAGCTCGAAATAATAAGTTTTACCAAAAACATAACTACCGATTTCAATGTCACAAAAAAGTAAAAAATAATTTAAATATATGTTGGTTTAGAATAGACTCCCTAATTGAGACCTGACTATAATTGACAAAGCCTTTTTAAGTTTAGCCGGAATTTTACAACGAATATGTAAGAAAGGCGTTCTTGCTATACATTCTTTATGCGTTTTGTAAAGACATAATTGTTAAAGTGCGTTTCAGAAATAAAAACTTTTTAACAAAAAAATATCTACCGATTTCCATGTTACAAAAAAGTAAAAAAAAATTTCAATTAATTTTGGTTTAGAACATACTCAGTACTTAGTACATATTTCAGAATGCGGCGCTCATATAGGACATAGTTTCGTCACCGTCATCTAACGAAATATTATGTCGAGCGCCGACTGTGGGACTATGTACTAACTGCTGAATATGTTCTAAACCAACATTATATTTAAATTACCTAGTCACCCGTAGCATCGGCCGAAATTCGACCGTAATTTAAATTAAAAATCAAATGTCATCTGACATTCTTGACGTTGTGTCTTTTCATTTTCATTTACTAAGTACATATGTGTTTGTGACAAATGCAAGGCAGTGTGTGTAATGTGTTTTTAGTTGATTTTATGTATGAAAAATGCATTATTTGAAACTTCTGCACTCCTTCTCTACGTCCACTATAACCGTGCAAAATTTCATACTAATCCGTCCGCGGCATATTACTTAAAAATCCGTCACAAATTTTTGCTTCACGTATTAATATAATAATTTCTACTTTTTATTGACAGTTGATTTATGTCGACTTTACAAATTAATTATAACTCAGTTACCCGTACATTGGAAACGCAGTAGAAAATAAAAAAAGTAAAATCTCAATTCAATTTCGAAGTTTAAAACAAGGCTTACAAAAACGTGAATTCGGTAAAAGCGACATGGACTGCTCATATCGTAAGATCGTGTGATATGATAGGATTTCCGAGCCCATCACTATTTGAAACGTTTTAGCGGGATTTGCGAACATGATCCCCGTTTGGCAGGCACGTTTTCATTTTTGTCCAAATACCATCATTGAGAGCACTTATGTAATTGCTATCGGACCTAGCAAGCCAATGTTTGAAGGGTTTGATGAAAAATGCTTTACGTGTTTCCAATGAAATTTTTTGCGCGCATTTTTGATTTTATACGATGAAAATGAAATGAAATTATTGTTTTTGTTAAAGTTACGTCCGACTGTGAAGTATAAAATCCGTATAAAACAACTACATTGTTTTTTATCTTAATGTGAAATAAGTCAATCATTTTTATTTTCTATTAGTCCAGTGCTATATCTACCATGTTATCGCTAATAGTACTTCTTATAATACTTTACTTAAATCCACTATTACGAATTTACATTTTGAGATTGATTGCTACAGCCCAGTGACGCACTTGTTTTATAACCATCGTTGTAATCAATGGCCTATTAATATGCCAAACCCGGTTTCGTTTTAGACCAAAAAGTATTTTGATTAATCTACTCATTGATGTAGAACTCATTTACTCGTCCTCAAAGCAGCAAGATTATGTAGCACATTTGCATCTGACTAGAAAAGAAACGAAGATAGAACCTGAAATTTCAATTTAAGATCAGCTCTTCGGAGAGGGTAAAATCGAAAACCGTATTTACGATGTGATGAAAGATCTAAGAACATCTCTATTTAGATAAACCTATCAGTTCTGTGTAATATAACTTAAAATAAAATCTAAAAAAGGCGCGCTGTTACAACCTTTGTTACTTGCGAGCTTGAATCGATTTTCAAGGTCCTTGGTTTGTTGGACTTATCTTCGCTGCAAAAAGTTCAAATACTACTCGTAGTAAAGTAGTAAAATGTAAAAATATCGAAAAGGATCCTATAGAATTTGTACTGATGCATTGTAGAAACAAAACACTGATTAAAATAATTTGATAGCTGAATCAGCGCCCTTTATTAAGGGTGCACTAAAAGTGCAACTACATATACATATTAAATAATAGAGTTTCATTTCCTCACTTTTTAATTTTACTCCATTAGTAATTAACAATTTAGGTCTAGGCAGGGTCTCAGGTCGCCCCTGTGAAGACTAGACTAAAAAAAGGTAGGGTCTCAGGCAGGTAAACTATTAAACTAATATCAATATAATTTAATGTGTACGAGTATATTTTATTTTAATTTCTTGTGTCTGAAAAGTCGAAGCAATGCTTTTAATAATAGAACTGAGTAGAAATAGCGAAAGACTATATTTTCGTAGAATTGAAGTAATAAACGAGACGATAAGTGACGAAAAGTGGCCACTGCCATGAAAGGCAACTTTATATAGAACAATGGTTCTATCTGAAGTTAGTTACAGATGAGTTGTTACTTCCAAGGACAAAGATGGTCACCGCAACCGCAAAGTGTAACTTATAATGAATGTACTGATACTCGATACTGCTACTAACTACTTAATAATTACCATTACTCAAGGATGACCGCAAACTTGATATAATTAATATTATTAATGCGAAAGTTTGTGAGGATGAATATATGTCACGCAAAACTAGGTAAACACATAGGACACTCATATATGCAGTAGATTTGACAGAAGCGAGCAAAGCCGCGAGAATAGGCGTGTCTACTATAAACAAAAGTTATGCATACACTGAAAATCTTCCAATCTTACAAAACAAAATCTTTCATATGTCGTGCTTATTTACTCGAACAGCATGTTACCGATGTTCATACGCGTCACGAACAGTAAATCTTTTCAATCCATGCAAGAAATCGTTTTAAGTACAAAATCTCTCACGTTTACCACATAAGGAGCCACCCGTCGTAACGGTCAATATTCGACCGTAATTTAAATTTAAAAAACTAAACTTCATTCTTTACAAATTAGCACGAATATTTCTCAAATTTAAATAAATTGTAATATTTTTTAAGTTATTTTAAACGCGCCCCCTAAAGGTAAAGAGAGGGATATTAACTAAGTTGCATTTTAAGGGAATAGCAGGTATTTTGACAAAGACGTCTGACATTTTTGACGTTATGTGTTTTCTTAGGAAAACATTGAATGTTCTATGTCGTTTATTATGAATATGTTTGTGACAAATACACGGTAGTGTGTGTAATGTGTTATAGTTTATTTTATGTATGATATATGCATCATTTGAAAAAGTATTAATATTCTGCACTCCTTCTCCACGTCCACTATAACCGTGCAAAATTTCATACTAATCCGTCCACGGCATGTTACTTAAAATTGCACCACAAGTTTTTGCTTCACGTATTAATATATTGATACCATAAAATTAATTTAAATCTTATTATGTCGTTTAGATTGACAGATAGCCAATAATGTTCAGGTGATAAGGTACCAGCGTCACAAATATTCCTAGCGTGAAGCGTTTTGATAGAAGTGTCTGGATGCCGGTTAACTTATATATGAGATAATCATTTCAGCATTGTAATCAACTTCAGGCAGAAATCTCTAGATAGAGATAATTATTTACAGTTACTGGCAATGTTGACTACACCGCCACGTGGACTACATGCTCGTTTTTTTATATTACATTCAAAAATCATACCTGTGGCACGCATATGCATCTGTGATTGACTTCAGATGGAATCCATGTTCTCTATATGGTTGATTACAGATGTCCATGGGCGGCAGTAACCACTCACCACCAAGTGGACTGCAAGCTCGTTTGCTACTTCAGATAAAAAAAAAATTGTGTATAGTGTACCACCTTTCAACCAATATATTATGGAACCTTACATGTCGTCCCAGACGCGATATCACTACGGTTCATGCCTCATTTGGCTGTACTTACCTAGCTTTTAGACTCTTCAGACAGAAACACATCAGCACAAGCACTATCGCTCTAGCAAACGTGAATGTGAGTGATATATACCACGCGAGTTCCTTGTATAGCAACGTGCAACTTACAATGAACATCAATGGGGCAATTTTCAAACTTGCATTTATGTAAATACCTTAACGCAAGTTTTGCAAAATTTTATGTAGTATTTAGTTAGATAAAATAGTACTAAATCGGTTTTTCTTCGAATCCATATCATAAGATTTGTATCTTATGGCATAGATTCTAATAACTAGTCGTCTACAATATGATAAGCCTTAATTGTGCTATTAAGATTATTTAAAAAAACCTTAATTGTGTTATTCATTTCTAACGTACGCTAACGAAAAAATACAAGACAGTTTTGGAAAAAAAAATAGAACTAACAAATTATACACTTTTAAAAATATTTTAATTCCATTTCATCTAAAGTCTACGAGAGTTTCGCTATTTTGTTACGTGGGCTTAACAATAATACAGGTTCGTTTATACAAGTTCGGTATACAATATAAACAACAACTTTAAAATAAATTGGAAGTCAAGTAGCTGTCCGCATTTGTAATGACTTGCGTTGTTTTCTCCGTAGTTGGTCGGGCCCGAGAGGTGTCGATTACTCAGTCACGATTATACCTAATTCTGTATCCAATAACTATGTCTTAATTTAATTTGAGTTAACATCGACGTAGATTGAAGAAACAAAACAGTATCGCAAATTTATAAACAAACTCGATAAATAACTAAGCGGAGGAATGTTTTGATTTTTGATATTTAATATTCCAAACCGTTCCTTCATTAGGTTCTAATGTATAGGTTTATTTCTCCGTTTCAGTAATATTGGAACATCTAAACAATAATAACAATAATTTATATTTGCCACTACTCACCTTTTACATCGATATTATATCTTTTAGAGTTGACATACCTAAAAAAAGTATGCAATTATAATGCCCAAAGTTAGTTCTTTTAAAAACCCAATGTCATTTAAGTAAAAATAAATAATTGCATAGTAATGAATTAAAAGGTCAAATAATCACTTATCCAATTGAGCTGGATTGTCAAATATTTATTAGATTTCAATAAAAGTAAATGTCAATTGTCACCTAGTAATTTCCCAACATTATTATTACCTACTAAATTCATTTACTACATTTTTACTGCCCGATAATCTTCAATGGTATAAAAACTACATCCCAAAGGCGTTTTAATATTAACTGGCCAAAATAACAGCTCTAAATTAAAGAGGTTGCAACGTCATCTGCAGTTGACCAACTGCTCTTGGGCAAAAGTTTCTACGTAAATAAAAATACTATAACTACGAAACTTAAGTACTAGAGTAGGAAAATTTGTTTTGATGAACTCTTAGTGCCAAGAAAGTGTGTGATTACATACATTTTCTTGGCATCAAATTGCAGATCGTAAATCCTACTCATAATTACGATTCGTCATGTGAAGGTCACCATTTAATAGTGTACTACTGTTTGTGCATTAATATGCAAATCAAATAATGACATAAAATATGTTTTATTCTAATACAAGACGCAAATAATATAATAATTTAATAAAATTAATTTAATCTTCTTCTTAATAAGAATGACAAGATGTCAATAATAATTTTAATCGTCGATTAGGCCGCGCGGGGTGCGCGCTGGCCAGATGTAATGTGTTAACAATCTCCGCCTTCTTGAAAAGTTGTAGTTTCCTCTAATCATGGTGTATCCATGAGAGGACAAATATTGTTGATGGCTCGTCTCAGAATCCCCTTGCTAGTCTGAATATCAGCAACTGTGCAAGCGCCATCTGATCCCGGATAAACAGCGATGATCCTTCCTAATGGCCATTTCAGTGGCGGAGTAGATTCTTCTTTAATTAGAACCAATTGATTCATTTTAATATTAGGCCACTGCTTTTGCCATTTAGTCCGTTGTTGTAGTTGACACATGTAATCTCTGCTCCATCTACTCCATAAGTGTTGTGGAGCTTGTTCAATGCGGGCGAATCGGTGAAGACTGGTTGTTTTAACTTCTTGTAAATCAGGCAAAGGTAGTGAAGTCAGTGATCTTCCTACGAGGAAGTGCCCAGAGATTAATGGAGTGAGATCATTTAGATCAGAAGATAATGAGGTTAATGGTCTTGAAATCAAAATGGACTCTATTTGACAAAATAATGTAGTATAAGCTCTTTAAAAGCAAAATGAGCATTATCAATAACTCTTTTTAAATGATATTTAGCAGACCTTACGGCTGCTTCATAAAAGTCCCCAAAATGTGGAGAATAAACTGGGAAAAAATTAAATTTTATGCCTTCATTGTACAAATCAGACACAGATTCTGAATAAAATAAATCATAATAATAATAAGTAAAATAATCCCAATTGATATCCAAAGTTTTAGTCAAAGTTGTTTTTTTTTTTTATATTTCTTGTTTATATTTAACTTTCATTTTTTGTAAATTAAAAAACTGAACCCTTTGTTTATTAATACGTTTAAAAATATAACCAAAACCATCTTCATCAGAATAACCGGTAAATAAATCATCAATGTAAAAATCGTGCAAAATTACTTCTTTAATTAAAGCTATATTGCACTCTAATGCTAACAGTACTAGACACCTGGTACTTAGGTTATTTAATTTGTAAATTATTTCAATGTCACTAGTAAAATACTGAGTAACAAATGGCCAAGCATTTCGTACTCACAAAAAAAAATTACAATAATGTGCCATAATATCAGGCTGCCGTTGAAAACATCGTTCTAATGAAATAAATCTCTTACGAGCTATATAATGTGAATCTCCCAAAGTTTCTGGTTTCATCTTCAACGGCAACGAGACACCAGACCGACCATCCTCAAGACGAAGAGTATGTTGCATAAAGTGCTTTTCACAATTCTCCTTCTCCTGAGACATGATTGGTTTTTTAGGAATTTCTTCTAGTTCCGAAAAATTATTTAATTTGGCCTGAATCTCCTGATTGAAATTGCAAGTTAAATGGGTTTGTATATCGCTTTTTAAACACATAACTGGTCCCGATATTATCCAACCAAACATCGAGTTTTGTAAAATTGGTAAGTTACGGCCTAATTTAATTTGCTCACTACCCAATATGTCCCAAAAGACATCAGCTCCTAATAATATATCTATTTTTGCGGGTATATTGTATGAAGCATCTGCTAATGTTATATTTTTTGGTAAATTAATGCTAGAAACATCAACTTCTTGACTTGGGAGTGAATTTGTTATTTTATTAATAATCAATGCGTCGACTAATATGCTAAATGCATTTGAACATGAATGTAGTTTTATATCACAACGCTGTGATGCATTAAATGTCATACCATTGATACCCGTCACACACACGGACTCTACATCCTCTGTATTTTCAATACATAACTTATTTTTTAAGTCTTGGGTAATAAACGACGACTGACTTCCACAGTCAAGCAAACAGCGAGCTTCAATAGAATTAACAGAATTAGTACAAGATACTTTGACAATCGCTGTTGATAACAATACTTGATTGGAAATACAACTTGATAAAGATTTAGAACTTGACGTAATTTTCCCTTTCCCTGCAATTGGTTTATCACGATGCAACAAAGTATTATGTTTACCACTGCAAATTCTACATGGTTTGCCTGTGCACTGAGGAGCCAAATGACCGCTACGGAGACAGATTAAACAGTGTCGATACTTAATTATCAAATTAAATCTGCTAGTCGGTGACATTGCCAAAAAACTCTTACAATAGAATATGGAATGCTCCTCATTACAAGCCAAACATTTATCATAAGATTTGTTACTATTACATGCAGCAGCTACAAAGGACTTTTGTTGCTTATTTATCCTTTTATAATATGGCAGCTGCAACTGCTGCTGCACAGAATCCTGACCACTACTGCTAGGCGTCATCGCCTCAATAATATCAGCTCTATTTCTTAAAAACGTATAAAACTGTTCAATAGTAGGTAACTGAGATAAAGAGTTTTTAAATTCTTCCCACTTAATAATTGAAACATTATCCAGCTTAGCAGAAAACAAAAACACAATTAATGTGTCCCAATTATCAGTTCTTTCGCCTAAATTGTTTAACGCTCTTAAATGTTTCGCAATATGATTGGCCAAATAGCGCAACGGATGTTCGTCATTAATATTAGTGACATCAAACAAAGCTTTAAGATGCATGCTTACTAACTTACGTCTATCATTAAAACGGTCGCACAATAAACTCCATGCAATTTCGTAATTGGCATTAGATATTTCTAAGGATTCTATTACGGATGCCGCAGTACCAGTGAGTGCGCTTTTCAAATACTGGTACTTGTTTATATTTGCAATCGAATCATTGTTATGAATCATAGAAGTATAAGTATCATGAAACTCCAGCCATTTAGTAATATCACCATCAAAATTAGGAATTTTAATTTGAGGTAATTTAAAATTTGAATTTTGTACTACTGTGTCCGCACATGAACTTTTTATGTCAGTGTCCGAACTATAATTATCTATAATATCTTGAGCCTCTGCCATACACTTAAAAAACCTATCCTCTATACCTGCTCTATCTATTTGATTTTCGGGATCCTCCTGCCTAATTTCAATGGCAGTTTGGACTAAATCAAATGTTTCAAATAATCCTTCTAAATATTTTAATCGTCTCTTTAATTCATTGTATTGAGTTTTAGAAATAATTGTTTCAATCTTTAAATCTTTTACATATTTTTCAAACGAAGTGAGCCTGCCCTTTAATGATGCCCTTTTAGCTCTAAGTTCTCTACAATCTGTAGAAACCTTTTCATCTGTGCTCGTCATTGTAACAAAAGCATAAAATGAAATTAATATTTTACACACTTAATAATGTAACTAGGAGTAATATTAACATAATATAATTAGCATAAAGCGTGAATATGTGGTGAAGAATTGCAATTTTGATAAGAAGGAAAAAAAAGAAGAAGAAAATTTCGAGAAAAATGAGAATGGGCAAACTTCCCTTTCGGAATTCACTGTGATTCCTTTCTTCTTTTCCCAATTGTGAACAACTGTCCACGTAAATATTTCCTTCTTGCTTTTCGAGATTCTTCTATAATATTTGATGTCAATTTTTCCACCGCTCACCTTTTGTTAATACGTTGATGCAAATTCGAATATTGTGCCTCCGCACAATAATTGTCACGGTCGCCAAATTGTTTGTGCATTAATATGCAAATCAAATAATGACATAAAATATGTTTTATTCTAATACAAGACGCAAATAATATAATAATTTAATAAAATTAATTTAATCTTCTTCTTAATAAGAATGACAAGATGTCAATAATAATTTTGATCGTCGATTAGGCCGCGCGGGGTGCGCGCTGGCCAGATGTAATGTGTTAACAACTACTATTATTAAGGCGAAAATTTGTAAGAATGTATGTTTGTTACTCTTTCATGCAAAAACCACCTACAAGTCGGATTTCGCGGAAACTTGGCCAGTGTTAGATTTAAGTTATTGCATAGCTTTAACGTGGGCTTTGAGAGCGGCCTCCGAATAAGGAAATTCCGTAACGAAAAAACCTAACGCCGCCTACCATGTAGCGCGGTCGAGCGGTCATTAAACGTGTATGTATATGGTACGATAATACGAAGCTCGCACGGATTGATGCGAGCTGCTCGGAAATCGGACGAATATGTAAGCAGCTGTTTATGAGAGAGTATATAGTATCAAACAAAAAAACTTGAATTAATATCAAATAACAAAAATACTGCATAAATAAATAAATAATTATAATTGGATCAGTTCATAAAAAAATCTATACAATAGCTCTACCGCTGCAGTACCTGTGTGCCGCATATTTTTTTTTGACCATTTGACGCTTTTGATTTGGAAAGAGGGTGAGGGGGGGATGTTCTTCGATAAATTCTGTCTTGTCTTTATTGGTACTACCTATTTTAATTTGTATACCTATTTTATGCATGTATGTTATGCACATATTCATTGAACATACTATCAATGCCATTATTCTTGATTACTACTTTCCTGATTACATTGTTAGTTCATAATCTGGTTTAACATATACATATAATACCTACTCATGATCATGGTAAACGTGACCGGCGTGGGAAGAGCCACAGGTATAAGCTAGTGGTTTAATAAGCAACATTAGTTATTAGTGTTTATTGTAAATACCTTAAAATCTTTAAAGTAAAATATTTACAATCCAGATAGACTGATGACCTAAATAAGACCGCTGGATTCAGTTTGCGAAGTGGCGCAGATAAGGAAAGGCCTACAACCAGCAGTGGACTTTCAAAGGCTGATGGATGGTATAAGTCATTATAAAATCGTCCAACAGTGGATCTTTCACATTGATACTAAAGTGGAACCATAAACCCAAGTACCATCAGCCAGCAATATTTTGATGCTAAAGGATTACAATTTAAAATGAAGTCGTAAACATTTGGCCTCGGTATTTTATCACTTTATTATTATTTGTCTTTAAGATATTATTTGTTTTTGATGTTCTTATGGTAATTTCGTATTTACGAAATGATTACACCAGTTTACGTCTGAATTAATGCGTTGGCCTTATTTTAAGTCTTTAACTCTATAATATTTTACATTACATTGGACGACCCGCGTGGCGCAGTGGTTACCATACCGGTCTGACGCGCAATGGGTTCCAAGTTCGATTCCCGGCCAGGCAGGTATCTTTGTGATGAGTTTAGATTCATGTTCTGGATCTGATTGTTTGTGTATTCATCTTGTGTGTGTCCATGGTACCCACGACACCGGGAAAAATTCTAGTGTGGGGCTGTGAGTGTAGAAAGCGTGTTTTCTTTTTTACTTTTTAAAATAGCAAACTAGGAAATGGCCACTGCCCCCGCCCCCCAGATAAGATCAGACTCCTGAGGGTTAAGTTAGAACACCTAGAATAAGCATGTGTTCCTGTTATACGGCATAAATAGGACCATCTTCATATGTCCTAAAATACAGTTAATTGAATTGCCTTCATTCATACAGAAGTAAAAGTTTTAGAGAGGGTTACAAAAAATGCCCGTATTACTACTTCTTATTGCAATAATGCATGCTATAAGAAATATAAATTAAATTGCTGTAAATCTTGAAATTAAGCAGGTTTCTAAATTAGAAGAACATCATTAATGTATTTCGCTAAGGTAATCCTCACATCGCCTTTGATTCAAAGAGTGTGAAAAGAAGTCTTCCAATATAGCAAAGAAGTCTCCCACAAACGAGTTCGAACTTAATCCGTAAGTATTGAACAGATAGTTAATCCGGTTCTATTTATTTATTACAAATATCCATTTCGATTATGCAATGTTTGTTGAAGCAAAAAATTTAAAACTTGGCGCTCGGACTAGTTAACTAGACGGTGACAATGATTTTTTTTTCGGCGTTCGGATATATTTTTTTATTTTAACTTAATAATTAAAAAGATCAAAATAAATATTGTTTAATTTTTATCTGGCTCTTCTGTACAGAAACAACAATTTATTCATTTATTAATTTATTCATTACATTTTACGGTTAACAAATATTGCAAATTATAATTATCTAATGCGCTTATTTAGCTGCAAAGCGTTTGAATATACCGGTCAGCCGTGCTACGGAATACGGCAGGCGTAGAATTAAACAAATCTAATGTTGTTTTTGTGTTGTTATTATTCAATCCAAGCAGCACAATAAGTAATAGGGAAAGTCTAACGCGTGAACATTTCAAGGGAAGGGGGTATTCGAAATACCACGCTTGGTCACCCGAAAGAGGGTTAATTCAAAATAGGCACGCATGTACTTTTGGCGTTACGCGGCAAACACGGTGTTAATAAAAAAAATATACGAGCTAAATTATTATGTATCAACATTCTGCTTGCAAAAATTTTTGAAAATTGTATTTATAAATTAGACCTACTTATGCAAAACAGAATCAACCCACACAACGACAGTTTTGAGAAAAGCCATATTTGTCAACATTTTGTATACTGTGTGATTTTAGGTTGTATTTAATAAAATTTATTTACAATGTTGCACAAATCAATTTGTTATATGTATACAAATATGATATTATTGAAAATAGGAGGAAAACTCGTTGGTTCCTTTTTGCAAGAGTAGGTCCAATTACAATGTATCTTCAGAGGGAGATGGGTCTACTTAATATCACGTATGGTCACCAAGAGGAGTAAAAGGGGTCAAAACTTGTCAAAATAGGTCACGTGGTTCGGATACATTCCCATATCAGTAAAATAAGTAGCTGAACGTTATTGGCGTTACTGAATCTAGACTATTTATGTGTTTATAGATACAGATAGGTTTAATAGCTCACGTCTTGTTTGACAAATTGCACGCTATTACTTACACGATGATATATGATACTTTAATAAGCGAATTGCTTGATGACTGATGACCTAAATGTACGTCGAATGTCCGACTGAGACGGATGCATGATTCCAGATCTTGACCTGATTATGGAAATCCAGCGCTAATATTAAAAGTACTCATTTCTATTTTTTTACACTTCAACATTTTATAGGAAAATACCTTGTATTAAATATTATAAGTTACTAATTGCCGTATAGGATCAAGATATATAGTTAACCACTACTATTTTAATAAAGTAAGTGCAAAAAATTGAGGAGTGTGAGATTTCACATAGTTAAAGTTCATGTAGACAAGAAATCTCAATTGTAAAAAGTAGCATGTGAACTAGGGCCCTCAGTGAAAGATATCGTAACGTTACTAGGGACCTTTTTCCTGTCACTCCCGTATAAAACATATATTTTCAAGACCCGTCTTCATGTCAATCACATGATAGATGCATGAAATAATCTAGAGTAGACGAAAGGATGCATGCATTAAAGTGTGACACGCGTGCGTTAATCCGCGCGACAGGAAAATGGCACAAGTAAATTATTAGATCGAAAACTTGTGTAAGCATTGCATTTACAACATTTTAAACTTAAACACTAAGAAAAACTGCACTTCATTTTGTAATTATAACCGCGATGTTAAGCGCTCTTACATTCAAAAGACCGTTTTAATGAAGACTGATATAGATATCTGACCTGCATTTTAAATTAATGGCCATTACAAGAATTCCATTTTTATTACTTAACTCAGAAATAAAATTCTAAGTACATGTTTCAGATTATCTTTTATATTCTGTACCTAGAAATCTTTTTACTTTTCAATAACCGTTTTAAGATATAAACTTACATGGCTTTATACATTGACAGATTTAATCAAATATTAATCCTTAACAATATTACACATTGTGTTTATGTGCGAAGCATGGATCAGAATACGAACGACCACAAAATTAAATTCTTTAGTTGAGTATAAAGTATGAAAAGTGACTCAGAAATGTTTAGCTAGTTCTATTCTGAAATGTTTCTGCACATAGTCATAAACAGTAAGTTCTCTAACCAATTTATATCATAGCACTTTATGGAGGAGGGATAAATTATACCAATTAAAAGTCAGAAGTAAGAGAGGTAACACACGAGCGACTGTGAGCTAGTACACAACCAATAGCTCATGTTAACGACAGTCGCTGATAGTAGCCTTCTAACATCATCGATTTTGGCCATTTACGTCCAGCAATCGACAACTTATCGTCTACCAATGACGACTGTCAATGACCGTCGACATACCATGCAGATGAATTTCGTTCAAATTTAGCCTGAAACTTTAAAGCTTGAATAAAACATCCAATATTTAAATTCTCTTACAAAAACAACACCGACAATCTCAATAACTTTGCATTAATATTCAGGCTCCATAACATTTAGTATCAGATCTAGACAACCTCAACAACGATCTCAGCACTCCCTAGACGCGAAAGTGTTTTGATTAGCCCGCCGCCACGCGAAATAAAAGGGCCGCCGGCATTGCATTCAAATGAGCTCCGCAGGGCGCTGTAGAGCAGAAAGTTAATTTCTTGACCTGAGTTTACTTCGACTTGAGCCGGGACTCTTTGCTCAAGGGCTTATTCTTTTTGATTTTTACAGCTAGCGTCAGGCGAAGTGATGGTGATTTTTAAAACGAGTATATTTGTTCTTTCTTTTTGTGATGCCTGTCCTATAAGTAATGTCCTATAAAAAGTTCCTCTCGATTTCTCTTGTATGACATCATCGTCGTCATCGTCGTCGTCGTCGTCAACCCATTATGTCCCACTGCTGGGCACGGGTCTTCTCTCAGAATGAGAGAGTTTAGGCCATAGTCCACCGCGCTGGCCAAGTGCGAATTGGTGGACATCATCAAATCCTGGTTTCCTTATCATGGTACCACTCTTGGAATGTCTCCTTTCCAACAACAAAAGAATCTTCAAAATCGGTTCATAAACGAGGAAGTTATCCGAGAACAAACATAAAAAAAAACATACATACGGTCGAATTGAGAAACCTCCTCCTGTTTTGAAGTCGGTTAAAACTGACTGTGAAATCATAAACACATGTAATATTTTAGGATAAATTTTATTATATGTATGTATGTTAGCTTTTTCTCATTTAATATTTTATAACGATAATGCTTCATCTACTCACTAAATATACAGACATAAAAAATTTCGTGGCGGATAAAATCATACATATTTTCTATTCAAGGATTTGTGTTATTTTGGATTTTACTATAGATTTATAGTGTTAATTCTGTTCAAAACCGATGGTCTCAAGCTTATCGTAGATTATATTAGTGATCCCACTAAGTAATGAGATTTTGAAGATGCTTGATAGAGGGAGCCATTTAAAGATTAAAGAGTAGAGTAGAGGAGTAAATATGAATTAATGGCCACAAAAAATGTTGTTGTTCCTATTTAAATATTTTGTAACAATTCCCCAGATTTATTTTTCATAATAGCCAGAGTGTATTTACACCAATAATCATTTAGAAATATTACTGTACGTAATCACAATTTTAATCTAGATATGTATTAATAAAAATAAATACAAATACATAATTATTATTATGTTCGAACGAATATATTTTTATTATGTACATGTTTCAACTAAGATAATTGTCTCTCTTATTGAGACTGGGTAATAAAATTCATTTAAACTTAAGAGCTTATTAATTCAATAACACTGACAATAGAAAGTTTTCGTCGCAAATACCTTTTGAGTCACTTCATAAATATAAGTTAGGCTGTTTTGTTTGACGACAAAAGTGACAGTATTTTGTTGAGAAATCATGTCTAGTCTAGTTTATTTGTTTTGGTTTACATAAAAAAGACAAACATTAATAAGAGCGTCGTGTTCTGTCAAGTACCATGCAGTGCTAGTCCGTTTTAAATAGCACGACTGTGGCTTTTCCCGTGGATGTTATAGAAGGTGAATAAGGTAGAAACTTCAATGGACCAATTTCTGTGTGGTATCAACCTCAAGTACGATCACTACGCATGCCAAGTGCGGAGACTATTGGCAAAAACCCTCATTAGAGGAGGCTTGTGTCCAGCAGTGGACTTAAAAAGCCTTGAAGAATGAAAAAAATCAGTAACGGGTACTACCAGTATAGAAGATATTGAGATATATGGCTTTTACTGCGCTCGGGCTTACAGCAGATACGGGTAGTTCATTAGTATTTGCGGCCCTAATATAGGGATGTTAAGAAGATCGCGTGCCATAGTACAAACTAGACAGTGGCAGGTCATTCTACTTAAAGAGCCGTGGAATGTGTTCGAGCTATTCCATGAAATAAGTCAACAAAAAGACTTTTCCGATCCGCTAAAACGTATCGACCTGGGTGTGGTTTAATTTTGTCGTGCAGGAAACATTTTTACGAAAACCATAGGTCTGTCATATATGAAAATTTATTTGCCGCGGAGGGGATCCTAAGCCGAGGCAGATACTATCTAGTTCACAGTTGGGCGATGGTCAATATGAAAGTTACATGGTTTCGTGTTCGAGACCTGGCTTGACATGCCTTTTTCGGTGTTTGTTTTCTTTAAATCAACTGCATCGTAGGTCAGTTATCCACTCCACTTTCCACATAGCCACACTGGTCGCAGATACTTAGCTCATACCCGTAGCTCCAATTCTTAGCTCCCATATTTTCACATAAAAATATTGAAAGATACCCTTATATATAAAGAATTATTGTAATACATACTGAGTCGTGATAGTTTGAAGGCGTCGGCGGTGTTGATGATGTCCACGTACATCTGGAAGTCCAGCTTCGCTGACTCAAACTGCGACAGCTCTGCGATGGCTGTCTTGAACGCCTCTTGTATCTCTTCGCTGTCTTTCGCGAAAACGATGCCTGTGAACAATATGTTACTATCAAGAAAGTAAACTTTTGTTTTACGTTCCGTACGTTTAACTTCGATTCCTGGACAGCAAGTCTTCTAGACTAGATGATGGTTTAAGATTACTGTTTTGTTTCAGAATGTTTTGTGAACATTCTGAAACAAAAAAATGTAAACAATATGTTCCTATTATGGAAGTAAACGTTTGTTTCACGTTCCGTTTGTAGAAGCCTTGATAACAGCACGTGAGTCGTATTTCCGAATTAGATTCTTGGACTGCAAGACTTCTGGACTAGATGATGGTTTAAGATTGCTGTTTAGTTTCTGAATGTTTTTGCATTTATTTCTATGAGAGTGTATTACACCCACGACAAACACGTCTCTAATGTTTTTAAAATACCTAATCACCTCCAATAGATGTATAGTAAGACTAGTCTCCTCTATTTTTATTCTATATGTAAGAAATCAGGAATCTTTTCATATAGTCTTTTTATTACACGGAAGAAGTAAGACTTCTGTGTAAGAAGAAGAAAGAAACTGTGAATGAAATAAGTCTATTTTTAATATAATATCGATTAGAAACTAAATTGTAAACTTGCTATAGTTCTTTTCAGACCACACTACATAAGCGCGAATACTATAGCTTTAGACGACTGCTTTAATACAAGATTATTTCGCAATTGAGTAACATCATTAAAACCACCAACCATAGTTTATACTAAGAGAGTTTTTTTTATTAAAAAAGAACAAAGGACTTACATACTTAGAGCAAAGTTGCTGTTAAGCAATTCTTTTGTAATATCGAGTTTTATCGTTAAACCAACAGATAGGTATTTAATTTCACATAAGTACTCGTACATTGCTTTAAAAGAAAAATAATCCAGGGTTTAAATTTTTACTAACTACAATTTCAAAGCTTAATGTAAATGTCTTATTGGATACGCCATACAAATTGTTGAAGTGCAATTAGAAATTATGGACGTAAAGATCCAATATTGGTCTTGAGTTAAATGCTAATGATTAAATGAAACCTCCGGCGGCCAACCGCTTTATGCATTTATCTCACAGCAAGCAATTTGCGGAACCATTTACTTGAACGGTGTCGTTTATTAATTATCATCGAATATCCTTAGGTCCAAGGTATACATGATATTTCTAATATATAAAATTCTTGTGTCCCTATTTTAGTCTTGAAACTCCTCCTAATCGGCTTGACCGATTTTGATGAAATTTTATAGTAGGTATCAGACTAATTTTTGCACCCTTAAGTATCATGGGTGGATCACCCATTTTTATCTTTATTTTTTGTGGGTGGAATTGAAAAATACATTTAGTCCTAAATTTTTATTCTCGTACCACCAACCCCTAATTTAAATAGCATTTTATATTTTTGAACCCCGGTTAATAGCTGATCAAATTATTTATATTCATTATATTAATAAAAAAGGTAAGTACTATTTTCTATTAATTTTAAAATCTAAAGTTTAATCTTATTTTGGCGAAACGAACTTCGTCGGGTCAGCTAGTATTAATATATAAAACTAATTGCTACTAGTTTAATTAAAACAATACTATATAGTAACAATATTAGTTAGGAAGAATTGACTTAATGCGTGCAGTTTATTTTTAATTTTTATGGGCACTTACAAGGATCTGTACATACATCCACAGAAAAAACAAGTTAACCAATTTTTATATAGTACAGCATAATCACAAAAGCACAGCGTTGAGACGTGTAATTTAGGTACATAAATACAAAAATATGAAAATCAGGAAAATAAGTGTTCATTATTATGGCCAGTATCTAGTTCTGCTATTTAGAAGAAAAATATAATTTATAATTATGTTCAATGACGACTCATGGAGCGCTCTTTACTACGATTGATACGCAGAAGTACCAGGGTTCATCTCTCTCAACGATATGGGGAAGTCTAGTGGGCCTACCAATGCCGAAGCAGTGAAAAATAATTATATTTTTTAAATTAATTAATTATAATTTCAATGTTTTATAATTTGTACTTACCTGTTGCCTGCCTGTTTTAATCACGTTTACCATTGTAATGAGTATGCCATATATCGCACATTTATTCATAAAAAGAAACTTCTTCAAATTTTTGATTTGCGAGTTTATCACCTAGTCCGTTCGCTTTATGATATAAATTTACGAAACTAAATTTTGAGTTTTTTTTTTTATGAATAAAGGTGCGATATGTTAATTTGGATTATAAAATGTCTTTGTGCCAAATTTAATCGAATAGCGATCGATAGTTTTTGCAACTAAGAGTAACAAACACAATTACATCCTCATAAATTTTTAACATTTGTAATGTTATAGTGTAATATTAATAAAATATCTAATTATATTTCGTAGGGAGTGTCAACTTGAACACGTTTAGCGACATTTTCCGAGGTGTTTTCATTTTTTTAGTGTACACTCGGTGGTGCAGTACTTTCTACTATGTTTTATAATACTCGTACTTTTTATTATAGTTTCAGGTTGATATTGAAATATCAAGGAGCAATGATCACTCGCTTGGAGAATTGATATTTAGTAACTCAATTCTAACTCTCTTCGAATTAGCCATGTGAATGATTTCTGAATGTTAGCTCACGAAGAATGGAACAAGTCTCTTGTAGATGTAGCTAGTGTGCGAGAGGCATTCGGAATTTGTTATTTTGCGAGGATACAAATGCTAGAATTTATCGTTGTATCCTGGTTTTTACAAAATATGTCGAAATAGCAATATTCTGTATCGTAACTAAATGATCTGGTCATTTCAGACATATTTGTCAGAATAACTAACAAAATAGTGCCCAAGATTTTATAATTTCTGGAAATTCGGCAATATAACTGCTATATTACACATAATGTTGTAAATACAAGTAGATGCAGATATCTTAGTTTAGTATAAACTTAAAACTACGTGCATTCATTTGAATTTTAGAGATCAGGTACTGTTTGTTTTCTTTTTATGACAAATTGTCACCATAAAGTCAATATAAACACATTTGTAAGTAGGCAGCACATGAGAACCTGCTTCTATATAAGCCCACGCATTATTTACACTTACGTCCAGCTCATTTGTTAGAAATAATATGATTACGACTGTTTTGACTTTCATTTGTAATTTATTTGCAATAAGTCGTCGATGCACCATGCAACGCAGCTACCGTACTTATTTCTGACATATAGTACTATTATCAAGCTCTGTTTCGCTTAGTTTTATAAGTGAAAGGATAAAACATAATTATATCGAGCCGACCCCAATTAGGACTGCCATCAGCTCACAAGGAGCTGATACCAGTTGATTTGGCTCATGGGTGGCAGTGGCCATATACTAGTGGACAGCAAGGTACAACCTTGTGTATTGAAAAAAAAACGCACGAGGTAACATTTTATCGTAACTTGAATAGCAGAGGGCGAAAACTTTTCTTATTTTTCACTTTTTCACGTTCCCACGACAGATGCCCTTAATGTTCGGGGTCACTTCGTTGTAATTCGAAATGTTCCGAGGATTTGTCACTAGATGTTTTTTGGATCTCCCTTATATTATGATTAATTTAATTACACCTAACCAATGTTAGGTGTATTTCCGCTAGAAAAGTTTTCATAAGTTCAATAGTCAATACATTTATGTCAGTCATGTAGGTCTTTTATATCAGTCAATTAACAAATATTTATCAATTTTATTTCGTTATAGCTTTTTATAAGGTATCAAGTACTGTGCCTACAGTAATTCTAACGTGAGGTGATTCTTGTGTTTCGATGAAAGTGTGTGGTTGCTAACCAACTTTCATGAATTTCTTGAATTTATATAGAACTCTTATTGTTGTTGTATATTGAAGTTGCTTACAGATGTTTATGAGCGGTAGCAACCACTTACCTACCGATGGATTACACGCTTGCCTGCTACTTTTATTTTATAAAAAAAATATAGATTTAACTATAAATCATGAAAAAAACCCGATATCATAGCATAAAAACTCACACAGCTGAGAAAATACGTAACAAAAGACAAATTTATTACAAAACAAAATTAGTACTAGACTAATTTTCTTACCATGAGCCATCGAAGTATCGAGCCATCGAGATCGGATTGTTACCAAATATATGCACAACGCAAACAATTAAATATATAACACTTATTTAGTTTTTCTGTTTTTTTTTTTTAAGTAAATATCCCATGTTAATATCCCAAGAAATCTCCTTTGTATTTACTTTCACAGCAAAGGTAGCTAATTAGATGAATAACAGAATTATTAAGTTAATTATTGTTGCATTAATATTGTAATATAGTATTTAAAGAAATTACCTATTTTTACCCGACAGCATCAGAAGGAGTATTTTAGCTATTATATTTTTAAATATGGTGTGTATATTCAAAAAGTGGAATAATACGGGTATTTAAAAGAAAAAGTAGTGAATAGACCAATATGAAAGTGTTAAATTAAGAAAATGGTTTTACAATGAAAAAGTCGACAGAGTTATGTTCTAATAACTAAACAATATTACTAGTTTCATAAAATTTAATTATCACCACTAACGATGATAATCGTCGTCATCCCAATTTTATCCCATTGCTGGTCACGGGTCTTCTCTCAGAATTGAAGAGTTATAGGCCATAGTCCACCGCGCTGTCGAAATGCGAATTGGTGGACAACCATGATAATATTATGAGGAAATTAAAAAAAAACTCGACGTTCGCAAGATTCAACAAATAGATAACCTCTTTGTTAAAAAACAGTAGGTTATAATACAATATTTTTGTTATAAATTGCTGTCCAAATTCGCCAATGACCGTTAGCTCAGAATGCCTTTGTTTCAAAATGCACGCACAAATTCTCGCACTAAACGCTACAGCTCAGCTATGAATGCAATACGTTAGTTCCATGGTACGCGGCGGCAAATTCTATTTTTGCTACATTCAGCGTTACACCGCAATCGAATAAACAGCACAGTTGTGTTTTCATAAAATTTACCGCTTTTGGCCAGTTGTGGATGAATTTTATTCGATTATATTCAGTATTCGTATGAATTACCGTATCAATTGACCTAATGTGTGTTCATGTCACATAGTATCGTTGCGATGAAATTTACAGGTCAACGAAAATAATCCATACAGCTCTCAAAATTAGTCAAGTGAAGTGGCAATGAGCAGGCCACGTCGATTATAGGACAGATAATGAGAGGGGTTAAAGAGTCCTTGAATGCAGACCATATCTGGTCAAAAAGATACCGACCGACCTGGTGAACTGACGATCTGAAGAAGGCGGCGGCAGATCACTGTGGAGATGTCCATCAGTGGATTTTCAAGAGATAAAGGAATAAAATGGTAATGGGAATGGAATAAATGACAGTTATATATAAAAAAAATACTATCCCAATATGAAAATAAAGAAGGTAAAATTGTGTTACGCGCACTTAGTTGTAATCTAAGAGCTTGCTATATTTTATATTACATTTATATTAATATACCTTTAATTTGTTACAGACACATTTTTGAAGTGAAACTTCTTTAGGCGCATGAGTGTAAATTTTTTACAGATGAAACGTCACGCCGGTATGCAACGGAAGTGTCGGAAAAGAGAGAGAGAGTGATCGAGACCGATTGAGAGAGAGTAAGACAGGGCGAACGTAGCATGAGCAACTAGCCGTGGAGTGAGAGTAGCGAGCAAGCGAGTGAGAAAGATTGAGAGAAAAAGTGAGACAGAGCGAACGTCGTATCACACCTTCTTCCCTTCCTCTTAATCTTGGAAATTTAAAGTTTTAGATTTGTATAAATATAAACAAGATTTATAAATTAGTTCGCCAAAGAAGTTTCACTTTTGACATGTGTACTTTGTACGCACGCATGTTTTTTTCTTTCATAGAAATATATATTACTTAGATGCTGTTACTGTAGTAAAAAGTATCAACTATTGGTTTAGAGTAGTTTTCGACCGAGGAAGAACCACAGCAACACCTATTCCTAGCATAAAGCAATTCTTACGTTCCACACTTACGGTAGGCTGTAGGTTTGTTTGCTAGTTTAACCTTATGAAAAAAGAGGAGATAATATATAAAAAAGTCATAACTTAAATGACATTTATTTAATACGATAACTGTCAAAAAAGCTAGGGAGTAGGGAGGCTTCATTCGCATGTTTCAACGCAACTTTTGTTGCGAGCCAGGCGTTGGTCAGCTCAATCTTTGCCACATTCCGCGCTAGCCCGCAATCGAATAAATGGTCCAGTTAAATCTGCTCAATTCAAATTTATCAACCAAACGGTATTCAGTTTTAACAAGTCTTTTCTAAACAGGGTTCCAAAAAAAAGATTTATTTAAGCTTTTGTTTTTTTAGCTTTTGGTTATTGTATGAAATTGGAACTTTTGGAGATGGCTAAGTGATTTTGTATTAATTTCCAGTTGTGCACACTTAATTTGTCTTACAAATGCACACTCTGATCCCAGGGCTGCTGGAAGAAATTTCATCTTGAAATTAGTAGTCCTTTGTACTTAAGTTTACAATGTCTGTTTTTTATGTATTGTCTGTATACAAAAAAAAAATATAAATAAAAAATAATTAATAAGATGGTTTTATTGTTTTAGTTTATGAAATAAGATGTCTTTGTAAGTGCTTATTTATTTTTCAGCAATTACATAATTTTGGAAAATTTGCACCATATAAAATAGAACAAGTCTTTCAAGGTAAATCCGTAACTTTATATAAATAGATCAGAAAAAGAAACATCTCTGGTTTACATAACATATTCACCTAAATATTAATTCCACATTAAAAATGTTTGTAATTAAAGTTATGTAACAAAAATTTTGTGAAATTTTGTTAAATATTGAAAATAAAATGTTCCTTTCTATGTCCTAATACGTTCAATTCATCGTACGTCTGAGCATTTGAACTATTTGCCACTTACGAATAAACAAGCGATAAATCTCCTTAAATCGAGTGGAAAAGTCGTTTCCATTTAGCTCTTAAACATGTCTGGGAAACTACATCTGCATTATACGGGCACTGGACTCTTACAAGACACAATTATTCTTCGTCACGAGATATCAATTCCGTCTTAACAAAAGCTTAGATTAATCAAATATCGATATTGGAACATGAGTGGGCAAATGTAAGAAGAAGCTTCTAGGTGCGGATTACATTTCATTTTCATTATGGTTCTACATTACTGAGGTTTTTTTTTAAATATGGTAGAGTTCCTTTTACTAGTCACCCATCGCAACGGTCGAAATTCGACCGTAATATAAATTAAAAAAATAAACTTGTTATTTTCAAATTAAAATAAATTGTAATAATTATCAATTTATTTTGAACAAACCCGTTAAAGGTAAAAATAGGTTTAATTAACTACGCTGCATTTACAAGCAATAGCGGGTTTTGACAAAGACATCTGCCATTTTTGACGTTACGTGTTTTCATAGTTAGACATTGAATGTTTTATTTCGTTTATTATGTATATGTTTGTGTCAAATTCAAGGTAGTGTGTATAATGTGTTTTTAGTTGATTTAATGTACCTGTGTTTTATGCATTATTTGAAAAAAAAAATAGAATTGCGTAACCCTTCTACATTAACTGGAACAGTGCGTAATTCCATAGTTTTCCGTCTGTGGCAAGTATCTTAAGAACGGATCTCAAGTTTTTGCTTCACGTATTAACATATAGATTTGGCTCGTATTTGGCGGCCAAGACACTTCTTAACTACACATTGAAATTAAATTGTTATTCAGTATTAGTAATACACAACTTAGCACAATACTTACATAATAGTAGAACTTAGTATTACTCAAACATCCAAATCCAAAGTCGATGTCACTATACATTTTTCAAAACAATAAAAAATTTTTTCAAGTGTATGATCTCAGACACTATAAGAAGTAGCAAGTTCAAGTACTTTTGAGCTATGCCTCACTACAGAGCTATCACATGATCTCACGAGGACATAATGTTCACGTCTCTAAGACAGAAAACAAAAGAAACAGACATTTTTTGGCGCAACACAAGTTGCCGATGTAAAGACGCATCACAGTAGTCCTCTGGGGATGTATTACAGAAGTTAGAACAATGCCTCAGCATAAGCCTACGAGGTGTCGCATCACCTGCGGGCTATGGAACCATCGGTTAGTGCTACAAGCGTTAGCGTCAAGCGAATTATGGCTAAGTCAACGCTTGCGAAACATTAGCTTCAAGTGAAAATTGCTAGCGGTGCGAGTGTCGGCAGTGAATGCTAAAAATAAAATGTGTAAGTGATCTGTACTCTTTGTACGAGTTTCACTAAATCAATCATTGTTTATGTTTTTAGCCATAATTTTAGAGCACATTAGCGTAACAAACATAACTGTGCAATTTACATTGCAATACAAGACCTAAACAATGATTGTTGAGAAGACAAAATAAAAGTACTAAGTTAAGTCGTACTAATGGTATAAGGCCACAAAATTTCAACTGCAAAATAAAAATAGCTGTCGCTTGTTGCGTCAAGCAAATATTTTGAAGTCACATAAGATGAGAGACATATTTGTTTAAACCGCTCAACGCCGACGCTTGCAGCTTATAGCGAACCACGCCTAAAGCGCATGTTTTGTGGCCCTCAATAACATACACATTTATGTGTGTACCCGTATCACAGATAAGGAATCATTTTATTGCCACATAGACGAGGATAAGAGGAACAGAAAACACTCACAAGACAAAAATAAATGGAACGATTGGTAATAAATTGGGGAAATCATAATTGATATTTATCCAATCGTAATGCCTACAGTTAAATACGAAATTACAACCTACGCATTCACAGGAATAACATACATTATTTGTAAGATAATTGTAGTCGATTTATAATTGAATTATTTAATACATGCCCTTTTAAAGTAATAGATTATAATACCTCTCCGATAAAATATTATTTAGTATATAAAATCGGTGTAAATATTTTATGAATTGTTCGATTAGTTTGTGTAATACAAAAAAGGTACAATAAAACTTTTCGTTAATAGGGACAAGATCAACGATGCGAAACAAGAAGATATTTAAAAATGTTAATATTTTAATATTTCTAAAGTTTTGCTAGGCTTTGTTTGTTCGTCGCTGTAGCTCCGGGATCAGAATAGGGCTACGGCATCTCCTGCCTGTCGTAAGAGGCGACTAAAAGGGGCTTCCGGGGTTGCAGACGGCTAGAGTGGGAGCTCGAACCGTTCGGTCAGGCAATCCCGGGAAGAACGGCGGTATGTGTGGTCGCATACCGTCGTAAAGACTAGACGGAGCGGTGCGCCCAGCCACCCATCTGGGACGCCCGATGGGACAACGAGCTTGGAGGATTCCGGTTGAAGTCGTCTCGAGATCCCGGAGTCCTCCTTTTCAGCGCCGAGGACGGCCACCGGGGGGGGGGGGGGGTGGAGGGTTTAGTGCGGTAAAAATCCCACATAACCTATGTTGCTGTAAACAAAAAGGTATACTATCATTTTTTATCCAATAAGTTGCCCAGTTCTCCTGTTTATATACCTATATATTTGGTTATCTATATACCTATATGGATAACCAAAATCTCGAGTATTTAATACAAACCGTACATATCGTTTTAAAATACGAATGTCCGTAGGGTATTACGGGAGCTTGCCAGAAAGAGATATTCTTTAATGAGATAGTTATTTTAATGCGTTTTTCATTCGAATAACCGGAATGTTGGGATTTTGGTACATTTCCCTGTTCATTTTTGAGCAATAATAACAGGAATCTTTATGGGTACATTGTGCATTTCGTGAAAAAAAGAATAATACAATTTCCGTATATATTATACATTTTCATACAATATAAGATGCTTAACTGACAATGCTCATTTTACAACCCTTTGTTCATGCCGTGAAAGGTTTTGAAGCGAAAATTAATATCAACGGATTATTTCATATTTGTTTCATATTATTTAATATAAACTTTACTATGACCAAATGTTTCCAAGGAACAATGGGTAAACTTTTTGATTGATAAGTGGATAAATCCAACTATTAAAGTTGGTTACGAGGAAGATCACGCTCAGCTATAGGTGTCGACAGTTTGGAATTGAATTTGTAAGTTATGTAGGAGAGATTATATTTGAAAAGTGCCAATATGTGGGTCATCTATCATGTTGACGATCCAAGTACAACAGATTGGAACTTGGCGGTCGCTGCTTTCCTTTTATAATCGACATCAAACAAGATAATCAAGTTAAGTGTTAAGCATAGCTTTATAATAATCAGTGTGTGTATGCTATTGGTATTTTTTATTGAAGTAGCAAACGAATGTACAGTATACCTGATGGTATGTGGTAACTCTCAATGTCAATCTGTGAGCAACTACAAATGAAGGTTTATATATGAAGTCAATCGCAGATGTGTTGCTATTCCCGAGTATTAAGATGGTGCTTCACACAAAAAAAAAACATGCGTGCGTACAAAGTACACATGTCAGAAGTGAAACTTCTTTGGCGAACTAATTTATAAATCTTGTTTATATTTATACAAATCTAAAACTTTAAATTTCCAAGATTAAGAGGAAGGGAAAAAGGCGTGATACGACGTTCGCTTTGTCTCACTTTTTCTCTCAATCTTTCTCACTCGCTTGCTCCCTACTCTCACTCCACGGCTAGTTGCTCATGCTACGTTCGCCCTGTCTTACTCTCTCTCAATCGGTCTCGATCACTCTCTCTCTCTTTTCCGACACTTCCGTTGCATACCGGCTTGACGTTTCATCTGTAAAAAATTTACCCTCATGCGCCTAAAGAAGTTTCACTTCAAAAAAGCCGGCGACCACATCCTATCATCAAAAACAAACATTGAAAAACAAGAACTGCTTCAGTTTAGAAGTAAGTGTGGCGATGATACCTCCTCGGTCGAATGAGAAACGTTCCACCTATCAAATGATTTTAAGGATTGTATCGAATGATATGCCACCAATTCGCACTTGGCCAGCGCGGTGGACTATGGCCTAAACTCTCTCAGAATGAGATAATATAGTCCACCCGTAGGATAATAATGGGTTGATGAGAGATCTAATGATATGAAACATTTCAATAACACTGTTTAAAGACTAAATTATTCAATGAATCCTTTAAATACTGAGCGAACGGGGAGTCGGACAGGACAATTTAAACTTTGGCATTATGTTCAGGAAAGTAAAGGCTGTTAGTGTTCAAATCCACTTTTATCTTTATACTTTGTGTACTGAATACCTAATTATCGAACAATATTATTCAAGAATACATCCTTATTTTCGAAATAAAGGTATTGTATGTAGCATCGGAAAATAATTGTTTACATTATTAATCCAAGCTTATACTTACTTATAAATAAATACCTAAGAGAAAATAATCTCTTAGGTATTTTTAAGCAATTGCATTTTATCGTGGGCTTTGAGCGCGGCGACCGAATCGATAAATTCCGTAACGAAAAAACCTAACATAGCTGCCTACTATGTAGCACGGCCGAGCGTTCGCTTAACGTCTATGTATATGGTGCTACAGTACGAACCTCGCACGAGACGAGCTGCTCGGAAATCAGACGAATATGTATTGTTTTGTGAGAAAGTATAAATGTAGTATCACAGAAAATAACTTGAATTAATATGAAAGAAAAATTTATTGCATAAATAAATAAATAATTATAATTGCATAAGTTGATAAAAAAAGGCTATGCGATAGCTTTACCGGGGCAGTCCCCGAATGCTGCAAGTTTTTTATAAGTAAATTTATTTTACTCTTTATTATAACAATCATAATCTGACTCTATATCTGTGGATTATGTCGATTGCCACAATTGTTACACAAATAAGGCGATATCCATTATGAGTTATGAGTATTAATTAGTGTAATAGAGATTAGCTGTTGACCGCGACACGCTCTTATGTCAACATTGATATTGATATTGGCCTCTAACCGCTTATAGAAAACCAATTAAACATCATTCCGAACTGGGAGAGAGAATCCACCAATACACCATATCATTTCACTCATAAGGTTTATTATATAATTCGTATCCAATCAAACGAAGCTAAGGGTCTAACGAAGTGAACTCTATTCTTTCGGCTATAAGATTCTCGGTACTGTCTTTTCTAATTCCTTACGGACTCTCTGTTCGATTGTCATTACCGCTTTTTCCTTATATTGTTCCTGTTTGCTGATACCTTCCATATCGCTTAGTTTTGGGTTACAGTATTAAGTACACCATTACTTATCCTCGATTTGTCGATATGACACCTCCGATTGTCGTAAATTGTTATTATTGGTGATGATTATTTATAAAGTAATATCTTGTTTGACTGTTGGACATCTGTGAGCAAGTTTATACAGAATAGGCATTCCGTATAAAGTTTGTCACTGAAGCGGTGCTATTCCTGAGGTATAAGATGATCGAGAAATGAAAAAAATCTTCATGCCAGAAGTAGCTCTAACGGTAGTATTTCTCCGGTAGAGTCATACTCGTTCTAGCCTCTTACAAAATTGTTACAACAAATCATTGAATCGAGGTTTGTGTATTTACCTAATATTTAATCTAATATTGAAAATCAATCTTTGATTAGCTTTAAATTGTACGTCTGACTTTATATTTAGAAATAAATGGGTACAACCCATTATTGTCCCACTGCTGGGCACGGGTCTTCTCTCAAAATGAGAGAGTGATAATTATTTTTCTAATACACACATAAATCTGTGGTGCGTGCCTGGGTATGAACCTCATACCTCCCGATTGAGAGGGCAAGCTTCAACCATTAGCTTATCACTGCTCCAAGAAATAAATGAAAAATAATAGTTACTATGTTTCATTTTCTGTATACATGGGCTTATAGGTACGTATAAAGGATTGAGTAGTCTAAACCCTTTCCTCTCTTACCATAGGCGAGAAAAGAAAAAAAATTACCTAGGTTTTAAGTCGATAATTTTAGAAAATATTTCCGGGTTTATGCCTTATATAGATGTCAGAGACATGCCAACTTCTTTTTTATTGACCTTATTTATGTGATTTTACATGTTAGTAATAGTACTAAGTACAGTGTTTGACTTCTGATCTCATTGAGAACTATTAACTTGGCTTCAATTGATAAGTTTGTTTAGTTTACATTTAGCTGACAAGACATATTAATCTTAATCATTATACGCTTCTCTATGATCGAGAGTGTCTTCGGTCGTATGTAGGATGGCATCATATTAATCTGTGTCGAGTAAACAAATGCAGGATATATGTCACGGCTGCGAGTCGGGGTCTTAGGAATCACACGCTCTCAACCGATTAGGGCTTGTACTGCTATATTTGTCTACAAACACCGTTGTAGCTCACCTCTTAGTTATAGTTACTTCAATATTCAATGCCTGTACTTCAAGTTAAGAAATATCTACAATCTACATTAAAAAGGTGTGCATATACAAGGTCAAATAATTAAAAAGGTGCACATTTTCGCGTATAATATAAATATCATGCAAAATATCATGAAAATCAAATCAAATTTTGATTAGATATGAAAGAATCGTAACGCATTTTTGAACTACTTATTTAGACTAGACACTACAATGATCATTACATCTTGTGAACGAGTCTCAGTGGTCGAGTGGAGGATAACGTGGTATTAATCCGTGTCGAGTAAATAAATGCGAGGCGTATGTCAGCGGCGGTGGCGAGGCCACGTCTCAGGAAGTCCCCGCTTTCAACATATTGGGGTATTTTGCTGAATGTATTTTGGAGTTTGGATTTTCATGGCTTAGATTTCAACATTGTAGTTGGGAATGTCATCATTGTAAACTAGGTTGTTGTAACAAAGCAATCTTGATTCAAAATAATCAAGCTTGCTTTGAAAAAATTAAATATAAAAATGTTATCCGTATTGGCACTATTGGTTTGTATATAATTCATAAATCTTATTCATGTAAAGATTCCTTAGTTCAAAACAATTCATTACACAAGAAAAACCTCGTATAATAAGATTGTAACGCTATGTTTAGTGCATTATAATACATGTTATATCTATTATATGGGTAAAATGACCTAGTATATTGTTATGAAAAAAGTCAAAATTAAAAAAAAAGCAGCTACATTAAAATATAATTTTACGTTGCTAACCATTCTATAATTGGATAAGGTACAGAACAAATATTTATGTTACTAAAATAGCTTTAATTAATACTCCTTATCAAAAATGTTATCCTAGAATTACTAATTCAACCGAAAGCTATCTTCTGTGAAATTTACGGTGATCTTAAAGTACCGGGTAATAAGTGAACGTAATGAAAATACTAGGTAAATGTCTAGAAAGCAAATTATTTGCACGTTTAACAATATGAATTGTGTGAATAATTCGTCGTCAATCCATTGTTGTCCCACTGCTGGGCACGGGTCTTCTCTCGGAATGAGATAGTTTTAGGGCATGGTCCACCGCGCTGGCCAAGTGCGAATTGGTGGACTTCACACACCTCCGAGAACTTTTTTTTTGAACCCTCGGATGTGTAGGTTGCCTCACGATGTTTTCCTTCATCGAAAAGCAGTGATAATTAATTTCTAATACGCACATAAATCAGTGGCCTGGATTTGAACCTCGGACCTCCCGATTGAGAGGGCAAGTTTCAACCATTAGGGTACCACTGCTCTTGTGTCAATAATAAAGACTATAAAATAATATTGTCAGTTTCGTTTTCACAGAATTTTTGTGGTTAAAATATAGTATAAAAATCAGTAGCATCAAAACTACTATGTACTGGTGTGATGTGTATGTTGACGCAGGAAAGAAAACTTGTCGTACCCTTAGTATGGCGTCTACTGATTTGAAAACTATTGCATCACTTGCCCCAACGGTGAAACATACAAATAAAACTAGAAAACAAACACATACACTAAATTTTTCTATAGATTTTTAGCAATATAGTTGAGAAACCGCCGAGAACTGTAGACGACCCGCGTGGCGGAGCGGTTACTATGCCGGTCTGATCCACAGTGGGTTCCGGGTTCGATTCCCGGCCAGACAGGTATCTGAATGATGAGTTAAGATTCATGTTCTGGGACTGGGTGTTTGTGTATTCGTATGAAAATGAGTATGTATCGAATGTATTCGTGAGAAAATCTTAGTGTGGGGCTATGAGTGTATAAAGCGTTTAAAAGAAACCAAAGTATCTTGGAATATGCAATCTTAGTCACGATAGAGCTTGCAATAGAACGCTTACATTTCAAATTACGAGCATAAGAAATTTACCGAATTCACTTTTAAAAAACCAGCTGAATCCCAGTATGGCGGTTACGAATGACGAGTAAAGCTTTTCAAACGAATTATTTAGGGATAATCTCTAACAGTGTTTTTTAAGTATTCTTTTAAGACGCTTTAAGACGGGATTTCCGTATTGGACTTTGAATTAAAATGTGGTAAAATAAAATATTCGTCCTGAAATTCAAATTCATTTATTTGTACAAGAGTACGTTATGAATGAGCGTATAGTTTGAAAATCTGTTTACACATTACTAACGTTCTTACATAACATGTAAATAAAAAGGGCTTGAATGAAATTGTGCTCAAAATGTTAAGGTTCTAGACCTTTTTTTTAAGTGGAATATCCTCATGGCTACCCAGCCGCCCGGGGCAGCAGTTGGGTTACGCCGGACTCCCACCGGCTAAACCCCTCACTGTGTTTTCTCTTCGCACCGTAAGCTTAAGAAGTAAAGAGAAGCTTAACGTAAAGCTTCTAGACCTACGTAGTTTAAAACATGAAATTGTGCATTGTCTGTAAGTTAGTACTGTTATTACAAATACTCGTTAATGCCCATCATTAATGTTTAAAATTTTGTATATATTAGGAATTACATGACGAATAACAAACTCCAAAAATAACTGTTAATTAAAGTCTCGAATACGTCCATAAAAAAGTATTTCCATACATTTACAATTAAAGTAGTTTATATTAGGTAACAGTTTGTTTACATAAAATTATGTTACATACACTTATAGAAAAAGTATTTTACTCACCACATTTTTTGATTTTCAGCTTGGATATTTCCATCGGTTTATTGTTGTCACCTATTTTTACGCAAATTTTGTTACATATTTTCTCATGAGGAAACATCACGTTCATAAAATCTTAAGTGATGAAAAATACGGAACCGTTTTCAACATTACTGCGTTAAAATACCAATATTTTTATTTGAAAGTTGTTTTTTGTATATCTTCGTCAATAATAACCAAAGTAACGGAAGATCGCAAGACAGGAAGGTTTGTGTCAAATTGAATTAGATGTAAGTGTATTTAATTGAAATGCAGGAACAAGCGATAACTTACAAACATGATTTTAAATTAATTAATTAGTATGATGCATAAGTATATAGGTAAATTTAGTCATAAATAATACTTAGTAAATAAAACCTAATTATGGTATTTATAGGGAGTTGAAAATATTTTTCTACGAGACGTACTCGCGCACAAAGTGTTCTACGGAACCTCAATCAATAAAAAACGGTAAAAACACGTTGAGAGTATGGGAACCCCCATATATATTGTATATTTGTATATCTATATATATTTGTATTTATTGAAAAGTGGAAATTCATCATCTGTGAAAACTTCAACTGTCTAGCTGTCAGAGTTCGTGAGATACAACCTGGTGACAGACATACAAACGGACATTGAAATCTTGGTAATACGGTTTTTACCCTTTGAGTGCGGAACCCTAAAGGACAAGTTGTTAGTATTCTTTGTCTTTAGTTGCAGTTCATGGTTTGATAAGTTTAAGCGACATCTTCAGAAGAAGAACTTACGAGTAGGTAAGATCACATGTAGAGCATTTGTTACTTCCATAACACAAAATATAAACAAATTTATCGCAAATCGCATTGCAGATAATATTCACAGATGATTTCCAAATGTGTTCTAAATCAGAATCGTATGGGTTTGAGTGGCATCATATACAGAGCTTACGGTATATACCTATTTCCTGATATTCCTGACACAGCTATACGCCGCTAGCAAATTTCCTAACAATTGTATTGTTATGGTGTGTGTCTATATAACCACTTCAATACGAGAATCTGTTAGAGAACTTACAAACAATTCCCTCTGCATTAGTTTGAAATTATTTGTTATGCAGTGTTATACAAAATATTACAAAATAGAGTAACATTTACTACACCTATATGATGTTGTACGTCATCACTACGATGATCATCATTTGTCTATGTTAAAATCAGACATCCATAATAAAATCTTAATCAATGTAATGGGTCCCGGGTTCGATTCCCGCCCAGACAGGTATCTGAATACTGAGTTTAGATTCGTGTCCTGGGTCTGGGTGTTTGTGTATTCATCTTGTGTGTGTCCATGGTACCCACGACACAGGAGAAAATCCTACTGTAGGGCTGTGAGTTTAGAAAGAGTGTTTTTTTTTTTAAATTGTATTATTGTCCCATCGCCGGACACTTGTCTCTCAAAACGAGCGAGTTTTAGGCCAAAGTTACCGCGCTGGCCACTCCTATAAGACCTTGATTTCTTGAAGAACTCTCAGGTATGTACGTTTGTCACTATGTTATTTTCCCCAAAAAACAGTGATAATCAGTTTGTTTAACGCACATTTACAAAAATTCAACAATTAGCGCGTCACTGCTTTAATCTGCATCAATAATCTCATATGCACTAGTTTGCTATATATTCAAAATGCTTGAACCGTAGTAGGTACTATATTAAATTGATCTATTATGTCGTTTCCTGATTACAAGCGATTGATTCAATTGGGGTAATGCAAATGTCATTTCAATATTATCAGATTAGGTAGCTCTTGGCTTTGATCCACAGTTCTAGGTATTGTAATCATTGGTGAATCTTGTATCCATCAGAAGGATGAGATTGGCTCGTCAGCCATTGCGCTTGCAATTTTATTTGAAAGAATTATGTTAGATCGTTGTCGTTCGGTCAGGCGACCCCGGGAAAGACGGTCGTATATGTGGTCGCATACCGTCGTAAAGACTAGACGGACCGGTGGGCCCAGCCGCCCATCTAGAAGGAGCCCAATGGGGCAATGCGCTCAGAGGATTTTGGTTGCGTTCATTTGGAGATCCCGGAGTCCTCTTTGTAGCTCCCACGGTGTGGGTACCCTTTGAAGGTTTCCCCCTCAAGAAAAAAAAGACTTCACACACTTTTAAGAACTTTTTTAAAGAAGTCTCAGGTGTGTAGATTTCTAATACATACATAGTTTTAATCAGGGGTGCTTGCCTGGGATTTGAGCCTCGGATTCCTGATCGAGAGGGAAGTTTCAACCAATAAGATATTACTGCTCCATTGCTTAATATTTCATGTTTAAAGTATCTCGCTACCCTCTGATATCAGATACACATTTTCAGTTACGCTTGAGTACGGTGCCATTAAAATCTGCAGTAATAATTATTTCACGCAATAATTGAATTAATCGGCGCAATAATAGCTGCATAAGCTTCATTACTATGGCAATGTACGTACTTGCATGGATCCTATTTGCATGGTTTCGCATTTTGTACCATTCTTGTAAATTTATTTTCATTTGTTCAACAATTGCGTACGTTGTTGTTTAAAGTTGTGCGTTGAAAAGCAGTGATAGTTCAGTGGTTTGATTTTTAACTCTCGGCCTAGGGCTCAGAGTTCAAATTCCTGGTATGCTCTTTTGGTTTTTGATAATTTTACGCGTATCATAAATATTAATCACTCGCTCGGTTGCTTTAACGAAATGAAACATAACATAACATAAAAACAAATCGAAAAAACAGCTTAAGCTAGGTATCTAAATCCAATCCAAATAAAGAAAGACCACATATGTGCCAGTAAATTAAAAAATATATTAATAGAAATGCTATTACACGTATGACGAATTCTTAAACGATGATTTAAAAATATAAAAATACAAAAAATGTTAATCTGCCAAAGTCATCAGCATTGTAATATAGTGTTAGTAAGTCTTTTACTGATAAATACGAGTATGTGGGTGCCATACATTTAGAACGCCTTAACCGGCATATTCAATTTTTGGTGCCCATTTTTTTAAGCATCTTATGTAATCAATCAATGTGAGCAGTGATAGCCTAATGGTTGAAACTTGCCCTCTCGTTCGGGAGGTCCGAGGTTCAAACCCACGCACCACTGATTTATGAGCGTATTAGAAATTAATTATCACTGCTTTTCGGTGAAGGAAAACATCATGAGGAAACCTACACACCCGAGAGTTCTTAAAAAAAAAGTTCTCGGAGGTGTGTGAAGTCCACCAATTCGCACTTGGCCAGCGCGGTGGACTATGGCATAAACTCTCTCATTCTGAGAGAAGACCCGTGCCCAGCGGTGGGACAGTAATGGATTGACGAGAGATGTAATCAATATTATTGTAACCCAAAAATGAACTAAATAAAGATCTTTCTTTCTTTCTATGCCATAAATTTACTTCTGCTGAGTATTGAGATGGTGGGTAATGTAAACTAATCCACATTTTAACCTACTACTAAAATAATAGTTTCAAAATGTCAGATCCGAAATTTACAAATATTAATCATGACTAGTTTTCTCATTTCATTTTTGACACAAAGTTTCAAATATTTGCTCTAAATTTTATGCTCATAGATTATTTATATAAAGCCCGAATCTGATCCGTCGGGATTAGGAAATGTATTCAGGATACTTGAAGTGTACGGATTAATCAGAATATATTTTTGGTGTCTCTACAATTTAAATCATGCTTGTTGAAATAATGTTTGTTTTGTAGAATGAGAAGAGATTTCTTTAAAACCAAAAATCCAAGTTTCGTAACGCAGTACTGCTAAATGTTACCTAAGCTAGTATTAAAACTAGTTCGAAAACCAAGTTGATCAATTAATTTTTTTGTTTTTTTTTCGTTTGTAATTGTTTAAAAATGGACTTATTTTAAATTTGCGTGTAATTTGATTGGAAATTTAATTGGCGTGTATTTATATTTTTTACAGGTTTGTTAATTTAAATTCTAATTGTAATGAGGTTGTTTTGTATTTAAAAATGATTTGTACTGTACTTTTAATGAATAACGTGATATTTATGGGACATGTTTTCTGAAATAAATCATTATTATTATTATTATTAATATAGCCCCTCCTTATGGGATTATGCATTTTAAGCAATTTATGAAAACGTTATTTGTAAAGCTGTCATAAAATGCAACCCAAATCAAGCTATCAACATTTTATAAAGACAAAAAAAAACAAAACTAAACAATCTAGATATAATCAGAATATTCGCTACGAAGTTTCGAGGAGTGTTGTGCATGTTATGCTGCCCTTTAACAAAAAAATATAAATATTCGGAATTGAAAACCAATCAATTAAAAAAAAATGACATAAAGCGGATCCAATGTTTTTGATATTGTTGTTATTCCTGTTCGGCTAATGAAAAAAATAAACGGTGATATAAAAATATCAGAAACTATCTATTGCGAGTTTTTCAATCAGCTGTTATTTTCAAACATACCAGAATAGTACATACAATAATCTCTTTGGAATATCTAGCCGCCTATTCTAACAACACGGAAATCTTAGCAATGCAACAATTATCGTCTCATACGTACAAATAGTCTACAATTCCCTGGTGGATTCCGTTAATTCGGTATATGATTCAGCCAATACCCTGAGGCGTTTCGACTAAGTAAGCTAAATAAGCTCTATTGCTTGTCGGAGCGCACAATTTAGTCACCACTATAAACTCGCTACGAACATAGTGATTAATAACCTCTGTATCAAATTAGTTCGCCGAAGTACGCCGAGATTTGGGTTTATACTAAATACCAGGATTCCTTTTAACGATTCCCGAAAATATTTTATTAATACATATTATACTGTTGTTATACTGTTAGTATATTTGTTACTCTTCCACGCAAAAAGTTTGATGTCGCAGAATTTTGCCACACAGTTTATGACCTTCAGTATTACTCAAGGTCATAATAACATAACATAGGATGCATTACCGTGATAAAACATCGAATTCGGGCAAAGTCGCAGATATAAGGTAGTATTTTAATATTTCGTTATTTTGCAAGAACTTGTTTAGAAATACCGTTGTATAACTTTCTTGAAGTAGAATGGTTCTCGTCAACCCATTATTGTCCCACTGCTGGGCACGGGTCTTCTCTCAGAATGAGAGAGTTTAGGCCATAGTCCACCGCGCTGGCCAAGTGCGAATTGGTGGACTTCACACACCTCCGAGAACCATTTTTTTTTAAAAGAACTCTCGGGTGTGTAGGTTTCCTCACGATGTTTTCCTTCACCGAAAAGCAGTGATAATTAATTTCTAATACGCACATGAATCAGTGGTGCGTGCCTGGGTTTGAACCTCGGACCTCCCGATCGAGAGGGCAAGTTACAACCATTAGGCTATCACTGCTCTATAGAATGGTTAATTACGGATAAATTAGGAAAATTGACATGACTATTGTAGTTCTCAGAGGTGGCAAATATCGCATTTGATCGGTTTAATTACACATGTTTTGATACAAAACCAACTCCATACAGAACAGGTGTCCTACTTGTTCTGTATTCAGTTGGTTTCAGTGTCAATACAGTGTCCATTTATCATCAGGTGTATTGCAAATTCCTTTGCTACTTCAGTTTTATAAAAATAATTAAGAACCAAATCTACCTGCAGTGCATATAATGCCCCAAAGTTATATTATTGTACTCTGATCTCTTAAAGTCAGGCTCATTATACTTCACGCTGCTTCAACGTGTTAGTGGAGATAAGGGCACTGTCTGTCGGAAGCCCAAAACCCTAAAATAATGTTAAATGACCGTTACCTAACGATAACAATCGTGTCCCAACGTAACGCACCCTCCAAACCACAAGAACGTGCATGAAAATATGCCACAATTGCTTAACTTCCTTGTACATATGTAACGCATTTAAGCTTAATTTTAAAGTTTATACACTTTTAAGCTCTGTCCGGCAAGACAAAAAAGCAAAAGCGATTGAGTTATTATTCCATAACCTTTGTGAACCTCAAGGTCGTGATGGAATGTTCAATTTCTTGATTAGGCTTCTCCTGGCGAGAGTTTTTATTAATAGTCATGTTGCATGACGACCCGCGTGGCGCAGCGGTTATCATACCGGTCTGACGCGCAATGGGTCCCGGGTTCGATTCCCGGCCAGACAGGTATCTGAATGATGAGTTTAGATTCCTGTTCTGGATCTGGGTGTTTGTGCATTCGTCTTGTTTGTGTCCATGGTACCTACGACACAGGAGAATCCTACTGTGGGGCTATGAGTGTAGAAAGCGTGTGCGTGTGTGTGTGTGTGCATTTGACAAGCATTGGTTAACGCAGTGGGTATTGACGCTTGGGACCAGCAAGACGCTGCTGACTATCTCCTGGATTCTGCCACTTTTCGCCTTCTACGACGTCTGTGTAAAGAGAGTAAGTATTGTTTTTTGGATGGACTCAGTCTTGTCTTGTCAACCTATTATTGTCCCACTTCCTGGCACGGGTTGTCGTCAACCCATTACTGTCCCACTGCTGGGCACGGGTCTTCTCTCGGAATGAGAGAGCTTAGGCCATAGTCCACCGCGCTGGCCAAGTGCGAATTGGTGGACTTCACACACCTCCGAGAACTTTTTTTTTTTAAAGAACTTTCGGGTGTGTAGGTTTCCTCACGATGTTTTCCTTCCTGGCACGGGTATTCTCTCAGAATGAGAGAGTTTTAGGTCACAGTCCTCCTCGTTGGCCGAGTGAAAATTGGTGAACTTTGACCTGACTTAGTCACGGTCTCTGAAATCTATAGGAAATGAATGGGAGGGTACTATTCAGGACCAATATCACCGGAACCAAACCGGAATTTACATCACACAACGTAAATGCTTTCATTTAAGCAGTTCTTCTAAATATTATGTTTTTTTTTGAGATGGGTAAAATATCCTTGTATAAAACTCCGATAACGCTTGATGCATTATCACATTATATATAACATACAATCCCTTATTGTCAATACAAGAAAATGTGTATTCCGGATTCACAAGTACGTATTTGAAATCAAAAGATATCGAGAACACTCCTTGTTAGCCAATAGCGGAAAGTGGACTGGCGTGCACAAAGTGTGTCATTCCTATAGACTCTATAGAGAATAAAGAGACGTGAGTACAAATAAATGTAGTCTTTCTATACCCTTAGTACGAGTTTACTGTGCCTTGAAGTAATCATGTTAACGTTTTCTCATCATTTCAAAGTAAATTGAAGTCAGGATCGAAAACGAAAAATTAAGCTTGCAATATAGATTAAAATGTGTAAGAGAAAACTTAAGCGTTGCTTGTTTGAAGAAGGTTTCAAGTGATTAACGTGGCCCACAGGTTCAAGCCAATTTATAACGTTTTGTATATAGAAGCTTCTATATTAGAAGTTGTAAACAAAAGACAATAATTTTGACAGTATTTTGTCACTGCCGAGTATTAGACTCTGATTCGTTAATAAGCTTTTCAAACTAAAGCAAGATATATGTGCATATATACATATAGATTGAGCAGTGATAACCTAATGGTTGACACTAGCTCTCTCAATCGGGAGGTCTGAGGTTTAAACCTAGGCAACACCACTGACTTATGTGCGTATTAGAAATTAATTATCACTGCTTTTCGATGAAGGAAAATATATGAGGAAACCTACATACCCGAGTGTTTAAAAAAAAATGTTCTCGGAGGTGTGTGAAGTCCACCAATTCAACTTCATTGCGACTTTTGTGTGACGATTATTAAAATTTTACTCTCATCATTTTGACATAACGCGTCTAAAGAAGTATAACTTCAAAAAAATTATCGGTAACACATACAAAATTGTTTGTGACTAGTGTAGACAGCAAATTACTAACAAATACTATTCATTCTAACATATAAGCTACTCCGAAACGATTTGATACGTATATGTGTATACGTCACATGGTTCTTGTATCAGCTCACTATTGAGGTTGGGTCGAGCTGTGCGGTTAGATTCCATTTAACTTTAGGGCGCGAACTCGCGAGTGCCACCCCACATCTTTATGCCTTAACGAGGGTGCTTATGAATTTAATTAATCCTCCTCGCGATGATTTAAGTACAAGTGAAATTATGTCTTTATTGCATTTGGGGAGCGGTGATTAAATTTTAAACGAACGCTCCCAAATGCCGAAGGTCGTGAAGTTGCAGCAGAATTTATTACAGCTGTATCAAAAAACTTGGACTGAAGCTTTAATTAATAGTCTCGTTAAAGTTATAATTTCGATTTTGCCTTCTGGCGCTACAATCCACAATTTGTCTTAAAAAGTATCATTCGTGGGTGTATTGAGTAATCGACCAGTTAGATCAGATAAGTCAGTACTATTTGACGTCGCTCATGAATGCAACGGGCAATGTAATCGAGAAGCCTTATCCGAGATCACGTGATATTCGCTTCTCGCGTTATTCACCTGGCACTGAAAGCCTCAGCCTTAAAATGAAATACACGAGTAGATATCCAATCCTAAAAGGCCACAAAATTTCGCTGCAAATTATAGAAAAAAATATCGGTACACATTAAACGCTGACGATGATTTCTTGCTAAGTTATATGAGCCGTTTCCGTCAATCCATTGGCATCTCACTGCTGGACCGGGGTCGAGTGTTCTCTCAAAATCTTAAAGTATTAGGTCTTATTTCACCACACTGGCCTTTTGAAAATTGTCATGCTTAACAAAATTTTAATAACTATTTTTTTAAACAGACTATGACCAAAGCCTATCTCATCTAGAGGAGACTCTACCCAACAGTGAAAAAATAATTGGTCCATAACATACATACACAATTGTGTGTATGTTTTCTCACGGTGGTTTCCTTCACAGTAGAGTGGTAATTAATTTCGAATAGGCACATCATTAAAAAAAATCATTGATGCTGCCTGGGACTGTATCTCAGACACTCCATTGAGAGGGCGACATTTAACTATTCGGATATCAATGTTCTATGTACAATATAACGTATATTTTAACATTTAACCAAAAGATTTTTTTGGGAATATACAATAGCCTGAAGCACATTTGGTACTTAGTTTCGTCTCGCTTTTATTCTTCTGCTTGCAAATGCATCCCTGTAAGAAAAAGACACGACTATGCGAGCACGGTAATGCCATTACGATCCATTAACAAGAGTATCTCGTACATTATGCAACCTGCACCACCCCTGAGTGACGTGTCAGATGTTATCTGCTGCTCTACGTTGTAAAGTTGGGCGTTTGTTTATTTAAACTATTCCGTATAAATCGCATTGAGTAATCGTTTGAATAGCAATGAAAACATTAGAACCCGGCAGGCGTTCTGCAAGAGTATTATTTCACTATAAATATATCTAAAACACGCTTTCTAAGCTCATAGCCTCACTCTAAGATTTTCTCCTGTGTCGTGGGTACCATGGACACACTCAAGACGTATACACAAACACCCAGACCCAGAGCATGAATATAAACTTATCATTCAGATAACTGTCTGGCCAGGAATCGACCCGGGACCCATAGCGCGTCAGACCGGTATGGTAACCGCTCCGCCACGCGGGTCGACAAAGTATTTAAATCTGTCCGTCCATCGATAGGCACTAGTATATAACCTTTTGCGGCGATTCCCTAAACGGTTAAGAGTTTTGGACGGCCACTAAGCAGCGATTTATAGAGAGATAGTTATAAGTTATCAATGTACCCGCTTAGATCAAAGCAAATCAAGTATTTAAAATTAATTAGATATATTCAATTTCAAAATTTAATCTCAGGAGACATGCGTTCAATAAGGCCTGGTTTTGTTGAATAAAATAGTATCGTGCATTTTTAGGCTTCCTAATTTTCATGTATTGATATAAATTATCGAGTTTTGAAACCGTCTTCCTTTCAGGAGGTAAATGGCTACTTGTAATTAAGCAACACTTTATATTTTTTAACGAATGTGGAGACTGTAATTGTTCATGATTTATTATTAATCGCATAAGTAACTATTACTAAAAATCTCGCGTTTATGCACCAGATCGTTAATTTGACATAACATATTCATAACTAAATACAACAAATTATAATCACCTACTAATTGTCAGGTAAAATATATGATCATTTTTTTGTTTTATAATATGGTAGAGTCACATCCACACAGTTGCGGAAATTACGCAAATTAATCGGATCTCATACTATTGCATTTTGTAAAAGTTGAATTTAATATGAAGACAATATAAAAAAAACCGAGTTTTTTTATTTAAATCGCATAATGATTGAAATGACTTGTATAAAATTATATTTCAGTGATTCCGTGTCTAAAGTTGGCATATAAAGAACATCAAAATGTATAACTTAAATCGCTAAGACTTTTCCAAATAACATCATATTATAATTTATAACGATATACTCTATATATTAAAACGTGAAGCAAAAACTTGGGTTACGTTTTTAACATACTTGCCGCGGACGGAGGAGTATAAAATTTTGCGCGTTTATAGTTGACGTAGAGGAGGAGTACGGAATGCTAATATTTTTTTCAAATAATGCATATAACATACATGAAATCAACTAAAAAGATATTACACCGTGCATTTGTTACTAACACATTCATAATAAACGAAATAAACATTCAATCATACAGACAAAAAAACACACAGACAAATGAAACACAGAACGAAAAGTCAGATGTCAAAATTGCAGCGTTGTCAATTAAACCTCTTTTTACCTTTCGGGTGTATTAAAAACTAAAAAAAATATATTTATTTGATTTTGGGAAATACTTAGGACAATATCAAGTTTAATTTTTGAATTGAATTACGGTCGAATATCGACCGTTGCGACAGGTGAATAGTATGTGTAAAATAATAAAACAATAAAATTGCGCGATAACGTTGTAAAAATCAGGTGCTTTGTTAGATATAGTGCCGAAAAACCAAAAGGAACGAAAGGTACGTATATGGTTTTAATTTCACAATACTTAATTAGTTTACAATAACAGGACACGAGTTATTTATCTTAGTCTTCCAGTTACCGGACCGGGACATCGTCGGATAAAATTTTAGCTTTATTTTAATTTGCTGAGTTATGAAAGGAAAGAAGTTTTACGGCATCATTAACTATTTTTAATAGTATTTTTAAGGCAAACGAAACGTCTTTCATAATTAATTACATGGTTTATTCAGTACAAAGTTTTCAGATTTATGAATAAACGTTTATTTACTTTTTATTACAAGTATTTGAGTAAGTTGCGTACAAAATGAGGTTTCTGTCATAGAATTTTATAGACGTAGTATTTTCTAGTACTAAGGTTTAAAAGGAGACGAGCCGAGCTACTAAAACTAAAAACACAGATACGTACAAACATGATACGTAAATGTGCATGTATGTTAGGCAATATATAACGTAAGGTTTCTGATCAACGCATTATTGTCCCGCTGCTGGGCACGGGTCTCAGAATGAAAGAGTTTTAGGCCATAGTCCACCACGCTGGCCAATTGCGAATTGGTGGACTTCACACACCTCCGAGAACTTTTTTTAAGAACTCTCGGGTGTGTAGGCTTCCACACCATGTTTTCCGCCACCAAAAAGCAGTGATAATTAATTTCGAATACGCACATAATCAAAAAAATCATTGGTGTCTGAGTTTGAACTTCGCACCTCCCGATCGAGACAGCAAGTTTCAAAAATTAGGCTATCACTGCTCTTAAACATAAGCTTTGGGAAGCAAAAATTGAGTATTTAAAGCTGTAAATTTTGTGTAAAACATAGATACGTTGACTCTTAAAGGTTTATATCCGAATTGTGATAGTTGTGTTGGCCTCGCAGAGGGTTCAGCAATAAAAGCGCAGAGCGTGGCCACAACGACCTCGTGGACGCAATTCCGGGCTGGAAGCGTAAGCCATAGTCTAAAATTTAACGTAATCGTATCGTATACAAATATATAAAATTGTAGTGCTGGTCCAAAACTCAATATAATTTTATACTTTTTAATGTGGATGTTTTTTAGAAACTTGTATCGTTAGGAAATATGTATGTTAATAAATTGATGAAAGTTCTATTATAAAATATACGTAAATGACTACGATTTTAGTTGTGCTTAGGCAGTACAATACATCTGATCTATTTTGTATAATATAATAGAATTTGAAAGCAACACCGTAACCCTAAGACAAAACAAAATAAAAACACGCGTTTTGAAGTTACACTGTTATTATCTGTTATAACATAATACGCTGTACACTTACTTTCAAATTTTTTAGGCCTAAGTTTTCCGCTGTATTTGTATAAAACAAAAAATGTCTAATTTGTTACAATTACTCTTTGCTTTAATAATTACCTATCTCCAAATCTTTTAGGCCTAAGTTTTCCGCTGTATTTGCATAAAACAAAAAAAATGTCTAATTTGTTACATTACTATTTGCTTGAATAATTACCTATCTCCAAATCTTTTAGGCTTAAGTTTTCCGCTGTATTTGCATAAAACAAAAAAAATATCTAATTTGTTACATTACTCTTTGCTTTAATAATTACAAATCTCCTCAACCCAAATGTCCTGTCATTCAGAATATGTTAGTAAGTTTGTAACATCCGCAAAAATGTATACCTATAAAAAAATTATATATTTTTACTGTGGCTTGGCCCCGGGGGCTGACGACTTTAAAACTGTTTTTGAGTAACATAAAATTTGTAGTTCTGATTGCATGCGGGCATACCCGCGTAGAGAAGCTTGTGCGAGACAAACAATGCACAAGCACATCATCACATGATACAGCGACAACGGAACACTTTTGAACTCGTAATTTATTTTGCTTTGTGATTTTTCATCGCGTCTCTCGGCCATGCCATTTGTAAAGTAACATTTCGGTCGCGGCTGCCACTTTTTATCCAGTTTCACGCGATGGTTTCATCCGATTTTTTTAAGCTAAGCCTATATTAAACCGGGGGCGAAAAATTTAGATGAAAGATACATATGTATATAATAAGTAGCGCAGCTAATGACAAATTAAAGTCTATGTTTGTAACAAGTATATGCGAAATTGCTCGTTTTATTTTATTCGGTTCCAAAGGTCTCAACTAAATATTCACGACGAGTTTAACTTTTAATACATTACATCAGTTTACTAGTATGTTTTTATGACACACTACCAATGTTATTTAAACTTGATTAAAATGATAGCATATTTTAGGCTATTAAGTAAATATTTGGTGATTAAGTCAGTTGAGAAACTTAACCAATGACTGCGTTGAACCTAGCTAGTAAGAGACCAGTTATTCAGTATCTGGATGCAATGCTTTAAATGTCCCACTGGTGACCTTCCCCACAACAGATTGGTGTAAGTATGACACAAACAAAAAGAAAGACCCGAAGAAATCTGTGGTAGCTGAACACGTACTAAATTCCGGTTCTAACTACTGGATTGAATTACATAAACCTCAAGTGAGCTCCGCAAATTATAATTACTTTTCACGTTTGGTAAGAGAAACAATCGAGATCAAAAACATCCACAGAACCTCAGAGAAAACGATTTCAAGTTAGCGCAAACGTGGAATCCAGCGATTGGTTTATGTAAATCACAAATAGTTCAAAGTTTGGTACGTAAAGATACAGTAAGTGTTGTGTGTCGTGATTTGAAACCTAAAAAAGAAAAAAATAAATAAACGTAGGGTAGGTAAGTTCGTCCCTGTAGTCCCGGGATCAGAATAGGGCTATGATATCCCTTGCCTGTCGTAAGATGCGACTAAAAGGGTGTTTTGGGGGATGCAGGGGGCACGAAGCTCAATCCGTTCAGCCAGGCAATCTCGGAAAGGACGGCGGTACACGTGCTTCTGAGCCCAGCCGCACACCTGGGAGGAGACCGATGGGGCAACGCGAGGAAGGGCGTAGGTAGGCGTAGGTACAACGTAGAGGGCGAGGAGGAGATGCAGTTGCGTTCCTTTGGAGATCCCTGAATTCTCTTTGTAACGACGAGGGGGGGGGGGGCTGGTGCGGTAAGAATCCCACATAACTCTGCGTCGTTCCAACTAAATCGGGTATTTTTTGAAACTTTGCCCCTCGACAAAAAAAGAAAAAGGGTAGATAGGTTAATCTACCACTAGTTATTAGTATTATTACTATTAAAATATGCCAATTCCGCGATAATATAGTCTAAAATCATATATGATACAAATACCACCCACGTTAAGCTTAAAAGACTTCTATTTAAGGACAAAGCTGGACCAAGTTACATGTGCTCTTAAACATGGAAGCTCCTAAAAATCCACTAGCGGCCAAACTCCAAGCTCTTGACTACTTGTATAAAATAAAAGTGAATCATGTCGATAAAACGTACTCGTACCAGCTTTATTCCTATGTCATCGCGTTCGTCACAATCGAGCCAGCAAGATTGCTTGACCGAATCTTTTGTTAAATGTTTAATATGGAAGTGATAATTCCACGCTAATCTACATAATTGATATAATAACATGATTCTCATAAAACATGGCTAAAGTTGTCTACATTAGGTTGACGAATGTTTTTAGTTTATTTTTATATTATTATTAATTAGTAATGATTTTTGAGACTTCCATGCTGATTTCAGGGCACATTTCGATTATAGATACTAATGCAGTTAAACATATTATTTTACTGTTAAAAGTGTGTAAAGCCTATGATATAAAAGATTTGATAATCGTTTATACCAGTTATTTTCGAATAAGGCCTTACTTACAATGTGTAGGAAGACGGCTGGCAGTAGATGATTTAATGCTACACAAAGGGTTACGTTTGTATATAATTATGTGGATTCTCATCAAGATTTCCTTTAAGGTTGATAGATTTTCCAAGTCACTGAACACTGCGTACAGATACATCGCTGGGATATAAGAACAAAATCTGCGTAAGCAATCAAAGCGACCGCAGATCGGGAAGGATATTCTGGTCTGGTTTCCACACGATTTGTCACGACAAATCAAGTACTCATACACACTCCACAGTGCTTTATAAATCTTAAAACATACTTCTATGAAACATGATGATATATGCTCAATTGATGGTTGTAAATTGATACACGCTTTCTACACTCATAGCCCCACACTAGGATTTTCTCCTGTGTCGTGGGTACCATGGACACACACAAAGACGAAAACACAAACACCCAGACCCAGAACAGGAATCTAAACTGATCATTCAGATACCCATCTAGCCGGGAATCGAACCCGGGACCCATTGCGTGTCAGACCGGTATGGTAACCGCTCGGCCACGCGGGTCGTCAAATTAATGTACAGCTGAAATATAGTAATTAATAATTACACTAGTCACCCGTCGCAACGGTCGAAATTCGACCGTAATTTAGATTAAATCACCCGTCGCAACGGTCGAAATTCGACCGTAATCATTATATTAATACGTGAAGCAAAAATTTGTGACGGATTTTTAAGTAATATGCCGCGGACGGATTAGTATGAAATTTTGCACGGTTATAGTGGACGTAGAGAAGGAGTGCAGAATGTTAATATTTTTTTCAAATAATGCATTTTTCATACATAAAATCAACTAAAAACACATTACACACACTGCCTTGCATTTGTCACAAACACATATGTACTTAGTAAATGAAAATGAAAAGACACAACGTCAAGAATGTCAGATGACATTTGATTTTTAATTTAAATTACGGTCGAATTTCGGCCGATGCTACGGGTGACTAGTTTAGATTAAAAGACTAAACTTCATATGGTTCAAAGTAGCACGAATATTTCGCAAATTCAAATAAATTATAATAATTTTCAAGTTATTTGAACGCACCCGTTAAAGGTAAAAAGAGGTTTAATTAGTTAAAGTGCATTTAAAAGCAATAGCGGGTATTTTGACAAAGACATCAGACATTTTTGATGTTATGTGTTTTCATAGTAAGACATTAAATGTTCTATTTTGTTTTTTATGTGTGTGTTTGTGTCGTATGCAAGCATACGACACAAACACATACATAATAGTGTGTATAATGCATGTTTAGTTGATATTAGGGACGTCTTATGCATTATTTGAAAGAAATATTACCATTTGTTAATCCTTCTCTACAACAACTGTAACCATGCATTATGTCATCTTTGTCCGTCCGCGGCAAGTAAAATGGAAATATCTATGTTGCGTACTATATTGTCATTACTTTTAAAGCAAACAGTTTTATAGTTTCTTGGAACTTAATTAAAATAGAGTCAACATAACTCATCCACCAAAAAAACATTAACCTAAATAAACCCGATAAGTGTTACTACTAGAATAGAATAGTTGATTACATTTAAAAGGCGGTAGAATCAGTACCTACGGTCCGACTAGGGAATACTACAGTCAAAGCTACGTCTAGCAATTCATGCTATTCGTTATAGGAGTATGGATGTCCGCTGACTGATATATCACGAATATCGTCATTCTCAATATTGCCAACGCATTGGTGATTGACTAAGGGAGAGTCTCTATTCAAGATGTTTACAGAAATCCATTGGGACCAAAGATTACGCATGATCGTGCGACTGCATGTTCGTTTATAATCGTCGATAGAAAATCATTGTCTTTAAAATAAGCTATGATGAAATTTTGTAATGGTACTTTGCTGTATGCAAATACCGAGGCTAGAGTTATAGGCATGAAGTTGTTGATAAGATGTATTGAAGACATTTCTTGATAAGAAATGTATTGAAGACGTTTCTTATCGACAACTTTATGTACAAAACTTTTAAATAAGGGTTGGTAAAATATTTGAGATTAAGCTTGTAAATTTTCCATCAATTTTCAAGGTGGTAGAACCAGTGTAGTTTGACCGGGGTAGTACCACCAACACACCTATTTCTAGCGTGAAGCATTTCTTGCGTATCGATAGAAGAGTGTAGTTACCGGCACACTTTCACATGAGGCGACCGTCATAGTCCTCGGGAGTAGCAACGCATCTTTGACTGCCTTCAGATGGAATCCATGTTATGTATGTAATTGATTACAGATGTCTATGGGCGGTAGAAACCACTTACCATTAGGTGGACTGGATGCTCGTTTGCTACTTCGGACAGATAGTCGTGGTGGTCCTCCACGGTTCGGTTTGCACGATCGTTCCTGCCGCGGACGTGCAAGATGTGGAATGAACTTCCTCCTGAGGTATTCCCGAGGTGCTACGACATGGGGTTCTTCAAGAAAGGTGTAAAGAGAGCTCTCCTCCAAAGCCGGCGATGCATTCGCGACTCTTCTGGTGTTGCACATGTCCATAGGTGACATTGACTGCTTTCCATCAGGTGGCCCGTCAGCCTTATCGTTAGGTCTTAATATAAAAAAAAAATGTCGCACCATTTACAAGTATGTATAACGTGAAATAATAAAATATTTAATTTGATTGCCTTCAATTATCTTGGATTATCATTAAACACTCGGCTTTAAATAAACTTGCCATTTTTTAAATTTTCATCATAATAGTAAAATAAAAGAGTTCTAATGCACATTGTTTGTATTTGCAACTCTGGCATGATAATAAAAAAGCGTCTCTTCCCTTATTTTTCTCTCATAGCAGGTGCCATGTTTAAATTACACATTTTTCGTACATAATTAGCGCATATAATTAGGTTGAATAAGTGAACAAATGTTATTATTAGCAATAAACCAAATCAAGTAACTACAACGCTTTTCATATTTGCTTTACAAAATGCACTCCGTATTTTCACAGCTCTAGTCTTACATGAACGGTATTTTTTCCGCCGCGTGTACTCTCGAAAATATTTTAGCACCACACCTATTGTTACGAGTCTTTCCGCTGCGTGATATAAAACACACAGTTTTGTACATAGGTATCTGCATTCCTCGTGAAAATTGGTATAAGTCGCATTTTTGTCAAATATTGACTTATTACTATATTTAGTAAAAAATAATTAAATGGACCAATAGGTCTATTTATAGATCCAGGAGGTCTTTAGGTAGCATCTAAAACAAGCAGAGATACAGATCTTTTCACATAACTCCAAAAAAAGTCAGAATATATTTTCCATCCATCCATCCATCAGCCCTTTGAGGTCCACTGCTGGACATAGGCCTCCCCTAAATGACGCCACTCCAACCGGTCCTGTGCCTTCTGAATCCAACGGTTTCCCGCTGTTCTCTTTAGATCATCGGCCCACCTGGAATATATTTTATTCACCAAGTATTACCTAATATATTCATAAAAACTATTTATTTCCTAAATTTAGTAAGGTATTTTCTAACTTTCCGTAATTTCTGTTCCATTGGCTATCATTTCATTAACAACAGAATGTCTGCCGAGGAGATCAATTGACACGATCGGATATTCTTCATCATTTAACTGAATAATCTTATTACTTTATCCATTTAGTCACAGACGTAATTTTAATGGGTAATTACTTTGAAAGAGTGTCACGGATAATGTTTTAATGGAATAGGTTACTGGAAGTTTAGTGAAAACATAATTTCTTTGGCATTAATCGCGAATAGATAAAACTATTTCATTATATTGAGTTATAAACATTAATACTAGCTATCACAGAAGAGGCATTTGTCCAGCTGTGGACTATAAAAAGCAGATTCGTACATGAATTAATCTAGACCCAGCTATGATTTTTAAGTACTCGATAAGTTTCTAGAAACATCGTTTAACTTTTTCTCACGAATCTACCCGTAAATTGCTCTAATTTTTGTGTTCAAACGTTTGAAATATTTTCTCAATTTTACAAACTAGCACTTTGACTTTTAAGCCCCAGGAGTCCTGTAACGTCGTCTATTTTATAAATGGGAAAAGAGATATATCGCGAAATGAATTGTATAACCCAATTTTCGCAGTCCCGCGCCACGTACGTGACTGTATGTTTAAATAGTTTAGTGCAAGCAATATGTGTGCTCTTCTCACTCAACCAAATATTCTAATTTAGTTTTTGATGCGTTATACTTGTTCGACCCGAAAATGTGAGGACTATTTATGTTGTATTGCATTTTACCATGTTTTATAATTTTATTTACCAGCTTTATTTTCGTAACTAGGGTCAAAATAAACAACGGACAATCTATTGTTATCAAAATTGATTATCAATATTCACTTAAATCGTGCAATATATAAACGTAACATTGGTTATGAAAAACGTGCATTGTATAGAGACCCTATTAGAACGCAGTCATTTCATTCAGAATTTTATTTGGATTTTTACGCTAATACTTTTTTCTTAAGAACTGAAAAACAGTAATAGCCTAATGGTTGGAACTTGCCCTCTCAATCGAGAGGTCCGAGGTTCAAACCTAGGCACGCACCTCTGACTAAACTTGTGTGCGTAATAGAAATTAATTATCGCTGCTTTTCGGTTAAGGAAACATCGTGAGGAAATTTACACACCCGAGAGTTCTTTAAAAAAAAATGTTAAGTCTACCAATTTGCATTTGCCCAGCGCGGTGGACTATAGCCAAAAAACTCTCATTCTGAGAGAAGACCCCGTGGCCAGCAGGGAGACAATAATGGGTTGACGAGAACTTTTTCTAATAAAAGCGTTTAAGAAAAATAGATGCATTGAATAAAAATAAGATTTATATTGGGCTTTTATATAAGATACTTTGAAAGCATTTTGGCATTTTTTTATTCTATTGAAATTACAGCAAACGAGCACGTAGTCCTACCTACTGGTAAGTGGTCACTGCCACTGCAAGCAACTTCATACAGAACATATTCTATCTGAAGTCAATCACAGATGCGTTGTTACTACCGACGATGAACGACGAAGATGGTTGCCTCATTTGAAAGCAAGGCAACCACACCCTTCCACCGAAACGGAAGAACATTGCATATATGCTAGAAATAAGCGTTAGAACTAATTGCATAATAGGTCATTGAAATAGTACGTGGTTCAACGTTTTTAATCATTGGATAACTGATCGCGAAATATAAATATCATCATCCATCCATCCATCAGCCTATGTAAGCCCACTGCTGGACATAGGCCTTCCCAAATCTGCGCCACTTCGATCGGTCCTGAGCCATCTGAATCCAGCGGTTACCCGCCGTCTTCTTCAGGTCATCAGTCCACCTGGTCGAGGGGCGGCCTACACTCCTTTTTCCCAGACGTGGTATATAAATGTATAAATGTCAACGAGCTGATAAATAAAACCATGTTACATAACTCGAATATAATACATTTTCTTCACGTTAAATAGAATATTACGTAAGTCTAATTAAGTAACGTTTAAATACGTTTCAGTGATGAATGAGAAGAAACCATATAAAAGTTTTATTGCCCATTCTTGACACTAATTGCCTTATTATTATTACGATTACGTCCACCTCGCAGCTTTGTCATAATAATGGCAATTTTAATACCAATGTCGTCTTAATATTTTACTTGATGTGATATCAAGAATTATTAGCTATTCTAACGACATTTTAATTTACTGCGTTAACGCAAATGTATATTTTTCTAAGAAATATCAAGATTTTAATCCATACCCTAGGTAATTAGTTAGCGATCTTTTATATCCAATGATTGTAAAAACACGGAGCGCTTAGTTTAAATAATGTAAAGTACCTATTCACTCATAACCAAAAAGTAACAAAAAACTCTAAATTAAAACAAAATAGTTTTCTCTAAAATTGACGATCTTATATGTTAAAATGAAAATTGAAACTACCTTTCTTCAGACGCAGTCATCACTATGCCAAAAAGTGTAATTATAAAAATGTTATAATTATTTTTAGGTTGAGTAATTTCAAAGCAATACACTGCGATGAAAAATATCTTATGAGTAATAAAAGCATATGTTAACTATATGGTTATTTAAATTATAAACGGCACTGTTGATTCATATACTTGATACATAGTTCTACTCACTATGTACATTCGATCAAATATGACCCACAAGATATTTGAACAATGTGAATTGTTTTCTTGTTTATTCGGAGGAAAGAAAACCTCCCATACAAGCGAGCTCAAAGCGTAGAATAACTTGGCGGAAAAGAAAAAAGCAAACAAGTCGTTGCGCGCTACGGAACCTAATGTCTGCTGGAAAACTTTCCAGCTCTTTGTCTCGCTTCCCTCCAAACAAATTAGGATACAGCCGTACTATGATTTCCCGGAAACAAAAATGTGGCTGGAATATACGTTATATTGAGATTTCGCGTGTGAAAAGAAAATGAATTGTACTGCAATTGCCGATTGTTATAAATCATGGATTATAAAGAAAAATAGTAATGGAGTTGCCTGTAAGAACATCTACTTGATATGTAAATAATTAATTTTATTCTTAAAATAATTGAAAAAATCATGTGTAACAATGCATAGGAGCAAAACTGTTATTTTATTATCGACGATTCTATAGTTCTACAACAAATAGTGTATAAATCTGATTAAGATCAACAATTAAACCAGCGCCGTGGTGCAACGCGCCATGGCATGAATGCTGAGAGAGTACCAACTCTCACACCGCGACATACATCTATAGGGAACTTTTAAATATATCTATATATATAAAAGCGAAAGATCACTCACTCACTCATCACGAAATCTCAGAAACTACAAGTGCTAGGATTATCAAATATTGCATGCGGGTTCTTTTAAGGACGTAAGTGCTCACTAAGAAGGGATTTTATGAAATTCAACCCCTAAGGGGGTGAAGTGGGAAAAACTTTGTGATACATTGATTTAAACAATGGCGGAGCCACGGGTACTGCTAGTTATAGTATATTTCGAAGGTTAAAATTATATATATCCTATATATTAATTCTATAGTGTTAAGTTTTCATGTTATGTCCTGTGTTTGTTTATTGTATCTTGTTTATCTCTTCTCCTTTCACTGTTATAATAATTATTAATTATAATGTTGTTCCTTTATGTTGTATGTAAGTTGCGTTTGGGAATAAAGTTTTATATTTCTATAATTACTATCGACTTCATGTAAACATAATAAAATGATATTTTCTGGTATTTTGAAGAGAACTAGTTAGTCATTCAGTGTTCCTTATAATGCAATACCGTAAATCAATTATGGATTTAGAGCTTCATTATAAAATTCATTATAAAAATATCAACATAAACCGGTTGTCAGAAATATAAATATTTTCTAGGCCACATCGATACATACAAAAAGTGATGAATAATACAAATATTCTCTGAACGATGACGGAAGTAACATCTCCACATCAATAAAACGGGTATAAAATTGTGTAAAAGATTAGACCGACATTCTATCAAAGGGAAGTGGCGTAGAAAAGATTGAATGAACCAATGGATATAAATAAACTCTGTATATGTTTTTTCACTGATATTTCGGTCCATGTTACGCAACATTTGGAAAGGTATAAAACTTTCCTCAAAATAGTTATGAATCAGATAATATAATATAAGTCAAATATTAGCATCTGTCGGCGATTTAATTCGTGTGAATCATCTAATATATAAAATTCTCGTATCACAGTTTTAGGGTTTAAACTCCTCCGAAGCGGCTTGATCGATTTTGATGAAATTTTATATGTATATTTAGTAGGTATGAGAATAGGTCAACAGCAAATTTTACACCCTTAACTTTTAAGGGTAGTTCACTCTGAGAGTGGTTTAATTTGATCTTTAACTCTTCAACCCTAATAATCAAGAGTGTTGCAAGGGTGAGACATAGGAGTTAGCCATTTCGTCCCTGTAGTTCCGGGATCAGAATAGGGCTTTTTTTTTTTTTTAAAGGGCTTCCGAGGTCGCGGGTGGCTAGAGTGTGAGCTCGAACCGTTCGCTCAGTCGATCCTTCGAAGAACGGCGGCATGTGTGGTCGCATACCGTCGTAAAGACCAGACGGAGTGGTGAGCTCAGCCTCTTACGTCACCTGGGAAGAGCCCGATGGGGCAACGTGTTCAGAGGACTCCGGTTGCTTTCCTTTGGAGATCCCGGAGTCCTCTTTGTAGAGCTGAGGACGGACACCAAGGGGGTTTTAGTGCAATAAAAATCCCACACAACCCTTCGTCGATTCCACAATGTCGGGCACCTTTTGAAGGTTTCCCCCTCGAGAGCATACAAAGGAGTAAGTCATTTGTGGCTTACGCATATATGACATACTATGTATTAAATACATATGATGAAAAAATTTACCTTCAACTCCTTTACTTTGATGAAGCAGGGTATTTCAGGCCTAGCCCATAAGAGTTGACCAATTATTATTAATTAGATGCTTGATGAAAAACTTGATTTTCGACTCCTCTGCTTTCATTAAGTGCTTCAATCATTCTTAACCGTAGATGTTAATGTTATTTGGTCTTGGAATTACTTTTTATGTTGTGGTTTAGGTTAGATTTAACTGGAGCTTTTTAAATAGGATTAGTTAGGTTGTGTTGGAAAATATAAGAAAACACAAAAACTTAGCGAGCAGAGAACGAAAGCGTCCTGCGAGCGGGCGCACTTAGTTCATGTAAATTATTTACATTTATTACCCTAATAAAAATAAACTTAATATTCTTTTTTATTATTGAAGTGAAACTTCTTAATCGGGGTTGGAAAAAAATTTAGTGTAACATTTTTTCGTTACGCGCCATCTTTTTCTGTTACGCGCCATTATCCGTTACGTTACGTTACGTTATCCCTACCACGCGTGATATTAGATAGATTATTATAGATTAGATTATTACATAAAGTTTAATAAAAGCCTTTTATTAAACTTAACCTAATTTAACTTTATTTAACCAATTTCTGTAAAGTTGCATATAGTAAATTATTTTTTGAAAAATAACGTCATAAAGAAGTTTCACTTCTTACGAGTGTACGCTAGTACACACACACATTTTTTTTTTAATCTGAAGTCTAATCTTTCTTTGGCGAAACGAATTTCGCTGGGTCAGCTAGTAACATATATAAAAATATAATACAAATTTCAGCCCCCAGGCGATAAAGTTTCTAAGAAGACCACAATAGCCGTTATTTTTATTCCGAATCAAAAACACGTGTATTTAAAATTTTACGCTTGACACTTAAGGACTTTTATAAAAACGTTAAACTCCTACTTTACCCCGTTTTTGTGGAATTTCCAAAAATACTTTTTCAATGTTTGCCTGCTGTGTGAGCGAGTGAGCAAACATTGAGTATTCTCGGTGTGAGAGTTCGTTTCGATTTGGCCAATTTAATTCTAACTAAAAGCCTACATCTAAAATTTTCCGTTTCTGCTTGTAAAAGGGATAAAGTTTTATGCAATCGTTATATTCCTATTTTACTATCTTCGGGATGGAATTCTTGAAAATATTGCTTTATTTTTTATTCTTTAATTTCGTTTAGAAACATTTTTATCTAAGATAGACGCTAAATTGAAGAATAACTGATTTGAGATAAATGTTATAATTAATAACTGTTTCATTTTTCATAAACTTTTTTTCCCTAAATAAAAAAAAACTACCACAATACACGTATTTCATCAGGTTTTATTTAACAAAAACTTCAAAATTATTATATCACTATTTATGAAAAATCTTAGCCTCATAGTAGTAGAAATATGTAAATTTTTATCAATTTTATCCAACTTCAACACTGGAAAGATTCATTGTAAAGATCAAAACAAGACCTGTCATTTGCTATGTTCGTTCAGTCAGATTTTTAGGACCTGATTCGCGTTTGCAACAGTTTTGCATAGTTGCACGTTGCAAGCATAGTTGAACGTTTTATTTTTGTTGTTGGAAAATCTTTTTTGGCCGTCCTATTCTTAAAAAGGAATACGGAGCGCTAGAAAAAAATTGATCACATAAAACACAATAGACTAAATACGTTTAAGAACCTGAGGCTTAAATATAACCTCGGGCCGCTAAATATTGGGAAAAAGGGGGGCGGGAGGCGTTATATTGTTGGCTTTGCATAAAGCTGGTGAACTTTCGATAAACGTGTTACCAACAAACAGTCATCGATTCCCCGGCAATATATGCTCAAACCACTAATTACGGAAATAATTGTTTGTCATTATTATCTATGGATGACGGTTCCTTTTAATATTTCAATTCATTGTTAAGTAAATCAATATTATGTAGATACAGGTACTTCATCCTCATCCTTATTTAGCACATTTTAGCACTTAGAATATTTCGTATAGTAGCAGTTTTTTATTGAAGTGAAACTTCTTTATCGGGGTTGGAAAAAAATTTAGTGTAACATTTTTTCGTCACGCGCCATCTTTTTCTGTTACGCGCCATCTTTTTTTTCCGTTACGCGCCATCTTTTTCTTATCCCTACCACGCGTGATATTAGATAGATTATTATAGATTAGATTGTTAGATAAAGTTTAATAAAAGCCTTTTATTAAACTTTATCTAATTTAACTTTATTTAACCAATTTCTGTAAAGTTGCATATAGTAAATTATTTTTTGAAAAATAACGTCAGAGAAAAAAATCGAAACAAGTTTCACTTCTTACGAGTGTACGCTAGTACACGCACACATTTTTTTGCTTTATAACTTCTGAATATTTTCAATGTTTTTCATCTTAAAGTAATTGCATAAAATGTTAACTTTGATAAGTAGGAAATTCTACTTATGTTAATTAAAGACAATTGACCGTTAAATAAATTAATTCAAACAGCATATATTTATATTGTATATTTTAGTTGTCACTCCTGTCAAAGCATGTAAAGTACATGTAGAAATTAAATCAAATGACCGACATAAGCTGAAAAATACTATGTAGGGACAATTTCCAGAGTTCGTTTCGTTTTATATTGATTGTGTACATAGCATAAATAAATTAAAAATGTGTGTCAGTTTACTCCTTAAATCGGATTGTCTAAACAGACGCAAAGAGTTTATTTAACTGAAAAAAGATTGATACCACATGAAAGGGTAAACTAACAAATTAATGAAAAACTGAATTACAATACTAATTATTGATATTTATAACAAAACAGCAATATAAGTACGTCGACTGACAGAAGTAAACAAGCACCATAACATATAGGTATAGTCACTTTGCAGCATGCCCTATGTATGTCTTAATACACTCACAACCAAATTAGAAAGTACGCACCAAAAACGTAACGAGGTCATTCATCAGTAGATTTTACTCCCCACACTATTCTCCTTACCCCAAAAATATGTATGTTATTGTTTTACAAGCAAGGTGGTGAAAAAAGTATGGCTCCACCACCGCCATACGCAAACGTAAAAACTGATTCATGCTATTTCTAGTGTAAATCTGGTCTTGTGTTACGCTTACCTGGTGAGGTTGTTAGCACACTTTCTTATGAGGCGACCATATTAGTACTAAGGAATCGCAATAGCAAAATACCTGTGATTAACTTCAAATTGAATATCAATTTTATAAAGCTGGTTATAGATTTCCATGGACAGCAGTGACCACTTACCATTACGTGAACTGCTCGTGTGTGCTCGTTTGCTACTTCAGTAGTAAAAAAATCTAATAGAGTTTAAGTGGGGTACAACACATTATTGTCCCACTGCTGGGCATGGGTCTTCTCTCAGAACGAGAGAGTTTTAGGCCAAAGTCCACGGCTCTGGCCGAGTGCGAATTGGTGGACTTCACATACCTTCGAAAACTTTTTTTTTAAGAACTCTCGGGTGTGTAGGTTTCCTCTCGATGTTTTCCTTCACCGGAAGCAGTGATAATTAATTTCTAATACGCACATAAATCAGGTGCGTGCCTGGGTTTGAACCTCTGACCTGCCGATTGAGAGGGTTTCAACTATTAGGCTATCACTGCTCTAGAGCTTAAGTAGTTACTAGTAAGTAAGCGTAACAAATACCGGAAAGAAGTACCACTGTTTCAATTCTGTGATTGCTCATTCAATGGAATTCTGTAATGCAAGAGAATAGCATAAATTGATCGACAATTGCACTCACGTTCGCATTGTGAGTCTAACTCATCTCAAATTCGCTTTACCGCGAAAATATTACCTCGGTATGAATATATTGACAACGTAAACATTATGAATGGAAGCAATGGAAAGCAAGTACATTAAAGTAATTGGTATTTACGGTTTTAATTGTAAGTTGTATGTACCTTTTGTTCGTCCATTTTAGCGTTGTGCATAAATATTAGGATATGTTTATTTACAGGATTATGTTTTGGGATTTAGAGAATTTATGCCAGCAGACATAAATAACTGAACCTACACTAATCAACAATATCTGGCTAAGTGGGAGTCGAACTTGCAAATAAAGGGTTCCGTACGATTATCTATTAAAAAACCGGCCAAGTCTAAGTCGGACTCGCACACGAAGGGTTCCATACCATAATCTTTAAAAAACGGCAAATAATTTACGTTTGCTGTATGGGTTCCCTTAAGTATTTATTTTATTCCATTATTACTATTTTTGTGTTATTTGCAATATCATCTGAGAAAATTGAAATTGTTTAGCTATTACGATTCATGAGATACAGCCTCATGACATACAGACACACAGATTGACGGACAGCGGACTCCGCTGTCCGTCAATCTGTCTATCGGTCTATCTTAGAAATAGAGATCAGTTTTTACCCTTTGAATACGGAATCCTAAAAAGAAGAGAGATTGAGAATTTAATCTAGAACTCATTACACAGCAGTACTTTTCTTTATATACCACTAGTTGACTCGGCGAACTTCGTTCTGCTTAAAAGTAAAAAAAATGAAATTATCGGTTTTTCTCTACAATATTATGCATATATTATACAAAAAAACCTTCCTTTAGATTCACTCTATCTATTATAAAAAAACTGCATCAAAACCCGTAGTGTAGTTTTGACGATCTAAGCGTACATAGGGACAGACAGCGGGAAGCTACTTTGTTTTATACTATGTAGTTATAATCATCGGATTATTTATTAGGGCTGCACGAAAATACCTAATATTAACACTAGTTAAATAACCCTTTTGAAATGCTCAATTCAAATGTAATTACTAAAAAAACATTCGAAGCTCGTTATAAAAATCTTGGTTCTGTTTTTTCGAGAGCTGGAAGTTCTTGCACCGAGAATACTGCAACATCCACTTAGTTAATCAACTAAGAGGAAGAACTTCTTTTTTAACCGACTTCCAAAAAGGAGGAGGTTATCAATTCGTCTGTATTTTTTTTTTTTTTTTTTATATTTGTTACTCGATTTCTCCGCACTGGGTGAACCGATTTAGATGATTTTTTTTTTATTTGAAAGGTAGTGCGTGTCATAGGGTCCCATTTTTTTTTAGTATTTTTTTGACAAGGGCATCTATAAGAAAAACGCATAAGTCTTAAATTTGCATTTTCAATGTGCCCGATAAATGTATGAATAACTCAATATCCCGCCAACCGATTTTGATGATTCTTTTTTTATTAGAAAGGATGTACTTCAGGGGTAGTCTGATAAGAGTTTGATAAGGTTCTAATCATAGGATCTTAAACTTTTTGGAGCAAAATAATAAAATTAGTGATAGTCTGCCGAACCTTAGCTGCAGAAGTCCAATTGAGTAAAATATAGAATAAAATTACTAAGTAGGTATTTACTATGAAAAATTTGACCTTCAACTCTTCAATCCTGATGATGCAGGGGTACTGCTAGCCTGAACTATAAAAGTTGGTCATTTGATGTTTACGAATATATAATGGAATTGATAAGCAAATTCATGGGACAAAAATTTGACCTTCAACTCCTCAACCCTGATGATGCAGGGGTACTTCAAGCCAAAACCACAAGAGTAAGCCATTTGGTGCTTACGTATATGTTATAAGATTACTGAGCAGAAATATAAGATGAAAAATTTGACCTTCAACTCCTCAATTCTGATGATGCAGAATACTGCAAGCCTAAACCATAGGAGTTGGCTATTTGGTGCTTACGGGTATGTATTAAAATTACTAAGCAAAGACACAAGATGAAAGTTTTGACCTTCAACTCCTCAGCCCTGATGATGCAGGGTACTGCATGCCTAAGCCATACAAGTTGGCCACCTGGTGCTTACGTGTATATTATAAGATTACTGAGCAAACATATTAGATGGAAAATTTGTCATGTTATGACTAAGATTTAGCTTTAAATTTAAATGTATTGTGGGTTAGGTTAGGTTGGAACATAAAAGAAAACATAAAAACTAAGCGAGCAGGGCGCGGCAGCGCCCTGCGAGCGGGTGCGTTCAGTTCGTATGAATTGATAGTGTTGTATGTTGTGTCTAAGCTTATGTTTAATTTGTTATTTTATGTTGATGTTTATTTAATGTTTGCATATGTGTATGCACAAAGCAAACTTAGCGATTTTATTTTAATACAAATAGATGAATATCGTCACTAAAAAGCATGAAATAAAAATTTTTTGACAAAAAATATCCACCGACTTCCATGCCACAAAAAAGTTAAAAATAATTTAAATATATTTTAGTTTAAAACATACTCAGTACTTAGGACATAGTTCTGAAGTCGGTGCTCATATAGGACATAGTTACCGTCGTCCAGCGAAATATGTCGAGCACCGACTTCAGGACTATGTCCTAAGTACTGAGTATGTTTTAAACTAAAATATATTTAAATTATTTTTAACTTTTTTGTGGCATGGAAGTCGGTGGATATTTTTTTGTCAAAAATTTTTTATGGCTTATCTCGTCCTTACCAATTTTTACGGGACACACAGTCACGCGCGTCTATCACTAAATAGTATAACACAAAGTCGCTTCCCGTTGTCTGTCGCTATGTATGCTTAGATCTTTAAAAGTACGCTGTGGATATTAATGATTTTTTAATAGATAGAGTGATTAAAGAGGAAGGTTTTCATGTATAATACTTGTATATTATAGTGGAAAAACACTGGTAATTTTAGATTTTTGACTTTTAAGCGTAATGAAGTTCGTCGGGTCAGCTAGTTGAGATATAAATCATTCATTCGTTGTTATACTGAACGTTAAATAAAATTTAATCCAAACGCGACATTAATTGAACAGACTGAAAAGAAACAACCAGTTTGTTGGTTTTCTTCGTATATATTTTTTCTTTGACAAGATAGTTTACCGTTCTGTTTTAAAATGGAATATTAACGCCATAAGTGTTTTTAATACTATTATACTAATACTATAGAAGATTATTGAAATAAATACATCTAGTTAAAACGTAGCTTTATTTAAAGGCGATATTTTCAAAAGTCGACTATTTTGTTTTAAAACTCCTTATTTATCCCTTATTTATTCCCTATTTATTTTATTTTTGTCTTACCAAATAACTATCACCTAATCCTATTCGGCTAACCTAATAAATTGTTTACCGATAAGATTAACGAGAATATAATGAATCAGCCAAAAATATAATTGTATTTTCTCTCTCATTTCTATATATCATTTTTGCTTTTGAACGGACTGCTAGCCATCATTTTATAAGAAAGGAACAAAACGGAGATATTCGATTAAAATCATTTATTTACTAACTGAACCCCGCAGCTCCGCCCGCGTATCGATTGTGATCGACCCGATGATGTATCGATTGTCCCGTGGGAATAAGGTATTTTCCCACAGTAAAAAGTAACCTATATGCTAATCCAGGGTGTCATGTAACTCTCTAGGTATTTTATGAAAATCGCTCCAGCCGTTTAGACGTGCAGAAGTAACAAACATACAAACTCACACACTTTCGCTTTTATAATATTAGTATGGCTAGTATGATAATATTAGTATGACGAAGTATCATGATACGTAAAACATAATGTCTAAGAATCTACATAACATAACGACGAGTCTCAATTAGTTGTCAATATTGTTATTTATATTTAAATAGATTTCCTAATAAAATATCAAGCAAAGTCTTTCAAATTGTAAATAACATGCAATGGGATATCAATGACGTGATGCACTCACTTTTGGTAATCTTTCAGAACCATTTGCTTTATTTGGAGTTTAGGTGCATTCATCTTTCACGAAGATGTATGACCCCTTGTCTGCATTTTGTGCAACTCTGTGGGAATAACAGGTGCGCTTGATATTGCATGAGCATCTAGGTGTTTAATGGTTTTTCTAAGATGAAGATAAACAGTTTGGTCGCGTGAAGCTTTACTTTAAACTAGATTTTCATGCACGGTTTAACAGCTACATATTCGCACTTTTTAATTGTAGGTAGGTAGCCGATAATGTCTACTAGGATACTTGCTTTAAATATCTTAGAAAAAAATAACTTTGTGCTTGAGCTGTCAACCCATTATTGCACAATTTCTAGGCACGAGTCTTCTCTTAGACCATAAACCAGTGCGCTAGCCAAGTGCGAATTGGAAGTTAACTTAGTATTATCTGCAGTGGGTGCATCTGGGTCATTATCTACAGTGGAGTTTCTCAAATTCCAGTAACAACATTTGGTATAACACGTAAACTACCCTCGTTCGTAACTTTTTTTTAAATAAGCGAATTTTTTTTATATTTTTAAACGAAAACTAAATACTTTTAACTACACTGTTTATAGCGCTCGTATTTCTGAATGTTATACAATTCACTGAACACTAGCAGCAAAATATAACGACACCAGCCAGTTAGCATACTCCGTGCTTTTCAAATAGAACCGCCCATTGCGCGAACTCTTATCGCCCTCATAAAAATTGGATATAATTCAACTACTCAGAAAACCAACGTGAAATACGCTCTTTTTCATGGCCCTGGTAACCTCCAAACAATATTTTATACATTACACCCTGTTGGCCAGTCGTAAAGTTATTACCACTGCGGAAAGTTCATTCATTCCTTGAAATGTGTAGTCACAGCGAAATAACTGGACAATAAAATTGAGGATAATACAAAGTCTCGCACGAGGCCAAGAAAACGGCCAAAATCTAAACACGTTTTGTTCGTAAGTAGCAAAAAAGTATATCCCATTTGCAAATCAACATATCAAATTGGATCTTAGATTGAAGTAGAATAAGCTTTAATGTAAAATGGTTGGTAGTTATGTACAATTTTTTACTTCTCTATATGTTTTTTGCATGAGTACAATGGGATCAAATCTTATTCTGGGCTAATTAATTATTATATTTGAAAATTATGCCGTTACTGTTTGTTTATGTGACTCCGTCAGCTTCTATCTCTTTTATCATGGTAAAGAGTTTTCTACCTTTATAATTTTATTTAGATTCGATCAAAAGTCTTTGCATGAAAGAGTCACAAATGAAGGTACATCCATCCATTCTTACATACTTTCAACTTTATAATATTAGTACGAAGCGGTCCTCGGTACGACGGACCTAGTGAGAAGATTCAAATGGACTAAGCCCTTTGCTAAGCTAGTGTTAGTGAAAGAGTGACTTAATTAAATCATAGAACACAATAACAATTTGTCTACCCCTTAATGTTAGAACAAAAAAGGGCAGTGTCAGTGGATGCCTCTTTCAATAAACAATTATTTAGCAGTTTAAGATAGATTAGAACTCATTATCTTTATATAAGGCTAGATTGTATAAATAATATTTAACATGAAGTACCCTATTACTCAATCGGTACTTTATATATATGAAAAAGTACGAAGCGGTAATTAAATTTCTTACAATTTCATGATGAAAATAATTTAGATCAGAGCAAGTGTGTTTGGAGTAAAATATTCTTGCAAAGCAGTAAAACATTTATAGGTCGACCGCGGTGATGAATTGGTTGGGACGGCGACTGCAGGCAAAGATTCTAATTTAATCCCTTTGAATCGAGCCGAGATGGAGAATTTTGACAAATCCCATTAGAATTTCAAAAACTTCGCGAAAGTTATGCTAAGGCTTAATTTGAATTCTATGTTGCATTCAAAATTACGGATAATCAGATCAATTATGGGTTAAAAAGGGACAAATTGAATTTCTCAAATAGTTAGATATTTGAGATATTATTAAATATACAGGCGCAGTAATTGCGCTTATTGGCATCAACTATTGTAGCATTTATTATTTAAATTTGTTCCCTTGGAGTTCGTGATCTAAAGAATACGTATATCAAAATAATAATGTTATCCTTTTTACGAGTTCAATTACGTGACAAAAGATATATTTTTGCTACACGCTTTTACAGTCAAGGCCCCAAATTGGATTCTCTGTAATGTGAGTGTCATATATGGACACACAAACATCTGAAAGTATAATTTTGAATGTATTTATGCCGAAACCGATATTTATTCTATTGTTGATCTAATATTATGTGAGGCGACGTAAATACACTTGATTTGTAATTCCTCATGTTATTTATTACTAGTAATAAATAACATGAGGCTTGTGTGATGTGTGCTTTGGTTTCACCCACATTAACAAAATTGTAACATATCTTGAAATTCTAAATAAAATCCAGGAAATTGTATCTTCCTATGTATTTTCACCGCGCGTAACTTGCGTGTTAGTTAGTCACTAACATGCAATTCTGCGATCACCTACACGCACGTTAGGCGTGGTGACTATTGACAAAGCCCCTATTAGGAGACGGTCATGTCTAGTAGCAGATCTCAAAAGGCTCATGCCATCGTAGTAAAGAAGCAAAACCACTGAAGATTTAAAGTAATTTTTACCTACAGTTCGATACATAAATCATCTTTATTTTTATTAGTTTTTAAACGTTATAAAAAAATAGAGCCCTGTTATAGACAGATACATAGCAGAGGTTGACTAATAGAGTAAGGGTTTTACCCTTAGGGTATGGACCCCTAAAAAAGGAATACAATAAATATAGCCACATAAAATACCTAATGCGTAGCGTGTGTTACGTAATAAGTATATCAAAATAAGAATAAAGCTTAGTAGATTAAATAATACGTTATTGTATTAAGCTTCACCAAAACTGCTGTATTGGAAATACAATAATTACAGGACATGATAACTCTTACGTGAACAAAGAGACAATCATCTATGTAAGGAAGTATTTTCATAATATTTAATATTTTTTTTTATTCACATTTAGGTAAGTAATTTTATACATTTTAAATTGATTAGACCGCCTGTTGTACTTTACATTGTGACTTTCGTTCTTGTTACTTATGTTTTGGTGTACAATAATGAAATTTTGTATTGAATTGTATTTTGCTAGTCATGTAACCAATATCATTATTTGTGCATTCGCGGATGCGAATATCCGTTACCGACATTCGCGAAAGTGAATGCTGATTTTTTCGGTTATTGGTAAAGGGGGCCAAGGGATTTGACGAGCTTTTTTGTAGGTGAAAGTGCAGTTCGATTTTAAGTTGGATAGATTTTGCGACCTTTTTTGCGAAGCATTGCAATTAAATATTCGCACCAATTCTTGCGAATGCGAACATCTAAAAACATCTTTTCGGCATACTTTTATATGAGGCGACCATCATAGTCCTCAGGAGTAGCATCTGTGATTGACTTCAGATGGAACCCATGTGTTGCACAAAGTTGACCACTTATCATCGGGTGGACTGTATGCTCGTTTGCTACTTCAACCAGATAAAAAAATGCAAATATTCGCGAATGCGAATGTTGTTGACATCACTATTTTCTACATTTGTTTCATCAAAATGTTTGTTTAGTAATCACGAGTTCACCAGCTGATTTCGAAACTACAACAGTGCATTTCGAACTTGCTTACGTAAAGGATGTTTGGCGCGATCTTGGAATGCCTATTGTCGCTCTCCAGTTGAATGTGTGTTTGCCAGAACCACTGCAATGGCTGTTAGACTAACCGCGTGGATGTTTTTGTCTTTGTTTTTTATACGCTGTGTTATGGTAAGCAATGAATTTTGTTTAAACTTTTCGCTATTGCTAGTCGCTGTGCTCGGATTTTGAACTAACTGTAAAACAGTTTAGTGACGTAACAGTTTAAAAACTATAGTTTCACGATCCGAGTTTTTATAGAAACAGTTTTTTTTTTAACTTGGTCTTTCCTTTCGGTTTATGAAGGAAATTTAAGAACGTTCGAAAAGATGTTCTAGATGTCAAGAATTGTTATCTTACTGTCATACGAACTATGTCGTTTTAAAAAAATGTATGTTAGTTATCTCAAGTGATTTTTTTTCTTTAGGATTCAACTTTGGTGACATAACTGTGAAACTTATTATACCCGAAAATCAGTATATGCATTAAATCACTTTGTTAAATAGACATCCCATTTTTGGCCTTAGTGGAAGCAGATCAAGACTGACCATAATGAATGAAATGAAATGAAATGAAATGAAATGAAATGTCTTTATTTCGTATAGGCCTGCGGGGGCACTTACAAATTGTCAGTTACATTTTTTTTCTTACACTACCACCGAATAACAATGATATCATAAACTGCATATTTAATAACATTCATAGTTTACTGCACGCTAAGTTAAATATTGACTAAAGTCAGAAAATTTCAAAAACCCTATCCAAAAATCCAATAGTCATTTCCCGGAACAATTCTCTCATTATATAATTCCAAAGTATGCTCATTTTACCTTTTTCCTTTTATAGAAAATAAAATAGAGTACAAATATTATTTTATTTCTATGTTCATTCCTATCTTCTCTGCCCTAATACCGCTCTTCTCGTTGTAGCAATTTCCGTTTCACGCTTCCGATGGCTCCTTGACCTCTTTATAATCAACGGCAACAAATTTTTCTCATCGAATCTTCTTCTGATCTTAAATTTCTTTTAAGTTGTCTACAAATTTAAGTTTTCATACTTCTAATATCTACACAAGGGAAAGTTGATTTAACTATTGCATATCGACGCACAGCAATCTACAGCCTAGAAACTTCAAATTTAGTACAGGGGTTCCTTTTATGACGAAGTGAGCACTAAAAAAGGATTTTCGGAATTCGCCTCCTAAGGGGTAAAAACAGGGGCAAAGTCTGTATAAGACAATGTGATTTGTTGGTCAAATCTAATTCAAATTTCGAATAAACATTCTTTAATTGATTGAAGATGTGTTTCATATTTTCTTGAAACTTATCGCCTACAGGGGTCGAAAAATATTTTGGGGATTGTTGCATCGATGCTTCTTAGTGCTCTTGAGTTAAATTACTCGAAAAAAAAAAATGGGACAGCAGGCTTATACGAACTAACTTAATGACATTTTGTATTTGTCTTTTGGGTTATATTATATTGGAAAACTTTTTCACCATTTTCGGAAAATGAACGCCTAAAAGAGTAAAATAGGTAAAGAGTAAAAGAGTAGTATTTTTGGAATTCAAACTTTATGCAAGTTGAATTAAATTTAGTATTTCGCTTTGGGGTTCAATATATTGGTGTCTGTTGGCAAAACAGGGAGGGGGGATTTCCATTAGTGGACTTTAAAAGTCTAATGGGTGGAATATGGTTCGCGCGAACGAAGACGCGGGGATCTGCTAGTTTTATATATAGTTACGTTTAGGTTAGAAGCTACTTATTAGTTGATAAAGATATATATACATTGCGCGACAGATGCGATATTGCAATTTTATTTATGTTAAGCTTTTGTTAATTAAAAAGTTTCTCAGAAGGATTGTTCTTTTATCCTAAGACGGTTTCAGTCTTAGAACGCTTGTAGCGTCAGAAACATGGTCTTGTAAGTTTATTGAAAGGATTCTTTCCAGATTACTGCTGACTTCTACGACAAGAAAACTCTAGATGGAATGCTTTTGAAAATGTTGTGGGATAAAGTATACGCTGGATACGACATCAAAACTAAGGAACAAGCGATTAAAACTCTAAGGAAATCTGGCGATTACGAAAAATTAATAAACCATCTCCTTAAAACGAAAAAGGTTAAAGTGAAGAAGGTCATGGGTTTATTTGCTGAAATTATGATGGAATATATGCACTGACGTTTACATATAAAAAAATGTGTACATAGCAGTATATAGATATAAATCTTATTTGTATCATTTTTTTAGATTTATCTTCCTACATTTCTCTCTCTACCACAACTCGTCAAGAATAAGCATTTTTCTCACTTACTTAGAATAAATGAGAGATTTTTATCAAACACAACACTATGACTTGTATACACGTATACAATATAGTTTCATGACTAAAAGGTGTCCAGTGCTAAGTATAACACTAGTATCTGCTTCGTTATGTTTTCCTTAATAGTCCTGTTCACTTGACGGTCTTTTCTCTGCGAAGAGTACACTTATAACGAAGAGTGTTAGTTATATGAGAGTGGGATGACAAGTGAAATAGCACAGGACAGATTACAATGAAGATAAATGACGTCAAATCTTCTCTGAACTCGAGTAAGGCGAGGATAATAGTCTGCATTGTATGATTCTCTATAATTTCCGAGGTTTTCGTGTTTGGTATAGGAGTGATTTTGCCGTTTCGCCGCCTGATCTTCACTTTGATGATATTCTTTGTGTGATAATGCGATACTTTGTGTACTGAGCTTTTCTTTAACGAAATAAAACAGTATCTTTGTGGATGACATTATTATACTTGAAGGCAAATATAATCGTATAAGAGAACTATTTGCATACTTTTGTTTTAACTTTTCCTTTGCCTTATAACATTTATTGTTGCATTATTTATTTATTACTTTAGGCTTCTTAATAGTCTTCATTAGTAATCTTTTGCGAAGGTAATGTCAAAAAGATCTTCCTGTCTTGGTAAATCCCTGTTAAAAGGACATGAGCAAAATAGTTTATCCACATTTATTTTAAAGTGCGCTGAAAACGTACGAATAAATGCAGCAACTCTGAATCAAATTCCACTACTTAAACTATGCTGGTATTCATCCACTGAGCCAAACGGTCAAAGGATATTTACAACGATGCAATAAACAGCTGAAAAATAAACGATATTCGTGTACCAACTGGAATATTGGCGGGCAGCCCAGTTCGGCCGAACGCGGTGCATTATTCTTACGATTCAGTACAAGTATATCACGTGATAAATGTTGGCCTTTTGCAAGATTACATACTGATTTCACGTAGAAACACAGAAATATACGGAACTGTGCAAGTATAGCAAATAAGGCTATCATACATACTCGTACTATACGGGAGTAAAACGCTTACTTAACTTATTTCCACACTAGGAGTTTTACTGAATCGTGCGTACCATCGTCAACCCATTATTGTCCCGTTGCTGGGCACAGGTCTTCTCTCGGAATGAGAGAGTTATTGGCCATAGTCCACCGCGCATGCCAAATGCGAATTGGTGGACGTGCGTACCATGGAAGCACGCAAAGGTGAATACAAATACCTAGTCCTAGAACAGAAATTTAAATACATCATTTAGATAGCTGGACCGAAGCTGAACCATACCATATCAGATCGATTAGTTGACTGCTTCGCCAAGGGATCGTCGATAACACTTACAGAACCATAAAATTTACTTGCCTAATAATGTTTCCAACGATTAAAGTCAATTAAGTCAAGGCAAGAGAATATATTTCAGATAGTAAACTTGATAGGAACATTGTCTAGGAAATACCTATAATTTCCAAATATCTTGTGAATCAAACATATACGCACACGCTTTCTACACTCATAGCCCCACACTAGTATTTTATCCAGTGTCGTGGGTACCATGGACACACACAAGACGAATACAAACACCCAGACCCAGAATATAAACCTAAACTCATCATTCAGATACCTGTCTGGCCGGGAATCGATCCCGGGACCCAATGCGCGTCCGACCGGAATAGTAACCACTTCGCCACGCGGGTCGTCAAGTCTTCTGTCATTTATAATAAGAATATTAGAAATGTAACAAGAGATTTCACTGATTTACCCTTTTACTCTCAGATTGGGTAAAAATTCAGCAAATTTGTTTCGTTATTCCATTATTTGTCCTTTGTTGACCTTTAGTAGTAAGTAACTATCGGAAATAAAATTACCCCTATATTTTCCTATTATTTCGAAATACATTGAAAGGTTCAATGGACCGTTTTTATTCAATTTTATACATCCTTATCGATGACAATTGCTGCTTTGAGAGGAAGGTACTTATCGCTCAATCATCCGTGAAGTTCTTTCCGTGTTGCAATAAAGATCGTTCGTGTAAATATTCGTAGCACAAATAGTAGATTTCAAACAACTTTATAGTGACTATAACTTGCCTCTTGTACTTAAGGCAACATGTTGACAATATACTTTAAATAGCAAGTATGTTTATAAAAATAAACATCAGTACGTATATAGTAAACATATCATAGTGAAGAAAACTGTTCGAAATCTTTTTATGAACAGTAGAAAGAGATTTATATTACGAATCGGAAACAAATATACTAAAAAGACTTCAACCAAAAAAACGGCAGATTTTTAAGATTACTTGAAAAGGTTTCACATAAAATAAACATGCATATATGAAAACAAAGAAACAAAATTTGCAAGCGCTAAGCAAAATCAAATTTAATTGCAGTATCAGAAATTTGTTAGTAAAAGAATAAGGGCCGGCGCACATATGACGGAGCGCAGCGCAGCGCAGCGCAGCGCAGCGCATGCCCGCGAAATTTTCTTAACGAATCACACACTAGCCGAAATTCGCGCTAATTACTGGGAGAATGCGCGCGGATGCGCGCGAATGCGCGCGGATGCGCGAGCATGCGCTTCCATGCTCCTCAGAAATAAATTGCTGTTATTTAATTTTGGATATTATTTCTAAAGGGACAATGACGATAATAGTTTGACAGCAAAAAATGCGCTGCGCTGCGCTCCGTCATATGAGTGCCGGCCCTAAAACACTGTGAGATTCTGATATTTAATATTACATTTTTTATTTTTAGCTGTTCCAAATACAAGCATTACTTATAAAGTTTCTATCTCTACCATCGATTAAGACGGGTCTGATTCAAGTTTATAAAAAACATTTTTTGTATTAAGATGATTGAAGCAGCAAATGAGCACGCAGTCCACCTGTAAGTAAGGTAAGTGCTTAGTGCCGCCCATGGACATTTGTAAGTAACTCATATCGTGCTAGGGTTTTATCTTAAGTCAATTATGGATGCGTTGTTTCTCTTGAGAGCAAAAATCATTTCCTCATATGGAAACGCAGCGGTTCTTACGCTCTTCCAACAAAACTAAAAGAGTGCTATACGCCAGACGCAAGTGCGGCAGTGTAACTCCCTGGTTAAACCTTACATATTCTAAACCATGCAAGGCATATCTTCATCTATAAAGTATTTCTAAGGATTCGTCGTCAACCCATTATTGTCCCACTGCTGAGCTCGGGGCTTCTCTTAGAATGAAAGAGTTTTTAGGCCACAGTCCACCGCGCTGGCCAAGTACGAATTGGTGGTTCTAAGGAATACATTTGCCGATTCACATTATAACCTTGGTATAAAAAAACATGCGTGCGTACAAAGTACACATGTCAGAAGTGAAACTTCTTTGGCGAACTAATTTATAAATCTTGTTTATATTTATACAAATCTAAAACTTTAAATTTCCAAGATTAAGAGGAAGGGAAAAAGGCGTGATACGACGTTCGCTCTGTCTCACTTTTTCTCTCAATCTTTCTCACTCGCTTGCTCCCTACTCTCACTCCACGGCTAGTTGCTCATGCTACGTTCGCCCTGTCTTACTCTCTCTCAATCGGTCTCGATCACTCTCTCTCTCTTTTCCGACACTTCCGTTGCATACTGGCGTGACGTTTCATCTGTAAAAATTTTACCCTCATGCGCCTAAAGAAGTTTCACTTCAAAAACTTTTGACGAAATTTTAATACTATAAGCAGAGTTAATAGGTATCTTATACACTAGAAAGAGCGCAACTATACAACAATACATTACTTTGAAGCGACCTCGGCTCCCTTTGACTTATGGCGTGACAAAGCAAACCTAGTACCAACCACAATTCACTAAAAGCCGTTTGACAATGACTTTACAATCGTAGTGGAACCGCGCGCTCGTAATGAGTTCCAAAGTAACCAGCAACTAGACCCATAGAGCGGCATTGTCGTTAATATTCCCTGTTTAAGCAAGCATATTGGAGGATCGCACAAACTTTGGCCTCATGAGGTTGGTTCATCAGTTTCGGCGGTTAGGTGCAGTGATTGCATCACAGGCAATGCTTTTAAAGGATATAGCACTACAAATTTAGTATAATGTAGCTTTATGCGTAAATTTCAATAATATTCTAATAAGTAAGGTTCGTTGTGGGGATACCCCGGCCACACATATTTGTAGCGTGAAATACTTCTTGCATTTCAGTTGAAATGTGTGGTTACAGGCTCACTTTCTCTGAGGTGGCCTTACTTCTCGATAGAAGCAAGTATTTAAAATAAAATGTCAGGTCTCTGATATCACACGGCTTTTAAAAAAATCTAGTCACGTATTTTTAAGGACACTGTGTCGCAAAAGGCTAAAATGTAAAGGTAGCTGTTCGATCCCCAATTTCCTTTACCTTCCACTTAGTCCCTCAAGTGGTCTAGTCAAACAGATATTTATAGACATCACGTTCATTTTATATGTGCTAGAATCAAGATCGAGGATAAATCTCCGAAATTTTCTTTATGTATCCTCAAAACTGTGAATACTCATAATTATTCTTAGGAACGTTACTCAGACCAACTTCATTCACTGTAACTGTGACACTGGAAAGATTTTGAAATAAGAAGAAAAACTTTCTGTCATTGTCATTAAGACGAATCTTCGCTTGTGACTGAATAGTTCGCCTTATGCTTTTTTCCCAGAAGGTCTGTAGTATGAAGATCGATTGCTGCACTTTGAAGTTGATACAAGGTCTCTAAGTTTCTAGGGTGATACAGGTCTAGTATTTCAAAGACTTAGATTAAAGTTAGTTTCCTTGGAACAATGTCAACATGGACACGGGTTTTCTTTCAGACGGAGAAGGGATTAGTCCTCCAGGCTTGCTATTATTATTATCGGCCGCTTGGCCTATTCCACATAGGCTGTGTTTCTATGAAGACCCTGGAGTCCCTTTGCAACGTCAAGCCACCACCACCACGTCAAGGCCACCGGACGATATACTTCGACGTCGCTTCGGAAACAAAAATTTTAGTAAACTTTGCATGACTCTGTTTTTTTGGTTCTTATTATGTGTTTAGCTTGGTGCAGATCAGTACCTGAACAGCGGACTTACAATGTCTAAAGTTAAATTAAACACCATTAAGTTATTAAAACTTAACAATACCCGATACTCGCGGTAATTTAGATCTCATAAATGAAAAAGTTATTCTGGAATGCTCTTATATATGTCGAAAATGGATATCTCACGATAATTAAATGATATTGTTTCGAAACCACTGACCTAGTTTAGAAAGCGCTTCTTAGAACTATATGTAATATGATTATGTATTTGTTTAATATCTAAAAGGCACATTTTCGATCCGTATCTTCAGTTTTTGATGTTTTTGCATAATATGTTCATTTAGTACACTAAAATTTTGCGAAACAGCGTTAGTTAGCGTTAATGTTCGCGTAACAGGTAGTTTGAACTCAAAATTAAAAGAAACATTATATTAATGTGTAAGATAATTTGATGTAAACTAATGACATAAAGTTTATCAAAGGAACATAGTATCAACGATATAGGTAATCTATGAAGAAAAGTCAATTGGTACTACTATTTGTCCTATGTAAGACAAATTAAACGTGCAATTTATCGCCAAAGAAATGAAATGAAATATCTTTAATTTGTATAGGCCTACGGGGGCACTTACAAATTGTCAATAACACGAACTCGACTAAGAAGATCCGGCAAGAAACTCAGCGGGTTTGTCTTTTTTGTTATTTTGTATCCCATTTTTTTAATATATTTACAATAATGTTTTTTACATGTTAATAAAAGTCAGAATCTTGCCTTAATAGTCATCAATACTTTTTTGTATCTAGTTGTAGATATAAGTTTAGAATGATTGTGTAATTATGAAATTTTCCATCGACACCTGCCAAATTCGCTGTCGATGGCCACGGCAGGGGTCGTTCGTTTCAACATGTTAAAAGTTGCAGTTTAATTATTTCTTTGTGTTGAATTCACGATTTTACCGTCGTACAAAATAATTTCATAGCCTTCACAAGCAATAACTTTGACCTGTCAATTAACCGTATGGTATCGCTTTGAACTAAAAAGCTTTAATCCTGTCGATGCCCGTTTAATATTTTTACCGAATTTTAACTTAGTTCCATTTCACCAGGCTGTTATTAGAGATGTGTATGTAAACTAAACACCAAGGAATATTACGGTTATACTAGTACAATTACAGGGTCTTTTCAGCTTTTTAGGTCGAATTTAAACTAAGTATTTAGATGCATCTCAATGACTATATTGATTATAAAAAGTTGTTTTTTCTACTTAAAAGGTTTATAACACCATGTGCATATTTTGTTTTTGTATTTTAGTGCCATACTCATAAAAAATATTTAATCGGTTATTTAATGCTTATTTTCAAACACTTTACATATAAAATCCCTCAAGTTTCCTATTCATTTGTGACAACGATTGTTCCTATGGACATTATAGAAAATGTCTGAGAAAAATTAAGAGGGAGATGAGAAGGAGGATCTTAGTAACATGTATACCTAGTGCGGTTACAAACACAAATGCCGGGCGCGATGAAAATTGGTAAAGATTGCCATTTTGTTAAGTGTCCAGCAGCGTTTTTAAACGTGTATTGATAATATTTATCAGGGACAAGGGTGACCCAGTAAAAGTTTTTATATTTTTGCAAAAACATATTCGTAAACGTTTCAGCATAATTTTAGTGCTTGTTTTAGCTTTGGGTTCGACGAGGCTAATAGTATAAGATCCCAGGGCCCCCAGACGTTACTTATTTTTGAAGTAACGAATTTTACGCTATAGACACTCTTATATGTGTTTAAGAGTTTGCGCATACTCGCTAGTTTGACTAGGCGGCCCGTTCACAGGTAGCAGGTAGAAAAGGTAGACTAAAACATAAATTACTTTTGTTAAATTCGAAGCACAGATTTTTATATACGTCACATACAATATTATTTAAAATAAATATTTCATATTGACAGACCGTTCCTGTGGGCGGTAATTCCTCCAGGACGCTTTAAACCTCACGAAGAAATAACTGAACTTTTGAAGTCTTCAACTTAAATAATAATAATAATAAATAATAAACAAAAGCATTTGCGCCTCGAACATAACCTAATTTTACCTTAAATCTGAAATAGTTTGTAATCTCCGGCTACTAAGATTATTTTTTGCCTTTGACAGCATATATACATGTTGCTTTGGAGATCCTCTTTATTTTTAGAAAAATCTTCTAAATAGAGGTTTCTTGACAATGCCTTTGACTTCAGATGGAACCCATGTTCTGTATAAAGTTGATTACAGATGTCCATGAGCGGCAGTAACCACTAACCATCAGGTGGACTGCAAGCTCGTTTGGTACTTCAGTCAATTAAAAAAACGTTAGTTGTGAGTTTTGTTCACAGTTCTAATACAAATTTTATATGCATTTTTGGTCAGTGCTCCATTTTTCAAATTGGTAATGTGAACAATAAATCCTTTAATTTGATAAATCAAACATATTTTTAAGCCTTGTAAACGTATCATATTTTCGCAGTCTTCTGTTTGAATTCTGTGTCAAATCTATTTTTTATTCAGTAAGCGTAGTATTTATAAAACGGTATCGAAAGCATAGCAGATCATTAAAATGTTGTATTAGATACTATTGATGCATATCATTTAGGGAGCTCATTGAACGACGCCGTTCAATAAAGACGCTATGCCGTTAATTAAATGGCTATTAACTTGTTTTAAAAGCTAGTGGGCTCCTATATTTATATTGTTTTGTCGGTCTCTCTGTATCGATTATGTATAGGTTGATAAGGAAATGAAAAAAAATACTGAATAGTTTTATTCGCGCCTATTTACGCCTATATACAAAGAATAATATCTAATGAAAAAGCCGGCTGTGTCCATAAAGTGTTATGTAGTATAGTTGGGAGGCATCAATTACGTACATTAGACACTTCGGGTCGTTAACCGAAAAAAGATGAGTTCGCTTAATTAAAGAAACGCTTTGGCGCGAGAATGGATTCTCACGCCTCCACTTGTTCTCAATTTGGTTGAAAGACTCGGAGAACCATAAAAGAGCAATAAAAACATCGATTTTGCATAAGAATTCCGCAGATGCGGTCGCCGTCGGTATCGAAGCACCTAGATTCAATGAGAAAATCCTCAAAGCAAGATATTATATGTTAGGTTTTATTATGCCTTGGATATTATCGATTTGGGATGCATTTCAAAAGTTATGACTTCCACGGATGGAGTTTGGATTTATAAGACGTTATACATATTTAATAAAACGACATGAATTATTTTTTGGAATTGTTTTTTTTTCTGAAAAATCATACGTGGATATAAGTAATAGATGTCAATATCCATAAATGTAGCCCAGGAATGATGGTATTTATTTTTCGATAGCAATATCATAGTCGACTATAACAATTTAGAAATACAAAGAAGTGTGTCATAAGGTCGTCCCGAGTACTTACTAATGTCTAAGTTAAAAAAGATCTTTAAGTAAGAATTATTTTTAAATACATTACAATAGAAACATAAGTTACTGTAGTTTATTAGTGACACATACATACATTTACCAATAAGAGATGTAATAAAACATGTAAGAAAAACAAATAATATGAACATAATATATATAAACGACTAATTAACTTAGGATGTACAAAAGGAAGAAATAATCTCGCAGATAAAGAACGTATTGTAGGTCTTAACCTTGCGGTCTTGTTTAAAGCTAACATTGTCTGAGCGTGGCGGAATTAAGACTGGCTAAAAAAGTTAATCAAAGTAATGAAAGACTTTAGAATACAACCTAAAAGATTTTTGTACGATTGTGTGAATAAGTGCGACTAAATAAGAGAAAAATTAAAGTTAATGAAAACTTTAGAACGTTGAAAGCAAGATGTTTTCTAATTATAATAAATGGGCATAGAAATGTGGTTTAATGTTTGGGAATCATTATTACATCGATTGGAATTAATGTGGGATTAAGTATGCATTCCGTCGGAAGATGAGTAGGTAGTGCTCATGAATATCTGTAGTCAACTCTAAATAGAATTGCAGTCAACTAAGTTGACTACACGTGCTACCTCTGGGAACTAAGTTTAACTCCTTACGTGAGTTTGCTACTGCATTTGTTACTCTTTTTAAAATGCAGTTTTTATTTAATTTGGTTATTTTGATAGTGATTTGGTTATTTGATGCAGTTGTTTTAATTAGATAAAGTGATTCAAAACGAAGGTTTTTAAGTGGAGTAACACCGGTAATTTTAGATTTCTGACTTTTAGGCCGAACGAAGTTCTCTGCGTCAACAATTAAAATTATAAAACAGGATGTGTCGTGCTTTTCCTTATGAATAGATTCTTTTAACTTAATTCTGCTTTATACACTTATACTAATTTTCAGAAAAACGAGAGTTAGATCTAGCTGTTTGGTCTACATTTATTTTATTGACTTAATATACATTACATAGTAGATATATTGTTATTTCGTTATTATAATTCTATCATTATAATTATATGCCCAATATAATCCAATTAGTAGGTACTGGTCTCCTGTTAAAATGAGAAGGGATTAGACCATTGCCACATACGCCGATCAATCGTCGATTAGTACCTTGCTACCTTTTTTTAAAATAACATTCGAGCAAGTAAATTTGTAACATCGACCATATTATACAAAACACCTACCAAGTCAGTTCCTAGACTAAATTACTCACGGTAAAGAATAATAATGTAATTAAAAATATAATGTACGGTCCTAACGGTCTAAAATCTAGTATTTACGCTAAAGAATAGCGAACGACACTACGTAGATGAAATTTATTAATTTAAGTAATGTGTACGACGCAGTATAAAGCCAGTCAAAGCTGGGGTCACACGTGGAGATTGTTAATCCGTCAGCTCAGTGGTCGTGATGTATCGGCTGCAGCACACAGTCCATGTTGCGATGCGCGATACACGTCTGCAGTTCGGCTGAAGGATAAATCTTGTAGATTTATCTCCGCGGATACGTTTGCCGCACAATAGCAGTGTTCGATATCTGATACAATGGCTGATAGCGTGCCGATGTTATCGATGGCGACTGTTCTACTTTGACTTCGAGTAGTGACTCAGTCTTTTAAGTCCTATTAAAACAATACTAATTTTCTGGTCACCTGTTAAAGTTAGAGGAGATTAGAACATAGTCTTCCACGCTGATCAATAAAAAAATCATGAAGATTACTCCTTGCCACATTTGTAAAGGACTTTCAATATATAGTTTTTTTCCGATGTTCGTTATATAAGATATCTGTCTCGCCTGTGTTAAGAAACGGGGAGAGAGAGTACAACCAAAAAGTGTGAGTATCATAATTGAGGACATAGATGTAATTGAATATGTAATGTGGTCTCATCGGTCTTTCTACTGTTATTTACGCTAAATATTAGCGAAAGACACAGCTTATGTAGATGAAATTTATTAATTTATGTAATGTGTACGACGCAGTATAAAGCCAGTCAAAGCTGGGGTCACACGTGGAGATTGTTAATCCGTCAGCTCAGTGGTCGTGATGTATCGGCTGCAGCACACAGTCCATGTTGCGATGCGCGATACACGTCTGCAGTTCGGCTAAAGGATAAATCTTGTAGATTTATCTCCGCGGATACGTTTGCCGCACAATAGCAGTGTCCGATATCTGATACAATGGCCGATAGTGTGCCGATGTTATCGATGGCGACTGGTCTACTTTGACTTCGAGTAGTGACTCAGTCTTTTAAGTCCTATTAAAAACACTTTTACTGATTTACGATTCGACTAATCTTTTAACTCTTGGCTTTTAAGACTAAAGACTGAGTCAAAGTCACCTTTGAATTTAAATCGTTCCTTAAAACAGTATAAACGACATGTTGATACGTTTGCTGATGTTTTTTTAAGTCTTTGGTAGTTTTTAACTATATACTTTACTAACAAAAATAAAAGTGGTGGTCGTTTTATTTCGACGTAAATGTTTCACAGCTTGGATGAGGTTACACGATCCTGATGAGAATCGTATAACTAAAATGACTCAAAACCTATTCTCATTCTAAAATGACTCTGGTATCAGGTTTTGTAGAGTTGAGTCAAACCTTTTTATAAATACTTAAAAACTGACTTTCACATTAATATTTCGGAGTATGTTATGAGATTTTTTAATATTCCGCTATGTTATGAAAATAACATGTGTAATATACCTGGCATAAAGTAATCACTTTGGTCAAAAACATCTGTAACCAACTCCAAGTAGTTTTAAAGACATACCAAAGTAGTTAGTATGCTTGAGTGACCCAATTGGACTTGAGTACTAAGTTAATATACTTCGTGTTATTTTATTTACTCACCAACTAGTCATTTGGAAGGAGGTAGAACCAGTGTAGTTCGACCGGGGAAGTACCGCCGCCACACCTATTTCTAGCGTGAAGCATTTCCTGCCTTTCGATAGAAGGGTGTGGTTCCCGGCACTCTTTTATATGAGGCGTCCTTCATAGTCCTCGGGAGTAGCAACGCATCTGTGTTTGACTTCAGATGGAACCCATGTTCTGTATGAAGCCGCTTACAGATGTCTATGGGCGGCAATGACCACTTACCATCAGGTGGATTGCATGCTCGTTTGCTACTTCAGTCAGATAAAAAAAAAGTCATTATACTTCCCTAAAATGATCCACCATGCAAATTATCGTAGTATATTATTACGACCCTGGGATTCAGATTTATAGGTGCAACAATATGTCTTACAAAAAATATTTTTATGAAAAGTTTCAAGCAGCATTTGTAATTAGTTCTCCCCTTGTCAAGATAGGCAGGTGACTTTACAAATAATTTATAGCATGTCAGTTGTCTTATAAGAGTGTTGCGTACACAAAATTCAAGAGAAAATTCCCAAGTACAATAGTGCGCGACGTGACCGATTTTTCAAAGACCCTTAATAGTGTAAGAACGTTGAACATTAGCGACGATCGACCCCGTTGCAGCACGAAACTAATGGACCGGGGATCATGGTTAGAAACAAGAAACACTATATCGTGTTTGGAATAATTCGTTGGTAAACATGCAAAGGTTGACTCTTGAACAGGTCGACGGACAAAGTTGTGAAAGAATTTTAAAGTATTATCTTCTCATAATGCAAACGTTTTATACGTAATGCTATGACATGGAGTTATTTGGTGTGTAAAAGAAATTAGACGCTACGATAAACGAACTAGACGTTTTGAATTGCGCATTATACATAAAATAAAAAAGGTTTTATAAAAAAATACAAACGGTGTTTTTGGTGTAGAAATAAAGTAGAACAATAATAATGAAATACAGTTCAATATAAATTATGTTGTAAGAAACCGGACGCGGTTTAACACATAGTTTAGGTAGTTATTTTATAATTTATGTTTCTCTCCACATTTTGAAATTCAAATCCAGGTATTTAATGTAACTGTAGTACAATACATTTTTATTTTGATTGACTTAAACAAATTACAGGATTCGGACATGTTTACTAAGTCGTGTAAATGTGTAAATTCTAAAAATAATGGACTTGACAAATGAGTTTTAATCTTAGAGTCGTCTTATAAAATTGAATCGAGTCTACTTAATAAGACTTACAAGATTGAATTCTTTTATCACTAGTCATATGCGTTGCAGTCTCTGAGGACTTAAGAAATTCTCGTGCAAATCAACTCTGAAGAAAATTTCTCTTTGAAGAATAAATATAAGAACATTGCAATAACGTTATGAAACCTATATGAGAGTGTTTCATTTAGTTTCACAAGTATGTGAATTCTACTAATATAAACTTATGAAGCATAGTTAGTTATTGCACATTCACAGAGACGCGAACCTACATATAAAATATAACATAGACTCTGTCTGAGGAGAGGTGATTATAATGAGTATATTACGAATAATAAAACCTTGTTTTGTTTTAGAGTTTTCTTCTTTCATAGGTACACTAGACATTATATGTATAGGTCCCTGATGTTCCGCGACAAGAATAGGGCTACGGTATCCCTTGCCTGCCGTAAGAGACAACTAAAAGGGGCTTCCGGGATTGTGGGCGGAGGTCGCATGCCGCCGTAAAGAACATAAGGTGCGGTTAGCGTATACGCTCACCAGGGAACAGCCCGAAGTGGGCATCGCGCTCGGAGGTCTCCAGTTGTGTTCCCTTGGAGATCCCTGAGTCCTTTACGCAGAGCTGAGGACGGCCACCGGGGGATTTTAGTGCGTTAAAAATCCCACATAACCCTGCGTCGCTCCCACGGCGTAGAGTACATTTGAAGGTTTCCCTTTCGAGAACAAAATACATACATACAATAGTACACTGTATAAATCGACACATCACATAATATACAAATAACCGCTTCTAGCTAAATGAGCGCCTATAGTTAAAGTTGCACTCATAAAATGTGTATATAAGTAAAAAGGTAGCCTCGACTCGCGATAAACTTGTGAAAATATTACCGAAGCGCCCAACCGATAGTGACATCCTCTTTGTAGGAAAACAGAAACCATATTATGCTAAACATTTATTGGATTCGACTGCTCGAAATTGTCTTGTTCACTCGCCTGTTTTATGTTATCGAAGTTAGAATAGGTATGTAGATTTACCTTTAATAATATTTCTATAACAAATCAATGTTATAGAATGCGATTTTTTTCTTTTTTTGCCTGTTGACATTAAATCCTACGAATTAAAATTCAGTGTTATAGCACCAGTCACTAAATATATTAAATAACAGCTTATATAATGAATATTCATTTTATATACTGATTTTTGAAGATATTACTAACCCATATGTCTTGGGTTATCTTCACGGAATCAAGTTAAGGGTTAAGTTGGGATTGGGCGCCCTTGCCCAGAGTTGCGAGCAGTACTCCATGTGGGGTATCACTTGTGCCTTGTAAAGCAGAAGGATATGCCCCACAGTGAAGTACCGCATGGCTCTGTTCATGACGCCCAATTTCTTAATTGCCAACTTGGCCTTGGCATCCTAAGGACCCCGAAACTGCACGTTACACGAAATGAAATGAAATGAAATGTCTTTATTTTGTATAGGCCTGCGGGGGCACTTACAAATTGTCAGTTACAATTTTTTTCTTACACTACCACCGGATCGGAATACGACCTCAACTGAGAAGATCCGGAAAGAAACTCAGCGGGTTTGTCTTTATTTCTTATTTATATCCATTTTTTTAATATTATTACAATCAAGTTTTTTTTTACATGGTGATGAAAGTTAGCTCCAGTATGTCCACGAGTACACGAGATGTGGTTTCCAGGATCCCAGTTCCCAGGATTCTTCCCGTGATTCCTTGGAACTGAGGCGCCATGACAAATGGGACTTTCATAACATACGTAGGTAGCATAGGTAGGATAGGCCATTTTCTTCAAAGCAGATAAGTCGGCGACAGCAGATTTCTCCCCGAATATACACATACCTCGGCTCGACGCCTAAATGCGTGCTCTAAATTTTACTTCAGACACGATGTATCATCTGGAATTGATATCTGCGTCTCCATCAAAAAGAGTAAAGCCGGCTTTGCTGTCTCGAGACGATCTATGTACGGTATTCCGATGGGAACGAACCCCCCTGATGTTGCACATATTTACAGTTACCCGGTTCGGGTAGCCAGCGTTTGGCCAGCGGAAAACCGTGTCACCGGGTCTCCCTGGCCCCCGCGCCAATACACCACGCCCCTGCGGTATACGGCGCCGATGGGCTCCACCTGTTCATAGGGAAACGCCGTCGAAGACATCACAAGAAGATGGAAAGAGGGAAAAGGAAATAAACTGGCTCTCAGATGCACTACCGAAACATGACGAGTTGTTATTAATGGTATACTCTTTCTAGATTCAGCAAGGGAATCTTACTACCAAGCAACTTAGGGTTGACTAAAAAGTCATAATTATGAATAACTTATCGCTTGTCTGTTGTTATATATGTAAGAAACAAAAGAGTTAGTAATAACAGATACACTGCAAAGAATTACTACATTTCAAATTAAATACGATTTACGTATATAATTGAGGTATTATTTGACTATTTGAATTTTGATTTAAAACGGACTTGGGTTGTTGCTCCTAATATAAAAGATAAGACTCTCTTTTCTTATTACGTATTAGTAATGTTCACTTGGGTCAAATATAATAGGATACAAAATAAAGAAAAAAATATGTAAAATAAGAAATTATTTGCTGACTTACAACTTCTCGCTAAAACGTTACTAGGATCATAAATTTATGCTCTGAACTGATTCGTCCAATTCATTAATAGCTGTATCCTTTCATCCGCTCATTAATTATGTATCCCCTTAGAAATCTTTTAATAATAGATGAGTTAAACTTCCAACAACTTTTGGGTCAAGTGATATTAAGTGTTTATTATGTAATGATAATTTTAAACAGTCGCTTTTCGGTCCCTGGCGTTGAGGTTAAAATACGCTTTCTGACTCATAGCCCCTCACTAGGCTTTTCTCCTATGTCGTGGGTATCATATATACACACAAGACGAATACACGAACACCCAGACCCAGAACGTGATTGTAAAGTCATCATTCGGATACCTGTCTGGCCGGGAATCGAACCCAGAACCCATTGCGCGTCAGACCGGTATGGTAACCGTTCAGCGAAAGGGTCGTCAAATACCATGAATTTGTGCGTTTATTTCAAAACAATTACTAAACGCAATATTATAAAAACATAATTCGTTTCAGTAAAAAGTTCTGAGCGGGTTTACCAATTTGCACCTAGCCAGCGGAATACGGTTATATAATATAATAATAAGCATAAACTACATCTGAAAATTCTCAAATGTCGCATATAAAGAGTGTCTTATACTATAATCTTCATGAAAATGATTGGATAGTATTGCAGGACAGACAAGAAAACCATTCTGGACAAAAAAATCTATTTTACCTTAAACAATCTCACATTACAAGCCACATTTTACTGAGCAATAGCAAGAAACCTCAAAGCAAACGCTCTCCAGAAAATTATCTTAAGAATTGAATTTTTAAAGCAGCTAGGTTTATAATAAGACGTTTACTAACTGAATTCGTTCTATTAAATAAAGTGATGTAATAAATAACGCATTACGCTACTGCACAGAAACGGTTTAACATTGAATGATAAAAAGTACAGCGCACAATGGTGCATTACGAGCAAAACAGCTAAAGCTTTGAACACTTATTATTAAAACGTAAGACAACTACGGATATGTTGTGAGCTCGTTATATTGAAAGAATATACTCGAAATGGAATACAAAAGAATGGAAACTACGCCTCATATTCCACGAATTAATAAAGAAAAGATGAAGGAAAGATGTGCATTGCAGATGATATGAGTTACAAAAAACGCAACAGTTACAGAATTGATGTCAGACGTCGCAAAAAACAGAAACATTATGCTATTAAAATGTTTTTCTACTTACCATCATAAGTAAGTAATATTTCTATACATATTTACTTTTTGGGTAAGGTATTGCACAGTTACATCAAAGTGGACCGAACTCATGGTCGTCCACAATTCCTCAGTGCCTGAAGTCGAAATTGTTCGAGCAATGTGTGTTGCCAGTGATGACCTACGGCGCCGAAACGTGGTCCTTCACTGTAGGCCTCATTCGGAGGCTCAGGGTCGCTCAGCGTGCTATGTAGAGGGTTATGCTTGGAATTTCGCTACGAGACATGATTCGCAACGATGATATCCGTAGACGAACGAAGCTTACCGACATAGCTCTCAAAATTAGTAGGCTGAATGATGGGGAAGGAAGGTCCTCGAGTGGCGACCACGCTTAGGCAAAAGGAGTACAGGTGCCCCCCTACCAGATGGACCGATGACCTGAAGAAGAAAGCGGGAAACCGTTGGATTCAGAGGGCACAGGATCGGTTGGAGTGGAGCCATTTAGGTCAAATTTACACGTGATTATTTCGTGCCATTAAAAGACAAAAAAAATATTACATCCCTTTGATAAATAATCACGGGGTTTAAAGAACACCTCAAAATATTAACACAACTTTGTTATTTCCACGAAATAGAAAAATCGCATTAGGCCTGTATTATTTATCGTGCGTACTGCGTATTTATGCACTTTTATTTCCTATTTTTAATCACTTATAGGTTAAAAAACTTTAGGGTTACCTAAACAGCGTAGCATCTATGAATAAGTGTATGTATTCTGTACTAGGGCACATTTTGCCACGGAAAGTAGACATGGCCGAGTCGGATGTACCAGGGAACATAAATCTGTAGGCAGCCGGTAACAATGTTCGCTGACTCGGGTCCACCCAAATCCTCTAGTAAAGCCGTATAGACCTTAATGGTATCTGTTGATACGACGATCGAATTGTTTTGAAGCACTAAATATACAATTGATTTAGTCTCTGAAGGTATTTTAGTATGATAATTAAATCTGATGTATGGCTACTATGAACAAAACAAACACTAAGTATGTGTCGGTAGATGACGGAAAATCTAAGTACATGTCATAATTAACTCCGTTTAGTTGAATAGTTCGTAAAGTATTAATTAACTTCGACAAGTGAAGGTAGCACCTACCTACCTACCGCTTAACGCAACGTTGAGCGTATGATGTCGTACGATCGGAATGCATAAAAGTGGATCGGCTGACTTAGTAAAAATGATTACTTTGTTAAACGCCGATTAACGGAGCGTTATTCGTGTCCAGTTATACGTTATTCCAAATTCCGTAAAGTGTTAATTAATTAATTAATAGCCTTTTACTCAGATCAGCTTAACCTAATACATTTAACAATTATGTTTTAATAAATATAGCAAGTTGCACTTATTCTAGTATTTGTCTCTTGCTAATTTTATAAAGATCTGTCTGCCAGTCGGCAAAGGCCTCCTCCAACCTTTTCCATTCTGATCTTTCATTTGCTACTCTGTTCCACGTCACGTCAAGTGTGATAGTGATTAAATCATTGTCATTCATTATCTCCTTACCCTTCATTAATTCTTACGCCTACAATTGAACGCTACAATTACTGATATAGCATAGGCCACCCGACCTATATATACTTTATATGAAGTCGCAAATAGTAAAAACTTGATTGGTAAAAGTTAGTAGCAAAAAAGTCTCCGACATTACATGGAGTTATAATATATTTATTTTTGCTTAAAACGCATTTGAAAGTTTTCGCCACTTAAATAAGCCCCTAATGTGTTGTTGTTTGTGGGGTTTAAGTAAAGTAGATACAACTTTGTTATGAGTTTTATTTTAAGCCTCTATAATAACATCCAAACAAAGTAGCTATTGAGAGCTTTTCTGTAAGTAAACAACGAAACTAAATGAGTTATTGCTTTAATTTTAAGTTACATTTTCTCTGAGATAAATAAGCGATGACGACGTTAAGCAAATTTAATTTGATCGAAACTATTTGTAGTCCCGATCTTGTTCTATTTGTATCTTGTGCGATATTTTGAGTGTGTCGTCAACCCATTATTGGCCCACTACTGGGCACGGGTCTTCTCTCAGAATGAGAGAGTTTAGGCCACAGTCCACCGCGCTGGCCAAGTGCGAATTGGTGGACTTCACACACCTCCGAGAACTTATTTTTTTCTTTTTTTAGAGAGATATTTTCAGTATTTTGTGGAATTTATTTTATTAACATTAACTATTGTAAGTTTTCATGTACGTGTCATGTACGTTGCAAATCAGCTGGAGAGGGATTTCGGTACAATGAGTTCGCGAATTCACAATACATCTTCATAAATGAAGACAACTCTCGAGAATGGAGAATATAATGTATAATTATTGCTTAAACGGGCCGGCTTAGCGAGGAACAACTTTTGCTCAACAATAGTTATAAGGCACCCGGGACAGGTAATTTTGTTTATTTTTCATTTTGAACTTTCATAACTTGAGCGAAACGAAGTAGATGGAGGGAGATTTAATAGGCTATAGACTCCTTTATGCATATTTTTTCTTTACGCCTTATATTTTTCTTTTGATATTACGCCTCGCATTACCTTTATATCCAGTGGAAATGACTCCATTACAAATTGCTATATTGCGATACACACTTCGTCTATATTATTATAAATTTGTTTGTCTGTGTTTACGGGTATGTGTAAGAATGTTATTTTAATGTTATAAACTTTAAAACTGATATTTTTTAGTGTATCACGTTGTTTTAACTGAAGCCTTTAAACAAAAAATTTAAAAAATAATTAAACAGACATAACAAGAAAAGAAGAGTAAAATATAATTATAGATATGATAACAGTAGATGAAAAATAAGATTATCTTATTTACAGTCAACTAAGACTATGAAAAAACAATTAAACTTGTTATGAATTGAGTACCTGACCAAAAGAGTAATAGTGGGTACCGAATTACGAGGAGGCCACCACGCAAGTAAAGTCGCGGGTATAACCTACTATAATATAATTTTAAGCTTTTATTGTGTAGGTTTTATTATAAAATGATTTATGTATTAATATAAAGGCGTTTTACTGCTTACAAGTAAATTAAACGTGATGCAGACGAAAGTCAAATAACTGAAGAATGCGAAGTGATAGCACAAGTTCTAACTTAATTGAAAAGCCAATGCGTAGCCTCAAACCACAGCTATCGTGATTGGTTTCAATTACTAGTTACGAGAAACTCCTGTTATATTTCTTGTCATAATTATAAGTTTAGAAACATCAAATCATCGTTCTGAACATGGGTTCCATCTGAAGTCATTTACAGATGCGTTGCTACTCCAGATGACTATGATGGTCGCCTCATGTAAAAGTGTGCCGACAACCACACCCTTCTATGGAAACGCAAGAAATAGGCTACGCTAGAAATAGGTGTGACGGCGGTACTTCGCCGGTCGAACTACACTGGTTCTACCACCTTAAAAAAAGTTCACAGAAAGTTTTTGGTACGATATCAATGTCATGCTCCGGAGGTATTATATCGTATTAAAGACCTTTTCGAATTATAAATCGATTTGTTAATTATTATACACTTGCTTGAAATTAAAGGACCTACATGTACGACAAAACGCTCTCCATAACACTTTCAAAGGTTAGCTGAATTTATTTAACTAATATGACAGCACTAGTAAAATTGTTCAATTTTAAGATAATGATACGTGCCTGTAGTTCCAGATCAGAATAGGGCTACGTTATCCCCTGCCTGTCGTAAGAGGCGACTAAAATGCATGTTGTGGCCAAAATCGAAAAAGTAAGCGTGCAATGCACATTGCAATGTATGGATAAAAACTTAATGATTATAATTTTATACTTATATCATAGGAGATTTAATAGAGTTTAGTGGCGGGTACTCGCGATATGCGAAGTTTGAATTTATTTGTTGATATTTCCCATGTAACTGGGTCGAAATATCGGTGAAAGAAAGTCAATAACCGCATATGCGCGTATCATTAAACAATTACTCTTTTGTGCAAACTCGTAAATGTTAAGTACGTCACATATGCAGCGTCAGTCATCTTGTGTCAACGTTAACTACGTGTTGAGAGTTCAGAGTTGATCTCATGTTACGCTGTCGTACTGTCCAACGCAATGTTAAAATCAAAGAATAATTTTAGCTCTGTACGATCGTTGTCAACCCATTATTGTTCCACAGCTAGGGCTAGGCAAGAGTCTTCTTATTGCAACCGAGAGTTTTAGGTCTCAGTTCACCACCTTGGTCAAGATTGAATTGGAAGAAGAAGAACAATGATAACTTTTTATACATATATGGTGTTATCATTAATTTTCCTGATGCAATTTTGTAGGTAGTCTTTAATTTCAAACATAAACGTCAAGAAACCGGTTGTACTCGTTCCAAAATTCATTGAAATCCCTACAATATTTATAGTATTTTCTTAAAAAACGAATACAAACCCTTTTTAAGTACAATTTAAAGTATGCAGATGAAATAGCTTGTTGATAAAAAAATATTTACATGACGTGTAACAGATAAGGTTTAAGATATTTATTTTCTAAAAAGAGTACAACTCACTTATAATAGAAAATACAATATGTTCATATCTGTTTAAATAAACGAAATACATCAAGCAAAGGAACATAAAAAATTCAGTAGGTAGGAGAACATTATTAAGACGAATGGTGGAATATTACAAATTGTGGGTAAAAAAAACTTTTACAATCAACATGTAGGTAAGAATCAAATTGACTTATTAAGTATGATTTAGATAGAGATTAATAGATGCCGTTCAGATAGTAATTGCAATGAGAAAAATATAATTTTATATTACGTTCAATTATTGTTTTTTTTTTTTCATATTTAACGTACAGATACTACAACAAAACATAATTTTATTCAGACCTTAAAATCTACGAATAATGGATTGGCTTCCATTAACAAGTTCACTTAAATAGACTTTTTTCACAATCGACCCGACTCCCATTACTCATGGTGATCGGGAAATTGAAGTGTAGCATCCGATAAAAGCTTTAAAGTATTATTCGGAGAATGAATCGAGATATCTAGGAAATTTCGCATCCACCTTCGCTTCCTTTTTATTAGCTTCACCTGTATGTTTGTTTGTAATCGACTTCTTTGGGCGCGATTTTGACCCACTATAAACGGCCAGATTTCGTTCAAACTTTGTAGATTTATTGAGGACCGATGACAATAAACTAATTTGATAAGATAATTCCATTTTTTAATTTGTCTAAAAAGTAGAAAAGAAATAATAGTTAAAAAAAACTAAAAAACACGCTTTTTATAGAAAAACGAACTAAAAAATAGAAAATAAATTTAAATGAATTTAAATTAAGAAAATAGTGTTAAGAATTTCAATGAATATAAATTAATAATAGTGTGAATAAAAAAAATATATTTTTTGAATTGAATAAAAAAAATATTTTTTTAAAAAATATTATTTATTGACCTCTAGGCCGAACGAAGTTCGCCGGGTCAATTAGTCTACAATATAACAAAACACTCCGATCTAAAGCTTCTAATGTTTAGTGTAAAGTAGCATTATCAACGATTCCTCTTCATCCAGTTTAAGTTTGGAAGTGGCGACAATTTTCGACACTTCACAAGATTAACCGGAAACCTGTTCGCTGTATCCATGTGGACGGACCGCGCATATTAACTACGGAGCTGATTGGCGCTTGGCGTGCCGAATAGGATTACTTGCCAGCTTTAGAAGACAGCTATTCTATATAAATTCGTCGCAAGTGTGAAGTACCCTTAGTGCAACGATATGTTTCCATCATTGCAAATTAGGTACTTATACAGCATCGAATTGGTGATATTGTAAAGAGTAATCATTTTGAAAAAACAACTGGCACTGCAATTGTTACTTCCAAGTATGAGAAACACAATTTTTGGGCATGAAATTTTACCCAATGGTAAATGACCAACACCGCACGATTGTTTTACCGTTCATAAAAAAATGTTTTCTACGCTCATAGTCTCACAGTAGGATTTTCTTCTGTGTCATGCCATATACATACACAAAGATGAATACATATTTAGAAATTAAAATTACTAATACCGCAGATTTTTACCGTTCTTCAATCGTAGATCGGTTACTTTAGTACCAATTGAAAACGTTTCCTCAAAACAACGGTTTTATCCATGCAGTAATAGATACATTGCACTCTTACGTTTAGGTTTTCAAAATTACCTTTAAATATACTTTGGTATGATGTGCGAAAACGGTAAAAATTGGTACTAAGGGCACTAAGGGCGACAATTTCTCATATATCGTATTGTATCGTATTTATTTGACTACCTAACACGGATATTTAACCACTACCGAAAAGGTCTTAGATAATTGTACACAGCACTGTTTCCGTGCTTATACTATTCAGAGAAATAAAAGTTAGTGTCCGGACAATAGGGATGATTTAAACTTGGTCGATAGTTCTTTAACATTGAATAGTGCCAAGTGACCTCCAAAACTCAGTAGTGCATTACATATGCATCAATGCCATAAGCGGTAATTGTTTTAACCTTGGATTGTATCCAACGTAACATAACTTTGTTGTATAGTTGTTATGGAGATTGGACTTTGTGAAAAGTCGGCACCGGTTGATATTACTTCTGACGCCAATATCCACTCCTACATTATTAAATCAAAGGTAGATGAAAGTGTAGCCGGAACGCTGTGGTGCCGACTGTGGTTTTTGAAGTGAAACTTCTTTATCGGGGTTGGAAAAAAAATAGTGTAACATTTTTTCTTTACGCGCCATCTTTTTTCTGTTACGCGCCATCTTTTTTTTCCGTTACGCGCCATCTTTTTCTTATTCCTACCACGCGTGATATTAGATAGATTATTATAGATTAGATTATTAGATAAAGTTTAATAAAAGCCTTTTATTAAACTTTATCTAATTTAATTTAACTTTATTTAACCAATTTCTGTAAAGTTGCATATAGTAAATTATTTTTTGAAAAATAACGTCATAAAGAAGTTTCACTTACGAGTGTACGCTAGTACACGCACACATTTTTTATTTTTAATAACTAGGCAAGGGCAATTTTTTTAACCTTAAATGTTACGAGGTTCATATTTCATAAACTGAAATTGAAAGGTAGTAAGACCATCGTTTGTCTAGGGAGGTACCATTGCCGCATCTATTTGCTTTGTGTGAGTGAAGAGGGTGGTTGCCGACTCACGCTTAAGTGAAGCGACCATCTTAGTCCTTTGTGATTGACTTCAAATAGAACCCATGTTCTGGGACTTTATGCTTGTTTCTTGCTTCGATCAGATAAAAGAAACGTTAATGGTTTATGTTTAAGGTTTATGTTATAACAAGATTGGTTAATGTTTGTCCTTTATTTATTTTTAATCATGCCCTTAAGTTTCAACACTAGCCTTTCCATCCTTGTTTAACTTTCATTACTTAACAAATTTGTTCATATCACTTCTCCTAACATTAATCACTAGTCATCTTCGATTCCGTTTTCGATTCGACTCCGGTTCTGATTCCGATTACAACAAATGAAATTTATAAACTCCGACTCCTAGTTCGCTTCCGATAAAAGCACCTCCGTAACAACTTTACTTTATACTAGCTGTGCCCGCGACTTCGTCCGCGTGGAATAGTTATTTTGGGCATAATTTATTTTTGCAAACAACCTCCTCAGCTTCATAAATTATAGCTGTTACCCACGACTTTGTCCGTTTCATTTTCTATTATTATTTTAGACAATTTACTTTTGAAAAGAACATAACTAACTCATATAGCTCATATATAAAAAAATAATTGTGAAATTATTAGAACCTAAAACAAAATATCCTTAAAACAAAATCAAATAGTATTTAAAAAGTATTATTACACGACGATAAAACGACGCAAGATCTCTAAGATCTATATCTTCTAAGATAATCATTGAAATTAAGTGATGTCAAAGACAATTTTGTTCACAATTAAATACTCTTAATCAACAACACATTTATTTGGACAAATATTAATATTATTACGTTGATACAACTCTTAACTAATTTCGACCGAATTTGATTACCGTGAAAACGGTTCTAGTGAGTTAATCTTAAAAGATAGACATATACTGTCGCGGACATTTTTTTAGATCATTTTAAGAGAAATAATTCTTTCATACATATAATTTTGGTATCTTGTACCGTTTTCGCAGCGCACGCAACGGAAGCCCTCAAGGATGAATAATTTGCCCCGTTTTTTTCACAATTTTCCATTATTTCTTCGCCCCTAATAGTTGCAGCGTGATGTTATATAGCCTAAAGCCTTCCTCGATAAATGGTCTATTCAATACAAAAAGAATTTTTAAATTCGAACCAATAGTTCCTGAGATTAGCGCGTTCAAACAAACAAACTCTTCAGCTTTATATATTAGTATAGATATCGGGATATACTTTTTCAACCAACTCCTCCGCATTTGAACGAAGACGTATCGATATAAAGATTGATTTTGACTTTTCCGGGTAACTTAAATCTTTAGAAAATTGGAATATCACTGAACAGCGACATATATTCTAAGTTCATATTTTGTTTCATGTGGTCAAAGATAAGATCTTTTAAGAGGTGCATCGGGCTATTTGTGCGCGTAAATTGTTCTTTGTAAAGCAGAAGACAGAATCAAAACACTTTTACAATTCATATGAACAGGGCGCACCCGCTCGCAGGGCGCTGCCGCATCCTGCTCGCTTATTTTTTATGTTTTCTTTTATGTTCCAACCTAACCTAACCCATCCTGTTGAAAAAGCTACAGCTAAATCCAACTCTTAATAATAACATGACGATACTCCTGCATTTTCAGGATTTAGGTATTCAAAGTGACACTTTTCATCATAATGTTCTCTCAGGAACGGGTCGTAATGTATTGTAATCAATAAGTACCAAACTCATACGGCTTAAGTAGGTTGTGTACTTAGATTATCAGGGTTGATGAATTGAAGTTTAATTTATTAATCACATTTCAGTTTAATGAGCTGTCATTAAACTCATAATATATACTAAAAACAACCGTAAGCATTATGTGACTACCTTTTATAATTTAGGCTTGCACTATCCCGCATCATCAGGGAGGAGTTGAAGGTAAAAAAATATCCCGCGTCTTTGTTTAGTATTCTTATTACCTATACGTAAGCACTTGCGAGCCAACTTCTATAGCTTGGGCTTGCAGTATCCTGCATCATCAGGGCTGAGGAGCTTATGGTCGAAATTGTCATCATGTGTCTTTGCTTAGTAATTATATTACATACCCGAAAACATTAAATGGCCAACTCCTATGGCTTAGGCTTGCAGTACCCTGCATCATCAGGCTTGAGGAGTTGAAGATCGAAATTTTCATCTTGTGTCATTGCTTAGTAATTATATTACATACCCGAAAGCACTAAATAGCTAACTTCTATGGCTTAGGCTTGAAGCACCCCTGCATCATCAGGGTTGAGGAGATGATGGTCAAAATTTTCATCTTGTGTCTTTGCTTAGTAATTATATTAAATACCCGAAAGCATTAAATGGCCAACTCTTATGGCTTAGGCTTGCAGTACCCTGCATCATCAGGCTTGAGGAGTTGAAGATCGAAATTTTCATCTTGTGTCTTTGCTTAGTAATTATATTACATACCCGAAAGCACTAAATAATTAACTTCTATGGCTTAGACTTGAAGCACCCCTGTATCATCAGGGTTGAGGAGATGATGGTCAAAATTTTCATCTTGTGTCTTTGCTTAGTAATTATATTACATACCCGAAAGCACTAAATAGCTAACTTCTATGGCTTAGGCTTGAAGCACCCCTGCATCATCAGGGTTGAGGAGATGATGGTCAAAATTTTCATCTTGTGTCTTTGCTTAGTAATTATATTACATACCCGAAAGCATTAAATGGCCAACTCCTATGGCTTAGGCTTGCAGTACCCTGCATCATCAGGCTTGAGGAGTTGAAAATCGAAATTTTCATCTTGTGTTTTTGCTTAGTAATTATATTACATACCCGAAAGCACTAAATAGCTAACTTCTATGGCTTAGGCTTGAAGCACCCGTGCATAATCAGGGTTGAGGAGTTAGAGGTCAAAATTGTCATCATTTGTCTTTGCTTAGTAATTATATTAAATACCTGAAAGCACCAAATGCCCATCTCGTATAGTTTAGGCTAGCAGCATCCTGCATCATCAGGGGTGAGGAGTTGAAGGTCGAAATTTTCATTTTGTGTCTTTGCTTAGTAATCATATTACATACCCGAAAGCATTAAATGGCCATCTCCTATGGCTATGGCTTGAAATAACCCTTCATCATCAGGGTTGAGGAGTTGAAGGTCAAAATTTTTACCGTTCATCTTTGCTTGGTATTTTTATTACATAACCGTAAGTACCAAATAGCCAACTCTTACGGTTTAGTCTTGAAATACCCTTACATCATCAGGGTTGAGGAGTTGAAGATCAAATTTTTGTCCCCCGAATTTGTTTAACAATCTTATTATATATCCATAAAAACAAATTGACTTACTTCTACGGTTCAGGCTAGCAGTACCCCTGCATCATCAGGATTGAAGAGTTGAAGGTCAATTTTTTTAGGAAAAAAATTGACCTTCTTTTTTTTGCTTAGTAATCTCATTCTACATTCAACCCAATTGGACTCCTACAGCTTAGGTTTGGCTTAGTATCGCTAATTTCGTTAATTTGCTTCATGGAAATGGATCCTGTGATCAGAACCGTATCAAACTCATCAGAGTACCCTTGAAGTACATTCTTTCAAATAAAAGAAAAATCATCAAAATCGGTTGGCGGGAAATTGAGTTATTCATCTATTTATCGCGCACATCGTTAATGCGAATATCAGACTTATGCGCTTTTCTTATGGATGCCACTGTCAAAAGTGAACTAAAAATAAATGGGACCCGACGACACGCACTACCTTTCAAATGAAAAAAAAATCATCCAAATCCGTTCTCCCAGTGCGGAGAAATCGAGTAACAAATATAAAATTTAAAAAAAAAAATAAAAAAAATACAGATGAATTGATAACCTCCTCCTTTTTGGAAGTCGGTTTAAAACTATGTTTTAACATAAAAATCAAAGCGAAATACTAAATTTTATTGAGGTGGCCTCCCTCAAAATTGACTGACTTTCATACAAACTTACATCTCCTATTTGGGTTAACTTGAGGGGGGGGGGGATCAGAAAATTCATTCTTAACTGACGTCTACGTCATAAAAGGAACCCTTAGTAAAAATTATATTCGTATCTTTAGCAGTTTAGGCTCTACGATGTTTATTCAAAAGATGAGTGAGAGAGCATCCTTTCGTTTTTATATAAGTATATATAGATATAGAGATATAGATTTGTATAGTATCAAATAACATAGGTACACACATAACCAATAAAAATACATAACAAAGGAATACATTTTACAGACCATAACATGTTTAGTTTCAACCAATTCAACTATGCAGTTACATATCTTGTTAACACTCATCGAACACAGAATAAATACTGCGTAGTTTTAAATTGACATAACTTTTTTATTTATAAACCGATTGACATAAAATAAACACTAAATGTTAAGTGAAGTTTCCCACAACACATCAGTGAAAATTATATTCAAATTGGATAAGCCGTTTCTGAGATTAGCGTTTTCAAACACACAGACATACAGACAAACAGACAAACAGACAAACAGACAAACAGATAAACAGACAAACAGACAAACAGAAAAGATTTCTAAAAACCATTATTTTGGGTTCTATATCGTATTAAAGACCTCTAGAAATGGTTTTCACCTAAATTTATTCCATGTACAGACAGCGACCTCTTACAGATTTATTATAGTATAGATATCGGACACAATCAACACACCGTGGGGATATTGGCGTTTCAATCAAAATTGTATTGCTGACCCTTGTAAACTTCGGAGACTCATGAGTATTTCCGCTTTAATACTTTCTCCTAATATTGAATAAAATCTCTCCTTATTGAATAAAATCTCCTATTTTAATATCATTGTTCGATCCGTTTCTGGAACACAGACGACGATTGATCGGCCATAAATATTAATTTCGAACAAGTCGTACATAAACTGAAACGTTAGGACTTATTTACTTAGCACATTATTGAAAGAGTCCACTTCTCTTTCTCGAGCACGTGTTGGGAAGATCGGTACAATTTACGAACAAACGGCTAACAACTAAATTTATTACCGTCCACGGTCACACTTTAACACGATAAAGCGAACTGTAATTCACACTAACTTCGCGTTTCGAGCTAAACAAACTTTCGTAGCGCAACAATTTTGCATCATTCACACTCCTAATAGATGGTGTAATAAAACGAATTCCATCAGGCTAAAGTTACATCAATGTTGGGTGTTGCTTTAACACCCAAAATGGTGGGTAATTGATGATTTTATATGAAATTTACGCAACCAACTAGCTGTTCACCTAATGGTTGGTGGAACGGATTAATCAATCTCAAATAAGGTGGAGTTATTATCATACTAATATTATAAAGGCGAAAGTTTGTGAGTGTGTACGTTTGTTATTTCTTCACGTCTAAACAGCTGCAGCGATTTTCATAAAATTTGGTAGGGAGTTAGCTGATACTCTGTATTAACATATAGGCTATTTTTTACTGTAGGACAATATCTTATTCAATCCAATGCGGACGAAGCTGCGGGGTTCAACTAGTCTGAAATAAGTCACACAAGTATTGCTACTCTTATAGCCTTAATTGGAAAACTTTCTGTAGGTGTCTATCTATTTCCATTACACCATAGGAAGATATTATTACCCTGCTATTAATAAACAGAAAAGATAGAAGATAGAACACATAATATTTAATCAAATGTAGTGCAGTAAATAACAATAATACTTGCTCTCTATACCCATATATATAAACTCAATCAAAGACAGATAAACAAACAACTAAACTCATAAGAAAATATCATCTACATGTTTATGAAGTCAGTGATGGAACAATGAACTTAAACTAACATGATCCATTTTCTTTCATAGTTGGCCTGCAATAATCACTCCACATGCTATCTACGACACGCCCCAATTTATAATCATTTAGTGAACTGACATCGCTGGGAGAGAACGCCGTTTTGCACTTTGCACTCGAGTTGAAAATTAAGTCAGAATGCGCTACCGCAGCCTTGATTAAATGAAGTGGTTTGTTTTGCCACAGTACAAAGCGAGTATTGAGTAAATAGTTATAGGCATATGCCAATCAGTGTATCAACTAGCATGATTCATTCAATTGTGAAACGTTAAATTGTGCGTATGTGGCCATAAAGCTATGAGAGGAGAATTGATTTACTAGGTTGTTCATAAATTAGCAGTTAAAGGATACTAGGATTTAATATATTATTAGTATAATAAACCAAAAATACGCTACACGGACCGGAGTAGGCTCAAATAAAAAATGAACGAGATATTCAGCGAAATTATTTCTCAGTTTCGATATAACTAACATTTTATTTTTGATAGCATATATTATTCCGAAATGGTTTCTTAATTACTCCAAAAATGTTATATGTATTTGTCTGTACTGCTTAATGAAGCTGCCTTTATAATAAATAATGCAAGTCGTGACATAGACATGTAACATGGTATACATACACGTAATCATTATTATATGTATTAGTCATTATTGTTATACATAAAGTTCTAAGTTCTAATTATGCCAAATGTTACATTTATCTGTGCGTGAAATGAAAGATTAGATTTTTTTTATTATAATATATAGATATAATATATAGATCATTTATTTGCAAAGGTTACTTTATCTTAGAGGTAGCCTTGGTCAGAGCTAAGATTGACTTTACCGAGAAATCCCTGTGTGATCTACGTAATCGACACAGGTTATCTATGTAATTGTGATACGTCTTCAAAATTTAATATATTTAGGTTTTCAGTAGGGTTGGACTACATTTTGTGAATTGGATTCATAAGGTTCTTAAATTATGATCAGTTTTATGTAAAATAGATAAGAACTTTTTCTTCTTCATAATATGAAAGTACCAAACGACTATAAAGTGCACCTGATGGAAAGTGGCCACTTCTACCCACGAACATTTCTAATCAACCCCCGTTAAGATCCGAGTCTAACCTGAGGTTGTGCAAAGATGCGTTGCTACTGAGGACTAGTAGAAATGTCTGAAATAAGTATATTTACGCTATGATTTAATATGGGTAGATTAACGATTTTACGCAAAACCAACAGCTTCCGCAAGAAAGTTGTAATTTTTTTCATCCGGAAATATATATTTATAGATACGTAAGATTGTTACAAAAAATTATGGATACAAAAGTCACTTTTAACGTGTCAATGTGTCAACGTTAATTTGTTCACGATGACTTTTGGGTAAACGTGGAAGCGATCTAAGAAACCGGGCATAATGACAAAAATGTACACCTACAGACCATTACACCTACAGGCCTACATAATTAAGTTATTTTTACACACGAAATACAAATAAAAGGAATGAAGCCTGCCCTTTTTTGATATGTACTATAGTAAAATTAACTCCGAACTTATAAATATTGGCTGGGTGAATATAAAGCAAATAATATGTAAAGGTTTACTGGTTTGTATCTATGATAGATGGATGGGTTTTTCGATTACAAACATGCGCATGATTTGGTACTAATATATTATGATATACCTTGGTAAAGATTTTTACAACAAAAGAAATAGAATATTATGCAATGGATTGTACTGAACATAAGCACAGCCAACAATGAAGTACAAAATAAATCGTGTTCACAGCACCATGAAGCTGTAAGGCCGAGCGGAAACTTAAATAGCCCGTATATAATTAATTTAAAGCTGGAGCTAATTTTTCAAAGTTGTAGCTAAAGGTAACATTGTCATTGCAAATTGCAAGCACGATGGCTTGCAATTCGTTAACGCCACACATTTGTTCACAATTGTTTGATATTTCAAACGCTTTGATTTTGTTTATATGGATGCATTACTGTAAGTAGAAGGTACTGGAAAGGAACAAAGTAGGTTTTTTTATTTGACTGAAGTAGCAAACGAACATGCAGTCCACCTGATGGTAAGTGATCACTGCCGCCCGTGGATATCTGTAATCAAATTCATACAGAACATGGATTCCATCTGAAGTCAATCACAGATGCGTTGCTACACCCAAGGACTATGATGGTCGCATCATGTAAAAGTGTGCCGACCCTTCTTTAATACCTATTTTATTATATTCTCCCACTCGTCTCAGAATACAATTAAAATAGGCCTAGAAGGTATTCACAAAGATATAATCCAACATGATCCAACGTTAAAGTATTCATGATAAGAAATAATTCGTGATAATGTGATAAGAAACAATTCAAAAACGTAGAAAATATACTATTTCTTTTATCTTCCCAACAGAAAAAAACGCTTTAAGTATATGTAATGTTAACAATTATAATTTTTATCCTTATTTTTTAATACTTCACATATTTAATAACTACACCTATACAAATAGAGTATCGTAAAAATGATATATTTTGTAATAAAATCATTATAATTTTGTCGCTATCCGTGTCTGAATATTTAACTTTCAATTTAACTCACAACGAAGTATCCTCTTGTGATATATACAGTTTGGATTTGAATGATGTCCTGACCAAACGTAGGGCATACACAAAGCATTCATCATTCGGATGCAGCGGCACTTATATTGTGGTACCAAATGGAAAATATTCAATTTCATATAGTTTGAAATGGTTGTACGCTCAAAATGGGTTATGGTTGCATCCCTAAACGGTTATATAGGAGTCCATTTCATTTCAGAATATGCGATTTTATCTGCGATGGGAGGAAGTCTGCGTTGCTAATATAATGCGTTTTCATGAGATGCGAAATGGTGTTGACGAACGGGGAATTGCGTTTAAGAATACGTGTCATATAGATCGGTCTTGAGTTGCACTACCTCCTTCTTTTAGTAAATTTTGTAGGCTGTAATAAAGGTACAAAGTCAGAGAGATGGGAGAAAGAAGAAAAAGAGAGAAACGACGCTCGTTTTCACGTATTATGATGCGGTGACTATTGGCAAAAACCCCTAACTGGGAGAGGCCCATGATATATCCTAGAATATCTTTGTAAATAGGATAGATATGTTATGGACACCTTATGTACGTTTATCCTCGCAATATTTTGGAACTCTATATGTAACTTTCAATCTTGCTAAGCCCTCCAAGCTTCATGATGAGGTGCTACTCACTTTATGTTTCAAAACAGAAAAAATACGTGTTGAGATTTGCTTCTCAAACTGCTATGGGAACCCTTGCCCAAGGTAGTTGATATATTTTGCACTAACTCGCTACGAATAAATAAAAATAGAAAAAATATACTTACCAAGAGTTAAAGGATTACTTGAGAATATTTTGAAAAGCGTAGACCATCTAGTTGTATGTCAGTCTGGGTACTTTCCAATACACCGATATATTACCCCTTACATCTGTCTCAAGTACCTCCTAAGTTGTATCCCCGATTAAACTTGTTTCGTATCAACTTTAATGTTTGGTAGTTTAAAACTCGAACGTTTATAAGAACCTTCATTTGAAATTGAAACAGGTAGCCAATGAAGTTTCAAAAGTACTATCAAGAAACCAGAAAGTAGTTAATAATTAAAAGATCACTTAACAACTATTCTCGCGGGGAACTCATCTGAGGGAAATTTCCATTGCGGTCTTATAACTAATTTCATTTGCAGAGATTATTTTTCATTACATTTATCGTGTTTAAGTAAATGAACTTTTTTGTTAAATTAATTAATTAAAAGGAACATGTACTATTTTGAGCATTAAGCAGTTAAGAAACTATGTAGGAACGTAAATAATTCTTTTCATTTTTACAGAAGTTTAAGACATTATTTATTTAATAAAAAGTCGATGTTTTGATATTTGATCGTTATTGTTTTGCTATTCCTATTTTTTTTTAAACGCAAACAAATATTGTTTAAACATATATTTCCTATTAAATAGGTATAATCATATATAAGTTTTATAAAACGTCAACCTTTTACAGTCCCACTGCGGGACACTGATCTTATGTCAGAGATATAGGTGTAGGTGTAGGTGTAGGTCTTCTGTGTTAGCGAAATACGAGATGGTAGAAAAGTGATATGCATATAATAACTAAACTTCAATCTTGCGTGGATAAAACTATAAACGAAATGTGCCTTAACAAAAAATCGACGCCGAAACTTCGCTAAAATATAATCCTAAATCGAAAAATAACATGCACGGATCTACACGCACAGCGAAAGCCGCGTTAAGTGGAAGACATTGACAAAAGCGTAACGCTTGCGAGGGAATTGTTGAACGAGCGAGTAATTGGCGTTAATCTGCGACTAGTGAATATCCAAGTGGCTGTTTGCGAAGCCCTCGCCGTAACCTTGGAGTTTGTGAGCTCACACATGTTTTCTTTCGAATAGTTGTTAGCGTCACTGTATTTAGAAATAGCGATAACCGATAATGCCAACGCTACGCTTATCTACAAATTAATAGGTATGTGTCTTTTAATATGGGAATTGGTAACTAGTATACGCATAAGCATAATAGACGTCTATAATTGCCCCCAAATAAGTATCTTTAGTATTACGAGTAGTACGACTTTATAATGTTTCTTCAAAACAATCATTGTTCGGGTTCGATAACACAGCGTGCTTATGTTTTTCCATAACTTGCAATTTGCATTGAAATGAGAAGTGTAAACAACATTAAGGGTAAAGATCACAGCCTTAGATGAAGTACGCTACAGATGCATTATTGCTAAGTTGGAATTCTTGGAATAAGCATTTCTCCCTCACTGTAGATACAATTTAGACTCGGAGTAGAGTACAGCTATCCCCTGCCTGTCGTAAGAGGCGACTAAAAGGGGGCTCCTGGGGTTGCGGGCGGGTCGAAAGAGAGCTGGAACCGCCCGGCCAGGAACCCCGAGAAGGACAGCGGCATATGATTGTGTCTGCATGACGTCGTTGACATCTGAAGGTGCAGGGGGACAGCTACACGTCCCCCAAGAGACGAGCCCATGAGAGGTTGCTGCGCTAGGGGGCACCGGTGCGTTCAATTGGAGATCCCGGGCTCCCCTGCAAGCTTTGAGAATGGCTACCGAGGAGGTTTTAGTGGGCAAAATCCCACATAACCCGGAGTCTCTCCCAAGGCTCCGGCGTACCTTTTGATGGTTTCCTCCCAAAAAAGGTACCATTCAGACAAAAATACGGCAGTGTTTAATATTAGTGTAATTTGACAAAAAATAATGTGACGGTATTGCCACCAATCCACAAAAACAACCCACAAAATAGTTCTTGATGAAGATGAATAAGTTACTTTAAGTTTTGAGTTTCATGGTACATCCGTCCTATATTTTAATAGTACGATCGGCTTTGCCATGTTAATACAAAAACGATCGTTCTACACTTGATGAAAATGAAATCATTTACCTAAATTGCCTCTAATGTAAAAAAAAAATGTAGTAGGCCATTTAATTAAGATTGTTATTGCGTAGTTTTTTGATAAAAAAAAATAGATGAAAACTATAATTATGTATTTCTCCTGATTTAAACATTTGTCTCTTACTAAAAAATATCTAGCAACCCTGTTAAAAGCCGCTTCACTTGTAAGTCTTTCTTAAATTGAGTATTTTTATAAAAATGAAGCGTTAAACGAGCAGGCCAGTCATTACGGGTCATGGACATCTGTAATTAATTTCAAATAGGATTACTAAAATGCTGTTTCATTCGAATCAACATTAAACGAATGTAATGTTACTTTTGAGTACTTATTCAAATGCTGTATTTAACCATAGGTGTCACTTACTTACCAACCAATTAAACCAACTTTTGAAAGGAAAGAGGTTATTAAATGTTTGTTACATATATTTGAGCGTAAATATATATCGCCTTTGACATATATGGAAAGAGAAAATAAAACTGCCGTTTCATAGGTATGTAAGTAAAACATCAATAACATTATTAAATTTATATCAACAGTCTCATACCGACATAACGCCGTCGACATTTACATAGTGACACCCTGTTTTATTGAGAAAAGAATATCGTATTGCTTCTAACATACCGGATATTTTCCGCCCCCGGGGGGAACATGCCACAACCAGTTTTATTTGTTAAAGAGAATGAAATGATAATTCCTAAAATTGATAAAATAAATTAATTAGTATGTATCTTTGGCGTATATTCACCAATTAAATAGGTTGGGACTGGAATGAATTTACAATGAATGAATTTATTTACAATTTGGCAGTATGAGGACTGCCAACCGAAGTGAAAATTAAAAACATATGTGAAGTATATCTATGTACTTAAATATGTACATAAATACACAAATGTATATGTACATAAATCTATCTATGTACATAAATACACAAAATATATACCGCATGGAATATTTTGGGTGACGATGAAGAATACCTTGATTTTTGTTTACCCAAAAAAGTGTTCACGAGCCTAAAGAAGTTTTCCCTTCAAATATTAATTGGTTGCGCGTATTGGAGCGCCACTGGACTGATTATCACGTAGCGACAAGCTAATCATTCATCGACATCGTCGTGTAATCATGTATGCAAAATTTCGGCTCAATCAACCAGTAGTAACTGGCTTAAAATTCAGTTGTCAGATTGTTAGCGCTAGATATTATTGTTATTTTTGCTATAACATTGAAGTAGCAAACGGGCATAAAGTCTACGTGATGGTAAGTGTCACTGCCGCCCATGGACATCTGTAAGCAACTTCATATAGACCATCGGTTCTACCCAAAGTCAATCACAAACATGTTGCTTCCGAGGACTAATATGGTCGCCACATATAACGGTTTGCCGGGAACCACACCCTTTCATCGATATGTAAGAACTGCTTCACGCTAGAAATAAGTGCGGTGTTACCTCCACGGTCATACTACACTGTTTGTACTACCTGGTAATACTAAACTAACAAGTAGTAGTAATAAAGCTTGTAGCTAGACATTTTCTTATCACTAACAATTTGAGCAATTCTCGCTTATTACACTCACAGCCCAACACTAGGATTCTCCTGTGTCGTAGTTACCATGGACACACACAAGACGACTACACAAACACCTAGACTCAGAACATGAATCTAAACTCATTATTCAGATATCTGTCTGGCCGGGAATTGAACCTGGAACCCATTGTCAGACTGGTATGGTAACCGCCCCGCCGCGCGGATCGTCAAAATACAAACTATTTTAGCTATCTCGAGCGCTACGGATATACATTTCACGTTTGCGGTCGTCGCAATCATTCAAATTTAGATCCTCATCTAGTGAACAACCCATCGCGCCAGAGATCGCTACATATTTCATACTTGTTCTCTCCTTTCGGTAATCAAATCTCTTGAGATTAACTGCGCGCCTTTTAAATATACGATCCAGATCGAATACATACATAATAATATTATTTTTATTCAATTGGGGATATAGATGTTACGTCGTATTTTATGTACTAACTATTAGTAAGTAAGTATATTGAAATCCTTACGTATATTCATTACTTAAGTAACGACTCTTATTTTTTTGTTGTTGTGATGTTTTGTTTTATTGTGATTATGCGGAACGCAGCTTGTTCCGTGGTTCCAAACACATTTAAAAAACGTAAAATAATTGTAATAACTCATGCTAAGCTTAAAACAATGATTTTTAATGAACTGCCAAAAGTCTTAAATTATAGAAGAGAGTAATGAGAAACAGGAATTTTTAGTAGTGGCTCGAGGTACAAGTTTATGAAACGATTCCATCCCGAGAGTGCACTACATATTTAATACTCGTTCCCTTCTTGATAATCAAGGCTTTCGTTGTCGATGAAATTTCATTATTAAAGTGCGTAACGTGGACGCAGCCCATACGCTAAGTAACCATTCGATAAAATTAACTAGGTGGTGGCATCAGCTAAAGGGCGTAAAGATATGGTAATGATGTTAATGTTATGACCATGAGTGTAAATTTTAATTAATTGGAGACTAATTTTCGTAATGGATATTAATTATTTCGCGATAATATAAGTGTACTATATTGACCCTATTTCCGACGTGAAGCATTTCTTGCGTTTCGATGGAAGGGCGTGGTTGCCGGCGCACCTTTATATGAGGTGACCATAGTCCTCGGGAGAAGCAACGCATTTGTAATTGACTTCAGATAGAACCCATGTTCTATTTTCAATTGCTCACAGATGTCCATGGGCGGCAGAGACCTCTTACCATCAGGTGGACTGGATGCTCGTTTGCTACTTCAATCAGATAAAAAAAAACAAATGCGGTAGAAGAACAAACATTATATCTAAATTTCTACTATTATTACGTTTGTCAGCATGTCTGCATCTTATTATATTTTGTTACTTCTATTTATTATTATAGCAAACAGCACTATCTTTTTGGTTTTATCAATGGCATCTTCTGTTTTTGTAGTAATATATTTAATTTGATAGGTAGCCTAGTTGTTGGTATATATTTGCCGCCTATGGAAAGCCGGTTATTGACTTCAATATACATTTGATCACTCTAAGAACACATAAAAATGTAATTCGTAAATAACGCCTGCAACTAAACGAAGCAAAATAAAGTACATTCGATCAGGTAGCATACAGGCACAATTGGAATCGAAGTCATTCCTATCTCTGAACATGGTACCCTTTCTAAAGCGAAATGACAAAGAAAACGCTGAAAAATATTCGTTTGTAATAAATGAAAAGTGTAAGCCGGAGTTTACCGCCGAATAGGACAACAAACACGGTTTAGATTAAAGAATGGGTATAACGCTGGGTCGCCTCCGAAACAAAAACAGGAGGAATGTATTTCAATCAGAAAATCCGGATTCTAATCTACGAGTGGAGATATGAAAGTTGACCCGTTCATCGTGTGCGATACCACGAACAAAGGGTTTTGCTTTGAATAAATCCTGTTATGTGACTGTCAAAATCTTTTCACTACCTATCACGAATGGAGTGTTTTACCTCTCAAAGTACTCAAAAATAAAGGATAGAAAACTATTTCGAGGTAGACACTACACAATTTTATAAATACTTTTTCTATGTATCGCACTATAATACTTTCTGGATTTTTTTCTGTTCAGCTGACTACAAAGAAGGAATTATCGCACTTATTTTATACGTATGTAAAGTACGTTGAGTGTATCTTTGTTAGAGAGATAGGAAGACTATTTTATTAAATTAAGAGGAAGCTAGTCAATCGGCAGCTCTAAAAATGTATGTACTATTTGGGTAGTAACATCCAAAAAAGCATTAAATAAAATAAGCTGGTTAAAAATAAATAATTGATGACAAAACACAAAAACAAGGACTAACATCATGAAATTAATGATGATGATAATGAAATTAATCAGTAAAATGGAAATATACTATTACAAGGTATTGTAGAAGAGACAGATTACAAACACAGAAAAATTCAAATTTTAAGTTTTCATTATTGTATCATTTACCACTTTTTGGATGGCATGGACTTACCCCTGTACACCCACGCTTTGTTGTATTTTTCAAAATAGGGCCATTACCGCCATCGTAAAAAGTTTTACCTTTTAAAGATAAAGATATTCGACGAGCTATTAGTTGGTGAGGCAGTTCGAGTCGCAGTTGTCTTTGCAAAAAAGCAAAATATGCCAGCATTTCTCTTCGTTTCGGCGCTTTCGTGACACTTCAGTTTTCCGAGAGATATTAAACGATAGAAGCGTTTCAGGCGTAGGAAAAATAAATTATCCCAGGAGAAAGCTTATGTTGGCTTTCAAGATGCTCCAATATTATACCGTGCTTTACGTTTCTATCACGTTCCGGATTAAATTTTAGATAAGTCGTAAATACTATCAACCCAACTCGTCGTAATCTATGGCTTTATATCTGTGTTCTATTCTCAATCAGCCTTCAAGTTGGCTCCGCGCTAATTGACTATTTTCCTTTAGGTTTAACGTAATAATAATCTTAGTTTCATTCCACTGTTTTGAGAATCAACTAATCAAGAAACTTTTTGCAAATATGTACGTGCGTATTTGAAATCACTTATCTCGGAAAAGCGTCATCAAAACCTTCATTATATCAAAGTATTATCAAAACATTGTTATATTATTTTATACTTCTATACACTAATTATATTCATAACACATAACTGGAATAAAACTATTATTCCTGAATGTTCTTTTCACATTCGGTCAGTATGTTGGACTATTGCCTAAACTTCTTCTTGCTACCGGTGAGTCTGATGTTTATTAGCAGTTGAAAAGTAACCGGTACATTCTGATGATTTTATTGTTACATTCTTCTATCAATTTTGGAGGACGGTCTCGCTTATTGTAGTTTTTGCTAATATAAACACGCCTAAAAACGTATTAGAGTCACCTCTTAAAACTACAGAGGCACAACCGCCACACCTATTTCCTTCCAATAACACATTGTTAAGCGCTGTTGCGTTTTTTAACCGACTTCCAAAAAGGAGGAGGTTATCAATTCGTCTGTATTTTTTTTTTTTTTTTTTTTTTTTATATTTGTTACCTCATTTCTCCGGACTGGGTGAACCGATTTAGATGATTTTTTTTTTATTTGAAAGGTAGTGCGTGTCATAGGGTCCCATTTTTTTTTAGTATTTTTTTGACTAGGGCATCCATAAGAAAAACGCATAAGTCTTAAATTTGCATTTTCAATGTACGCGATAAATGTATGAATAACTCAATATCCCGCCAACCGATTTTGATGATTCTTTTTTTATTAGAAAGGATGTACTCCAGGGGTAGTCTGATAAGAGTTTGATAAGGTTCTAATCATAGGATCTTCAACTTTTTGGAGCAAAATAATAAAATTAGTGATAGTCGGCCGAACCTTAGCTGGAGAAGTCCAATTGAGTAAAATATAGAATAAAATTACTATGTAGGTATTTACTATGAAAAATTTGACCTTCAACTCTTCAATCCTGATGATGCAGGGGTACTGCTAGCCTGAACTATAAAAGTTGGTCGTTTGATGTTTGCGAATATATAATGAAATTGTTAAGCAAATTCATGGGACAAAAATTTGACCTTCAACTCCTCAACCCTGATGATGCAGGGGTACTTAAAGCCAAAACCATAGGAATAAGCCATTTGGTGCTTACGTATATGTTATAAGATTACTGAGCAAAAACATAAGATGAAAAATTTGACCTTCAACTCCTCAACCCTGATGATGGAGGGGTACTTCAATCCTAAACCATAGAAGTTGGCAATTTGGTGCTTACGGTTATGTAAAGAAAATACTAAGCAAAAATATAAAATCAAAAATTTGACCTTCAACTCCTCAACCCTGATGATGAAGGGGTACTTCAATCCTAAACCATAGGAGTTGGCAATTTGGTGCTTACGGTTATGTAAAAATAATACTAAGCAGAGGCACAAAATTAAAATTTTGACCTTCAACTCCTCGACCCTGATGATGAAGGGGTACTTCAATTCTAAACCATAGGAGTTGGCAATTTGGTGCTTACGGGTATGTAAAAATAATACCAAACTGAGGCACAAAATTAAAATTTTGACCTTCAACTCCTAAACCCTGATGATGCAGGGTACTGCAAGCCTGAGCCATAGAAGTTAGCCACCTGGTACTAACGTATATGTTATAAGATTACTAAGCAACAATATAAGATGAAAAATTTGACCTTCAACTCCTCAACCCTGATGATGGAGGGGTACTTCCAGAGGGGGCGCCCTGTTTGTATGAATTGTAAAAGTGTTTTATGTTTAATTTTTGTGAATATGTAGATGCACAAAGCAAACTTAGAGGCTTTATTTAAATACAAACATAAAAATATAGTCACTAAAAAGTGTAAAATAAAAACTTTTTAACAAAAAATATCTACCGACTTCCATGTCACAAAAAAGTAAAAAATAATTTAAATATATTTTGGTCTAGAACATACTCAGTACTTAGTACATAGTTCTGAAGTCGGTGCTCATATAGGACGTAGTTACCGTCGTCCAGCGAAATATGTCGAGCACCGACTTCAGGACTATGTACTAAGTACTGAGTATGTTCTAGACCAAAATATATTTAAATTATTTTTTACTTTTTTGTGACATGGAAGTCGGTAGATATTTTTTGTTAAAAAGTTTTTATGTTTAAACGATGTGGTAAGAGACATTCACAAGAAAAAAGGGACTGTCGCTATTTAAAATTGACATTACCTGACTTCTAATTTTTTTCCCAAATTTCTTCTCAAATTCTCTCCTACAGTTTCATCCACACATCACTCCGAATTCGTACTCCTATTTGTATAATACATGAGTGAGCATAAAATGCTTGTATAATGAAGACGAGCACGAACAAATCAATTCGGTAACGTGATGCCTTTTCCTGATACGTGTTTCAGTGCTTTGGGTAGCGAATAAAATAGTTATTTTTATGTAAGTAATACAAGGAGTGACTACGATTTAATTGTATTTGAATTTGTCGCTGGGATTAGGATGGCTTCAAACCTGAGAAATTAGCTTATCCAACCAAACTTAACTGGAGCAGCGTGGTGAAATGTGCTCAAAATTAGTCCAGATCTTAGCAGTAGGATTTAATTTCGAAGTTCGTCGTTTCTACTGCAACACTGACGCAAGTGAAGTGCATTAAGCTATTAATTATCAAACTCTGAGCAACCAAACATCAGTAAAGCACACTTTGTGACGGTTCTTAGATTAAACGAGTTTGAAACGCTAGGGCATAAACTGGGACGTATCGAAACATAACTCGGTTACATTGTTCTCTTTCGACAAACACAATTTATCCAGCTAAGCCCGGACAGGCTACAAATGAAAATAGTATTTTATAGCGGTTTACCGAAATTGCGTGATTTCGTATATTCCTATAACTCATACGAGGTCTCGTACGTACTAACGCTTTTAACGATTCCTACATGCATACATACCTAAGCTCGTATACCGAATAACGTGCTCCGAAAAAGTGCGCAGACGGAGCAATTCAAAGATATCTCAAAAAAAATGTCTGCCTGCCCGGGCATTGAACTTAGAACCCCTTACATGCCAGCGAGGTAGGAATAGGTGTGCCCTTCAATAATCTTACAAGTCTATTAGGGTACACAATGGAAGCAAGTAAGCACAGGAGTCATCATTTACTAGCATCGCCGGACCCGAGACGCCGTTCGCTCGTAAATAATAACTTCATGCATAAACAATGAAAGTCATCCTAACGCGAGTCGCTCCTTCCAAGCTACGGGGTCCATTTATAATTCGGAAAACACAAAAATGGCTAAGAAACAGCAATTTTTAGTTTGCACTTGTCCAAATATTTTTGCACCATTGTCATACTATTTCTCCTTATAAAAGCAGTTGATGTAGTGAGGAAAACACATCGACAACAGCGACACATCGTAGGTAGGACTCTAGTCCTCTTTGGAAATAGTTCTAGATGTCCGTAGACACTAGCCACTTACTAATAGAGTACCTATAACCTCAATTGCTTTAATATTAAAGATTAATTTTTCATGCACCTTTGTTCAGACCACACTGGACGTCTGTTTTCACTATACAGCTGAACAAATTCCAGCAGCGTTAGCAAAAAACAGAAAAAACATGATGTATTTTCATTGGTCCAACTTTAAATGAAATATAACATAACAATCCGTTTTTTTAATTTAATTGCAAGTACAAAATAACATGTAACACAAAAAGGCGAAGACATGAATATGTGATAGACGTGTCATCATGAAAGGAAATATCAAACTTTGCATTCCTCACAACATCGCTGTCATATTAGCTATCATTTTTTCTCCTCCCCACTTCTGATTTATTGCGAAGGATGTGTCTTACGTTATATACGAGTATTTCCTCGCCACATTGTATCGCCGAGTAAAATAAAGCAACTTTACAAACTGTAAAACATCGAGATTCTTAAGTACGATTAAGTACGGGCCGAGAGCAAGTCGCAGTGAAATATGTCATGCTTGAAGGCCATGGTTTGTTACATTGAAATTGTCAACGAATTCTTTCGACTCCTGCAAACGAAATGTACGGAAGCATGGCGATATGGTTTTAATTCGTAATGGAATGTTATAAATACACTCTTTTGATACTTTGACTTTTTAGAGTTCCGTATAAAAAGAGTAAAAACTGTCCGTCTGTCTTTCTATCACCAAGCTGCAACGACAACACAGTCTAAATAACCCATTACAAAAATGTTCCCATCACTAATTGTAATTTATGATCTATTGCGACCTTGAATCGACCAATTGCAATGCTTTCTTTTACCGCTCCCCCGCCCCGCATACCTCAGTGGTTTGACTGAAATGTTTCTTAGTAGAAATGAAGACATGAGGTGTCTATTAGGCTATGTTGTCGGTGCCAAGCTGTCTCTTGAACCGTGATGGCTTTAGTAGAAAGTTTTACAGATGTAAGTCTGTTGCTGCTATAGCAACAAATACTAATAAAATAAAAAAATAATATTTAAGGGAGGCTTAGATCACTTGTATCAGTTATAAGAGCAAGTAGAAACCGCGAGTAAATACACACGAGAATTACAGCCCGCTACCTTCAATGTAGAAGAACTCCTTGTGGTTCGAGGTTCTGTTTAATAACGCAGTGTTAAGTGTTATTTTCTCGGTTTAAAGGATACGGTAAGGAAGGCATACTTATAGGAGGTTCCATCTTTATTTTCAGGGGTAGAAACGCGTCAATGGCCAACCTCTTGTAAGTTTCTAGTTCAATGTGAACTATGTGCAATGTACATATGTATACAGTCGCTATCTATATAATGTAACAAATATTTCTTAAATGCATATAAAATCTACTTACTTACTTGACTTGTTAAACTGTGATCCAAATCTTTCTCACCTAGACCGGCGACCGTAAAAAATGGATAGATTATATGTTTATTGATACCAAACAGTTTTGTTACAAGACATCCACCCATCCATCAGCCTTTGAAACTCCACTGCTGGACGTAGGCCTCCCCTAATCTGCGCCACTTCGATCGGTCCTGAGCCATCTGAATTACAAAGCAGCTTCATAGAAAATACTAGCTGTCCCGACAAACGTTGTTTTGCCATATAAAAATAAAAAAAATGTTAAGGGTGGTATGAAAAACCCTTAAGTGGTATGAAAAATAGATGTTAGCCAATTCTCAGACCTACTGAATAAGCATTTAAAATTTGGTAAAAATCGGTCAAGCCGTTTCGGAGGAGTATGGCAACAAAAACTGTGACACGAAAATTTTATATATTAGATGACGCTGAAAAATACTTCACTCTTACTAAGCGAGTTAACATCTATTGTATCTTTATAATCGGCTATTGTGGTCTTGAACACCTGGGAGTAACCTTTTATAAAGAAGAGCGCTTTGTTGGTTAAGTACTTTAGCTTTCATAACTGAGTGATCAAGACCTGATCGCTTAGAAGAAAGTATGAACCAAATAAACCAGTATAGATTATGTTTCTTATAGTTGAACTCAATGATTAGGCAGACAGGATTTCAGATATTAGCAACACCAGAAAAATTTTGGAGATCTTTTTTTGTACCTCACTTGAATATGTCCATGATATAGCACCCCAGAAATATTTCAGGACGAAGTTTATACTAAATCTTACATGTTTTAGGAATCTAGGTACACCCAAAGCATAAAACGGGATTCTATTACTAAGATACCGTTGTCCGTCGGTCCGTTTGACTGTCACTAGGCAGTATAGTATAGCATAGTATCTCATGAAGCTAGACACTTGAAACTCTCACAGATAATGTATTTTATTGCCGATAAATTACATATACAAAAAACAGAAGAAAATATTTTTTGCAACTGTGGTTTCCGTACAACAAACGTGATTTTATGCCGTTTCTATAGATGGTACGGAACCCTTTGATCGTGAGCCCGACTCGCATTTGGGCAGTTTTTTATGTTAGACATCATTACACTGAATAAAACATTATAATAAATAGACACGTATGATATGTAAATATATGTTTATTACGACGATATAAATGTCATTTTACCAACAATAATAATACATTAACTTAGCAGTGTGTGAACGATAACCCACATGAGAGCTACTTAGATATTATAATGGATATTACGCTATGATAAAGAAAAATATCCGCAAGGCACTGAAGCTAGTTTCATAAAAATGTCACTTTGGAAAGTAAAAAATCTTTCCGAAACAACTTTTCGAGAACATATGACATTGGGAGTCAAGTTCGAGGAAGTTTTTAGGTTATACTTCGCTACTTATTTATTACTTTAACGAACTGGTTGCGGTGGCTGCTGAATTAATTAGAAAGAGTTTCGTTTTATACAAGTAATGTTAAATTAAAAACAAAATATCCAACTGTTTAAAAACGAGTAAATTTTTCTTTATTCTTTAGTTTCAACTAATTGTTTTATGCAATTGGATTTTTGTTTTTGCAATTAAATAATAAATACAAATCAAATAGAATGGTTCAAATTCAATTTTAATACGCAGATGATACATTCCACCAATTCGCACTTGGCCAGCGCGGTGGACCATGGCCTATAAGTCTCTCAATCTGAGAGATGACCCGTGCCCAGCAGTGGGACAATAATAGATTGTCAATCGATATATACGCAGATGATTTTAGAAATTTTTGGTTCCTGTCTAGGTTCAAACCTGGGAGCTGCAGGCGATTGAAAGGCTATTTTTAACTATTATAGTATCACTGATCAACAGGCCAACGCTTAAATTTCTCTCTTAACAACGCCGATGTATATAAATTGTTTGTAATTTAACTAAAGACTCAATTAGACAATTAATGTTAGTCTTCCACTTAAAATTGAGTGCATATGAATATTTTTGAAAACAAAACAATTGCATATTACGGGCCGATTTGATGTTAATGAAACACATGTCTCATACAAAATGCCAGTGCGTATAATGTGCATTATACTGTTCAATTGTCCAACAAATGGCACTTGGCCAGCGCGGTGGACTATGACCTAAAACTTTCTCATTCTGAGAGAAGATCCATGCCCAGCAGTGAGACATTATGGGATGTACCCCGTACTGTTCAATATATTGATCAGCCAATTTTATCGGTAGCCGACAGATGTGTCCTGCTGTACACTATAACGACACCCAATTGGTCGGTCAAATCTAATGTGAACAGAAGTTCTCTTATCACTCAATGACAACAAGCTTTGGCATTCGTCAAATCAAAAAAATAAGCCAGACTTAATGTAAACTAGTGCTGAGTGATTCCATATTATTTGAGCCCTAAACCAACACATGGACTGAGTACACAACAACCCAGACTCAAGTCAAAAAAATATTTAGATAGCCACGTGACCGAATATAGCCCGAAACCTATGTGTCATCGTAATATCCACGACAGAAAACATTCTCATTGTCTGTCAAAAAAAATCCTTTGAATTATAATTCTTTTGCCTTAATGAAAGAAAATAATTTTAAACTAAAAACTACTACTATTACTAATACATAAAATAAAGCCATAAACAATTATGGTCTTAGTGGAATTAATTGCATGTATATAATTTAAATAAGTATTTTTTTGAGATACAACAATTCGCTTTTCGTTACGACCTTTAGTATAAGTTTCTTATGTTTCCTCAAAAGCAGCATTGTTCTTATTTTTGCTTCTCATGTCAAAGTACATCGCAAGTAATAACCGAAAAGAAAAGCGTAAGAATGTAATGTACATCGCAATGTATAAAACGCTTTCTACACTCATAACCTCACAGTAGGATTTTCTCCTGTGTCGTGGGTGCCATGGACACACACAAAGACGAATACACAAACACCCAGACCCAGAACAAGAATCTAAACTCATCATTCAGATACCTGTCTGGCCGGGAATCGAACCCGGGACCCACTACGTGTCAGACCGGTACGATAACCGCTGCGCCACGCGGGTCGTCAAAGAAAAAACAAGAACAATGCTTCTTTCGAGGAAACATAATAAACTCATACTAAGGTGAAACGTGAAACGTAAGGCTAAATCGTCGTTATCTATTAAACGGTCCAAACAGAATCCTTCACGGAAACATAAGCTATTCCTTGTCTGCTACCTTGTGTGTTCGTATGAGTGTGTAACTAATGGAGGTTTCAGTCTGATTGAGATCTAATTTATTGGTTCGCATTCTGACTATGGCCGCATTCTAAATCACAATAATGGCATACGGGGCTCGTTCCTGGATTACGTATTGCGTTGTCTTCGCAATGATCTTTGTTGTGTTAAAGTGAATACGTCTGGCGATTCAATAACTAATCGCCGTAATGGATGAAATGAAATGAAATGAAATGTCTTTATTTTTTGCATAGGCCTTCGGGGACGCTTACAAATTGTCAGTTACATATATATATTTTATTACACTACCACCGGATCGGAACACGACCTCAACTGAGAAGATCCGGCAAGAAACTCAGTGGGTTTCTTTGTATTTCTTTTTTTTATTTGCCAACTTGTTTTTACATGCGTAACAAAAGTTAGCTCCAGAATCCTGCCCAGGCCCAGGATAAACACCCTACGATCAGTTAATATGATCATCTTATTAATGTTATTGGAGCAGTTATAACCGAATGTCGTAACTCGCTCTCTCGATCGAGAGGTCCGAAGTTCAAATCGCAGGCACCATTGATTTTTCTAAAATTATGTGCGTATTAGAAATTAATTATCACTGTTTTGAGGTGATGAAAAACATCGTGAGGAAACCTGGTCACCCGAGAGTTCTTTAAAAAGTTCTCAGAGGTGTGAATTTTATCAATTCGCGCTTGGCCAGCGCGGTGGACTGTGGCTTAAATTATCTCATTCTCATGGAGAGAAGACCCGTGCCCAGCAGTGGGACAATAATGATTTGGCAACTATTCATGATGTTAATTCAACCGTTTTCGTGTGAGGATGTATGTTTTTGTTACTCTTTCAGGAAAAAACTACAAATCGCATTTCGCTGAAATTTGGCATGCACATGTTTTGTGAATTAGATTAACATACAAGATACTTATTATTGTGGTAGAAAAGGTCGAAGCGGGCGAAGCCGCGGGTATAGCTTAGTATAAATGTTTTACTAACACCTGCTAAAATTGTTTTAATTCTATTAACTATTATTTTTTTATAAACAGAAAAGACATCTCAATTAAAATCAGTCCTTTAATTTTGAAATAATATTGGAAGATTCATACATATGTGCTCTTATAAAAATTCTAATACATAGCCCTCTTTTAAGACTTCGCCGGAGGGTTAGACTGCGCTATTCGTAAGGTCGCTTATTAAATATGTATATATTATTCGAATCATTGAACAAATCTTTTAGATCAACTTTTAATGTTTTATTTTGTTATATTTCTATTTTATCGTAGAATAAGATTTTGAGTCATTAATGAACAAGTATGAATTTTTGTAATGGATTTAGAAAACTGGCTAGACATATATTGCTTTTAAAATAGAATAGAAAAAAAAATAATATAGGAATGTTGTAAATTAATGTATTATCAGTGTACTCGCAGTTTGCTTTCACTTTTATATGAAGTGATCATCTTAGTTCTCGGGAGAAGCTCTCTCTCCCTACCTACCTAACTCCTACCTCCTACCTACACTATCTCCCTACTAAATTTTATAAAAATCGCTCCAGCCGTTTAGCCGTGAAGAAGTAACAAACATACTCACAAACTTTCGCCTTTATAATATTAGTATGACTAGTATCATTGATTACACACTATTAAATAAACCTCGGAAGTATAGTAATAACAGAAAACGTTGATAAATATAACTGCGTCTAAACAAAACTGGGCCGATAAATAAAACTGGGCCTAAACTCTCTCATTCTGAGAGAAGACCCGTGCCCAGCAGCGGGACAATAATGGGTTGACGACGAATACATGACTTTGTATACAAAGTATTGAGTAACTTAGGACCCAATTATGGACGCTATTTTGTTACTTTAACCCTAAACATGATACTTCAGTTCATAGTTGAAGCCGCAAAGTATTGAGCTCGCCTCGCCAATAATGTGTATTGGAAAGGTCACATTTACAACACAATAATACTATAAGTATCATACTTTTCAATTACCCTCCGGAATATTACTGTAGTATTCTTCTCGACTTACGTCTCACTTATTTATCTTCTAAGCAGAATTTATTATCGTAGTAGTCAAGCTATTCTATCCATTAGTTTATCCATATAAACTATAATCTCTAATCTTGTCGAATTATCTTGCATGCCTCTTTATTTTAAACAAGTCTACATGAACATTATACATACAGTATGGTATTCACGAGTATAGATTAGTATTTTAAAAATAACGTTTTTTCATTTTTTCGAATATGTTTATTATTATTTTAAAATTTGAGGCTATTTATAAGTTAGTGCATAAGCCAGTAGGTGTATGTGATTGTATACCTGTGTGTGCGCATGTATATAGATACCATATATATTTTAAATGGTTAATAATAAAACGTTAAGGTATTTCAAATGTAATGACGATGATGTTACTGAATCGGTCGCATACAAAATCGTTGTGAGCGATTCTCAAATGGCAAGTGGCCGTCCCTAAGTGACAAACATAAGATAATATCCAATCTACTACTATTTAGTATTTACTGAATAATTTATTTATGAGGCATCAATGTCCCTCAGAAATTGTGTATTTACTGACAGTTTAATGCAAATTGTTTGCCACAAAGTTAATGGTGGGAGACGTCATCTAAGAGGCAGCAGCGCCTCTGGGAATAAAGGTGTAGAGCTCCGAGTATCCGCCTGATATTGGGTCGCTATTATGAATAATTACTGACTGAGTCTATATAACACGGTTATATTTGAGATGGTTATTGGTAAGCAGATAATACTTCTATACAATATATGAGTAAGCACTTGAAAACTTATGTTAAATTAGCGACGTACATACATAGTATTTATATCGAAATCCTTGAAAACGCGAGAACATTATAAACTTATTTTAGTTTGTTGATATATTATATGAAATAAGTGTTATGTGCCAACATATGGATTACAAATTAAAATGTCGCAAAACTCGTAGGGGTGTATTAAAATCTGTAGAGTATTTTTAAAGATCTAAGCATACATAAAGACAGACAGAGAGAAGCCACTTTGTTTTATACTATGTAGTAAATAGCACACATATTTGCCCAGCAGGGTAGGGTTTGAGTCACATTAACCTCAGAAAGAGTATCCTATAGGTCATAAACTATCTTTTTGCCAAAATTCAGTAAAGCCTTAGCAATATTTAGGTATTAAAGAGTAACAAATACACATACATCCTCAAGTTTCGCCTTTATATTATTAGGAACATTTGAAATTATTTGTGAATAAGAAAAAGGCAGTGATAGCCTAATGCTTGAATCTTGCCGTCTCGATCGCGAGGTCCAAGTTTCAAACCCAGGCACGCACCACTGACATTTCTGAAAATTTGCGCGTAATAATAATTAAATATTTACTTTTCTACTACTTACAAGTAGTGTAAGTACTACACTACTTTTCGATGAAGGAAAACTTCGTGAGGAAACGTATACACCCGAGACTTCTTTAAAAAAAATTCTCGGAGGTATGTTAAATCCACCAATTAGCACTTGGCCAGCACGGTGGACTATGGCCTATAACTCTCTCATTCTGAGAAAAGAACCATGCCCAGCAGTGGGACAATAATGGGTTGATGAGAAGAAAAAGTTATATTTATAGTTTTAACATGTCCGAATGATCATATATTATGAAAAAATTTTCAATGTGACATAACATTACGTACATAAATATCATTGTCTAGATCCTTATCAAGGAGTTTTGCTTAGCCCTACGGATAAGCAAAGCTTCTTCTATTATTCTATTAGTTTCTTCTATTCTATTATATTATTCTACAATAATAATAGCCAACGCCGGGCGCGATCAGAAGTTGGATGGGTGACCGCTATTGGTTAAATAATTTAGAACAGATTTGTACTCCGGGTTTTAACACATCAGTTCCTGGTTTTGGTCATTGGATAGTTACGTTATCTGAGCTTGTAGATAGTTCATAAACTTGGTATATGCGTTGGGCGCAATCCCATAATTTTAATTTTTAAATATTCGCGTACAAGCAGGGTAGTGTGAAACAGGGTAATTATGGGGAGTGAACTTATCGTGAGTCATAATAAATACCGAAATTATTATGAAAATAAAAATGCCTATTTAAACGAGAAGAGAGATAATAAGGTTCATTTGTCCTTGCCTGCAGCATCTTATAATACACTGCTCGCAAAAATTTAAGGATATTAACAAGCAGCTATATTTATGGGTGATTTTTAGCAAGGGATGATTCAGAGAAAAATGGTCGTTCAGTTAATAAAAAAAGTAAATTGTAGCTTTAAGTCTCTTGTTTGGAAATCTTGAGCTCGTCTTTTCATTTCTATATGGACTTCAAAAATCATGCGACCATAAAATTCTACAAAAATATAAATTTGCTTCGAATTCGTTTCTAGCGAAGCGTTTTTAATAAAATCAAATTTTAGGAAACTAAGAACCATTGCCTATGTTATACAATTAATGGCTGTTGATATATATTTTATGTAGTAATGATTTTGTAAATTTACGATTTTAAGGACATTTGAAAATAATGCATAACTTTGGACATAGTATATGATAAATTTACTGCAATAAAACACTTTCATCAACTATTTCATATCCCAAAAATAACCCCTACATAAGTGTGGTGCGCAAAACATTTTTAATAAAACAAGTTTGAACGCTAGAAAATAATTCAGACATGTTATTCCCAACTCGGGGACTGAATCCCTTTTCGAAATTCCCAGCTAACTATAACCGAGTCATTACATTCCCTGAACAAGTTTCTCGCCCAGTCAGTTGTCATCGCAATGTGTGCGCCAATTTACTGCGAGCCGCCGACAATATTTTCTCGGCGGCTAAATTAACAAGTAATAACAGTAGGATAACTACTATAACTATTAATATTTATGTTGCTGAATTTTGTCTGTATGAAAATAATATTTAGAACTACTATTCGTCCTTATTTCTGTCCCATTTTACAATAGTCTGCTACGCTGGCCGAGTCAATGTGTAGTAGTCAATGGCCAACATACACTATTTTTTTTCAGTTTATTTAAATAAAGAAAAAAGAGGTGAATGCTTGGTATTTCAACCTCGGTCCCCCAAAGTGAGGTGACGCAAACTACTTTTATATGGAATTATTGTACTAGTCACCCATTGCAACGGTCGAAATTCGACCGTAATTCGACTAAACTTGATATTGTCCAAAGTAGGACGGTAATTCCTCAAATTCAATTAAATTGTATTAATTTGCAAGTTATTTTAAATACATCTATTAAAGTAAAAAGAGCTTTTATTGGCTATGACGCATTTAAAAGCAACAGTGGGTATTTTGACAAAGACATCTGACATTTTTAACGTTATGTGTTTTCATAGTAAGACATTTAATTAATGCTTTATTTCGTTTATGATATATGTGTTTGTATCTAATGCATGGGTAGTGTAATGTGTTTAATGATTTTATGTACGTTTTACGCGTTATTAGAAAAAAATATTATCGTTTGGTACTGCTTCTTTACATCAACTATAACCGTGCGTTCTTTCATTCCTTTCGCGGCAAGTATTTCAAAAACAGACCCCAAGTTTCTGCTTCACGTATTAATTCATAGATATTCATTTATTCTTGCATACATTATATGTTGTTCGTTTGAAATTCATTTCATTATAATTACGTTATGTATGTCTGTATTTCAACTTGTAGTAAGTACCTGTATGGTTATACCCAATCAAAGTCATACTATTTGTTTGAGTATTTCATATAATTAACAGAGTTTCATTTTAAGTTTCATTTTGACAATACTAAAAGTATAACATTATTATCTCATGAAAGAGTTTTTGAAAAAGTCTAACCAAAACCACTCGCGTAACGAGACGTAAGTAATTTTAGGGATAGCTAAGTATTCTTTAAATCGGTGTCGGTAAAATGTGTACATTTATACATTGTGATACAACCCCTTCATTATTTTGTAACTAATTGTAAAAATGTTACCGAAAATAATTTTATTTTATTGAATAATTACGGACGATTTTCATCTGTAAACAACGACATCATTAATTGGCATATATTAATTGTCAATTTATAATTAACTGGATAAGATCGACAGAAGAAGGATACTGAACTGATTAAATTTAAATCTTATTAATATTATAATGCGAAAGTTTGAATGGTTGTTTGTGTGTTTGTTCTTCACACAAAAACTACTGGTAAAATTTTGCTGAAATTTACTCACGCATAATTTATGACCTAAATTAACATATTGGACACTAATTGCCGTCGTAGACTACTAACAAATATATAGTAAGAATACAGACTACTATAGCACAGACCGTAACAAAAAGCCACGGTATTTAACTAAAGCGTATTATTACTTTAAAATTTTCCATCTCGGACTGTAATAACTGAACCATAACTTCGTCTGGATTAATTTATTTTCTATTCTCGGGTGTCTCGTGGACCGGTAATTCCGATAAAATTTATCGGTGGGTATTCCCCGTATTTTATTATAATTTTAACGTCATTTCATTTCTTATGAATTTCTAAACAGGCAGCAACGACACAAAGTACCTCCTGCTTAAAAAAACAGAATCCGACTTCAGCTAAAATGACCATTTTTATAGCGCTATATGATTTTAGGGAATTTCGTTCATTATATAAGGCTGGGCATCATAAGAGATGGCAGCCCACGTAACTCGATACTGAAGTCTTTTGGTGGTTAAATGAAGCCAACATATAAGAAAGTTGGATATTCTGAACAGTGATAATTACTAATTTACTGGGCAGCAAGAGGAATTGCTTCATAACGCTCTTGGTAGCTCAATGCAAATGTAGTCCAGTTAAATCCGCACAAAAAAGTGTGGTTCAAGTCCTGAAGAACCCATGGGTGTACAATGGATTAGAATCCATAAGGGACAAAACAAAATTGTCATAAGCTCGCTTTGGGTATTCTATCATTTTATATCATTGTATCATTTTATACCATTGTACATTAAGGTTTTTGCTTGCTAGTTATTAATTGCATGTCGATTGTACCTGTAAGTGGAGTAACACTTACTACTAGTCTAGATTACTCTGTTGGTGCAGAGCAGTGATAGCCTAATGGTTGAAACTTGCCCTCTCGATCGGGATGTCCGAGGTTCAAACCCAGGCACGCACCAATGATTTATGTGCGTATTAGAAATTAATTATCACTGCTTTTCGGTGAAAGAAAACATCGTGAGGAAACCTACACACCCGAGAGTTCTTAAACAAAAAAAAAGTTCTCGGAGGTGTGTGAAGTCCACCAATTCGCACTTGGCCAGCGCGGTGGACTATGGCCTAAGCTCTCTCATTCTGGGAGAAGACCCGTGCCCAGCAGTGGGCCAATAATGGGTTGATGTAGAACTCTGTTGGTACAACTTTAAATAAATAAAATTAATAATATCTATCAACATTACAATTGTGTTAAGAGAAACTATTTCACCTGGGGCCTACATACACGGCTTCATCATATGAAAACGGAACCGGATGGTCAATCAAATATATGTTGCTACTTCTTAACATTTTTGTTCTTTGTTAATTTTTTGGCGGTCATGGTCACCATTTTGGTCTCTGTGTCATGTTTCTATTGCGCCTAATTCAATCTGAATTTGATCTGTCTATAAAGGTGCCAATAGACATTTGCCGAAGTAGGTTTTATGCTCCAAAAATGTACCAGTATTGTCCTTACATTTATTGTGCATATAACATAACATTTTGGAAGATGTGTTATTATGCAAATACAATTAACTTATAGTAGATCTTATGACTAAGTTTAATGCCTCATGTAAGGATGTGATTACTGTGTATTATTTTATTCATAAATACCAATGTGAATAATGACACAGCGTAGCATACAACTTAATTAAATAAAAGTAATATATTTACTTGTTAAAATATGTATTTCATACATTTTTTCATTAATAATGCAGACTTTTGTGCCGCCTTTAAAACGCCTTGGACGTTGTCTAAAAGACTCGTGATTTTTCTTTTCTCAAAGTACTTTACATTCGTGATGTTTAATATAAAAGGCATAAAACCATCAACCGTTTGCGGTTTTAACAAAAGTTGCTTGAAAAGAGCTTGTCTTAGATTTGAGCCTTATAGAATTTCTCTACATAGTTCCATCCCAGTATTTTAAGTAATCCCGTCCGTGATTTAAATTGGTACAATGTATACAAATGATTTTATGTGCATATAATTTCGCAGGTATTCGAATATTTGATCAGAGATTGTTCATTTTAATTTGTATTTATAAATTGGTAACAAATTCCGGGGAACAAAAATACAACAGTTTCAAATTTCTGTTATGCATACCAGCAGTCCCGGTAGTGATGAACGATTTTAAACGGGAAATCTGTTGAACAATTGCCGATCCATTTTTGATAGACGTCAATAGATTGGCGATTGATCGACGCCGATGATATAGCTGGGACAGTAGATGAACGTTGATCAACTTTATCGATTTTCTATGGATAATCCATCACAATATTTGTAATCTCACAATACAAAATAACACAAACTATGTGGCGTGCGATCCTGCTTGCTTGTATGTTTGTGTTTATGTGTGTGAGCGTGAATGTATGTAATTTGTATCACACGATGTGTGTGCACATGAAGCCACGAAATGTGTAAGAAAATGTATATATACATCTCGAACTACTTAGTTCAAATCAATGTATTTCCAAATCGTCCCAGTCTGGAGCTTGGCTGTGTCTGAGCAGCCAAATAATAAAAAATACACATTTATGAGGTCGTTAACGGTTGTTCCGAAACATTCTGTAGTTTTAAAGCACTTCGAATGAGTTTGTTTTTCGAAGTGCTATGATTACAGAAAGAAAAATGTCCGAAAATAACCGCGCGGATGTCGAATTTCCAACGTTTCAACTTTTGCTGTAGGTTTGTTAGATACTAGCGAAGTTATATTAAAAAGAAGATTATGACATTCGGTTGAAATTGCAACCGAATGGAAGTTTTGTTTTGAACAACTATTTTCATACCATTCTGAGCCCCTAGTTCATCTCCTCTACTGGATTAGGATCGCAATATTCCGACTCTTTAGACACGGGCGTTCGTCGACTAACGGAATCCAAAATGTTATGAAAAACTCCGGTCAACTTTATAACGTCACAAACGATACAATTTTGCAAGTAATGCATTTCGTATTTTGTAACTGTACTTACTGTTTTTTAAAGTAAATGGAATCAGATTAAGGTTTGTGAAGCTTGATACAATAATCGATCAAACAAAAACATTAAATGAATATTCTGTGAAGGAAAACATCGTGAAGCAACCCTCACACCCGAGACTTCTTCAAAAAAAGTTCAGTTCAAAAAAAAGCACCAATTCGCACTTGGCCAGTGCGGTGGACTATGGTCTAAAACTCTCTCTTTCTGAGAGAAGTCCCGTGTCCAGTAGTACATACAAAAACAGTAAGTTTGTGATTAGTAACGTAGAAGAATCTTTTGATTTTGGAAACAATTACACCACACCGTATCCACTTCTCTATCCTTAGTTTTTTTCGGAGATTACTACAGGGTAATCAGTAGACACTTACTATGCATTGAACTACATGTTCCTTTGCTTCTTCTATTGAAAACATGTGTACTATAACTTAATACATCTAAAATAAAGGACATAAGGAACAGAAGAAACTTCTTTAGAACAAATATTTACTGTAACTGGATTTGAGTTTAAATTAGCTATAAAATCACACAAAGACTCTCTTTGTCTCAGATTTTCAGTGACTTTATTATATTGTTCTGAAGTACGGGAAATACTAGATAGGTACAACAGCTGCAGGGTCATCATTAGCGTCGAGATCTTGCGGCTAAGTATTTAATGTACTGTAGAAAATATATACGGGTTCGAAAGACAAAGAGAATTTAATTACGCTTAAAAGTAGTCCTTTCTATATCTATAAAATATTTTCTATATCCATAAAAGTGATCTAAGGGAAAAACTGACTTAACTACAGACATATCAACGCACAACCCAATCTACCGTGATCTTGAAATTTTGTGCATTTTTTTATAGGGAAGGTAAACTTCATCCCCTAATGGCGTGGAAAAAGGGAGTAAAGTTTGTATGGGTCAACGTAATTTTTTGGTCCAATCTGTTTCAAATTTTGGATACACATTCTCAAACAGAATTAATGGAAGAAGACTTTCGTATTTTAATGAATATCGCCTAACGGGGTAGAAATTAATTTTAGGGATTATTGCATCCCCAAAATTAATTTCTACTTAAAATCTTTTCACTTTTCTTTCTACTTAAAATTTCTAGTTAAAATTAATACTCCTTAGCGCTTTGGAGTTAAATTAAATTTCTTTATAGACACATGTCTGAAATCTAAATTAGACTGACGTAATGTTTGACATATAAACGTACGGTCTATGGTATTTTAAAAAAGAGGTGGCGTATTTGTAGGAAACAGCCTATTTTGATGAAAATGTAAAATCTTTTTAACTATTTTCGGAAAATTAACCCTTACGAGGGTAAAATGGGAATTAAAAGTATTTTAAAATCCAACTTTAAAATAATTTCACTAATATCAACAACAGGTATATAGGGGAACTTTGTACTATCCTCTTACCGTCAGATGGAATCCATGCTCGTTTGCTACTTACATTTTATAAAGAAAGAAATTACTTTAGGTTTATTCGGATTTGGGAAATACTTTTGTCTTTACTAGAAATATTTTTTACATGTTTCTTTTTCAATTTTGGAGAGGAAAACGGGCGTTATTTGATTTTAACACTAAAACCCAATATAAAGGACGATCTAGAGAAATTAAAAACAGCTTACAGTTACAAAAATAAACGCCTAGGATATATATCAAATAATATATACGTATAACTAAAAGGTTAAAGTGACAAACTGTAGTTACAACAAGTGATTTGTGTCGTTTAACATATGGTAGGTGGGGAGAGCGCCGTCATTAATCTCCGACAACGCTGCAGTTACATGTGTTTGTTGTTCACTTCTGCACTCATTTTACTAGGAGATATTTCTTAAAGAAAAATAGTAATGTAAATGCATAAGAAACAATTAATATTAAAATTGTGAGGGTTTGACTCATAAAATAAATTATAAAATAGATTTAGATGTGATTTAAAATCATTTTAAAGGTGGTAGAACGAGAGTTCGACCGGGGTAGTCGCCACCGTCGCATCCATTTTTAACGTGAAGCATTCCTTGCGTTTCGATGGAAAGGTGTGGTTGCCGGCATGCTTTATATGAGGCGACCATCCTAGTCCTCGGGAGCAGCAACGCATCTATGATTGACTTCAGATAAAAACTATGTTCTATATGAAGTTGCTTACAAATGGCCATGGGCGGCAGTAACCACTTACCATCAGGTGGATGCTCGTTTGCTACTTCATTATAATTAAAAAAAACCATACTCTTATGCTTCTAGGCGTAGAAATTAGTGTAGTGGTAGTGAGACCTACCTGGTCGAACCACATTTACATATTCTACCACTTAGCAAAACATTATCGTAAGGTCATAAGGTAAAGTTTTAATAATACTAATAGATAAAAATATTATTTGGTAATATGGTTAACAATAATGAGCAACATATATTTATTTATCTATGTTGCTCAGCAGCCTAGGATTCGAACCTTAAACCAATTTAAAACTAATTACTATTGTTTTATTATGAAAATCCTCACAATACCATATTAAAATATACTAACGAGTAAACTGATTGATAAAGTATAATTTCCCCGATAATATAAGTCTAAAATCATATCTTTCATGTTCTAGGCCACAACTGCTACATAGGTATATTGCTCAAGTCTATATTGCGTTTAGCAAATTCACCAATTACACCCAATTCAAATTTATTGGTGGTGTAAATGCTGCTACTACGGACTAGCCGGCAAGCACAAGTCATTTGTATTGGTCTACATGTTGGCGTAACGCCGGTCATTTGTGAAGGCGATCTGTATTGCAGGACGTCTATGTATAATCTTCTAACTATGTATAATAAATGCTAAGAATTTCTTGATTTGTTGATAGAAAGCGTGAAAGATAAACAAGCAAATGAATCCCTCTCATCCAATTTTAGAGACGAGTCTTCCCGAATGACAGAAGTTAAGTTAAGGCCTTTCCTCTAACCTTTACTTTTCAAAAATATTTCTAGAGGACTCTAAGGTATTAAGGTTACGGTGATATGTTTTCATTTACCTTAAATCAGTATATTTTTCAAGGAAATGAATAAGGATTTATAGTAAAATGTATTTATAAACATAATTTAAGTATCAGTTCTAAAATAAAGCGTGCGTATTACAATGTAAATAACTCAAATATAAAATACACTATAAATAAATAATGAGATACATGTAAGACTTTAAAAGTGTACATTTGTTTTTTTTTAAAGATTAAAAAAAGAAAAAATATGCTCAAGTATGGAATTACTTTCACTGCTTCTTCTCTTCATAGCAAATACGCTTTATAGCGGTGGTAGTTTGTAAGTGGTATGGTGATGGTGTGGTTGGTGTTCAAAAATAGTCAAACAAAACTTAATATGATATTAATCTGAACAATTGGAAAATATTTAATATCTTTGATATTAAATATTATCCAATTCTATAATATCCTTTGTCTACAATATCTTTCTATACTTCTTATATCTGTATTATTCTGTATATAATCTTTAGAAACCATATGTGAATTAAAAACACTCTTTTATCTTTACTGTCTTTCAGCTATTCTTTACCCTATTGATCCGATTTTGAACATTTATTAAAAAACTGAACCCATAAGTAGCTTCTCAAACTTGTGTACAATTAACATTATTAAATGAGTATGTTTGTAGCTTCATGGAAGGACCTTGTTCCAGATTCATACATTCTCTCGTACTGAATAGTTCATTTACTGAGAGCTTATATTTATATTTGCACCGCAAAACGAAGCATATGGAAAGAAAAAATATTTTTTCAATGAATACGTTATAATTTTATTACGTAATATATATTTGTATATGTGTAGAACCAGTGTAGTTCGACCCGGGAAGAACCACCGCCACGCCTATTTCTAGCGTGAAACAGTTCTTGCGTTTCGATGGAAGGGTGTGGTTGCCGGCACACTTTTATATGAGGCGACTATCATAGTCCTCGGGAGTAGCAACGCATCTGTGATTGACTTCAGGTAGAACCCATGTTTTATTTGAAGTTGCTTACGTATGTCCATGGGCGACAGTGACCACTTACCATCAGGTGGACTGCATGCTCGTTTGCTACTTCGAAAACAAATTCTAACCTACAGTTACGAACGTAAACGTTCATATTTTTCTTTTTAGGGAATAATTACAAACGAAGTATGTTATAGAATGGGTACGGCTTGACTTGGGAGGTACCACCGCCACCTATTTCTAGCGTGAAGTGGTTTCTGCGTTTTGGCGAAAGGGTGTGGTTGTTGTTCACATATGAGATACAAGGAATCACAGATGCGTAGCTACTCGGGAGTTGCAAGGCGTCTGAAATTGCCTTCATATAAAGATCTTGTTCTGTTTGAAGTTACTTAGAGATGCCAGTGGGTAGTAATGACCAGTTATCGTCAGATGGACTGTATTCTCGTCTGCTACTTTTGTTATAAAACATACTATTACGCAAAAGTGCAATATGCGGATTTATTTAGGCAACGTACAACGTTTTATTTAATACATTTTACGAGTGAATTCCTTGGCACGAGTGAATCCAGTCAAGTTGATGGTTCATTCTCGCTTATGGTACATGATGCGGCATTGTGACTAAAACATTCGTCTAAATTAGAATCCTTATAATCATTTTACAAGACAATTATTAAAACAGATAAAGTGACGCCTTACCGACATAGGTATTTATGTCTCTTAATTAAACAAAAAAAAACACAATAAGGTTTTAAAGATAATCTGAAGATAAAAATATTGTATAAGTGTTAAACAACAACAGCTATAATTTAAAAAGGAAACATGGTAGATTTTTATTAGCTCTTAGTAGTAGATGATATTCACAAAACAGATTTTTTATGAAAAGCAAATGAAAGAAAAAAATGTGCAATCGGATCTCATACTATAGCTAAGTCAAATAAGACTAACCTATCCACCTTGTAGCCATAAGTTAAACTGTAGCGATCAACTTTCAACTTTCAACTATCCTATAATATTTACTTAGACTTGAGTCCAACCACTAATATTAAAATTAATTTTACCAAGGTAGCCTATACACATGAGTTCTCGTTTAATGCCGGCGATGCATTGATGACTGAGGAATCACCAGAGATGGTGTTGCCAATGTCTCCGTCATGTAGCCTGTCTGCCTTATCGTTCGTTAGGTTAAGTACATCAGGAAGAAAAAACAAAAACAAGACTCTTTGCCCAGCTTTCATATTTGCGTTGCAAGTTTATAGAGTATCTCAGTTTCAGAGGCTTAAATTACCTGTACTTATATATTCGTATCATGTATATAACTGTATAACATTGAAGCCCAATTTCCTCATAGTTGAACGGAGTTAGCGATGCATTCTCCTAGTGAATTTGGTTGCTGAGTACAGATACTTACATTTATAGAATACTCATAGATGGTTAGACTGATAGCGCAATGAAAATCTTCGAAGTACCTGTTTATTAATGACCGAGTATATTCTTCCGAGTAAATTCATACAAGATTCTCAAATAAAACCACTCCTCAAACACATTTGTATTGTTATTGGTGTGTTTTGTCGAGTCACACAGCAGAGCGATTACCATACCGGTCTGACGCGTAATGAGATCCGGGTTCGATTCCCGGCCAGACAGGTACCTGAATGATGAGTTTAGATTCATGTCCTGGGTCTGGGTGTTTGTGTATTCGTCTTGTGTGTGTCCATGGTATCCACGACACCGGAGAGAATCCTAGTGTGAGTGTAGAAAGCGTGTTTACGAATTTCACCATTGATTACGTTTTAGGGCTCCGTATCCAAAGTGTAAATAGGAAACCCCATTACTACGAGTTCGCTGTCCGTCAGTCCGACTGTCTGTCTGTCACCAGGCTGTAGTTTATGAACCATGATAGTTATACAGTTGAAATTTTCACAGATAACATATTTTCGTTTATTTAAGGGTCTCCCATACAAGAAACATTTTTTGTCCTATTTCATATAGATAATGATAGAGAATGAGCACATATATTCGATTAAACTCTTTTTTTTTATCTAAACTGTACTCTTAGTGTGGATGTTACGGTTACGTTTCTACCTATACATTTCAATGTAACTTGCGACGACGAGCAAAAACGTAAACAATTATTGTTTTGACGAAACGGAATAAAATCGTACAAAGGGCGCTGTATTGTCGACATAATTGTATCGTGGACAACAAATAAATCAATTTGTATCATCTCCGACACAATTCAAGACTTAAATGACAGAGAAATATTTTTTATAAACACGAAATTCAAGCACATTTATTTTTCATCTGGACAAGTGGAAAGATCATCATACATTTGTGATTTAATCAGCTCGAATATAAAGTCAAACCATTTGATAATCTTATCGAAGTATTACATAATAATAATAATAAATAATAATAGGTATATTTTCCAAAACAGTGCTTTTTCTCTAGGCTATTATAAGTAATTAGCCTAGATTATAGAATATATATTTTATTTAGTTTCTTTTCAGAATATTGCGTTCAACCTTAGTTAAATATAATTGTGCTGTGGTAATTTAACATATTAATACATCCCAATCCTGAAAAGTTCATAACATAATTATCAACTTCTTCACCACTCTAACTTAAACTCAATACTCATATACATCTTCTGTATTATATAACTGCTTTAATATTGTGTATAAATTAATATAACTTCATTTATCTGTTAAACTTATGAAAAAGAGCACTATATTATCAGAAAATATTTTACAATATCTTAATAAGAAACAAACGAACAGCTTCATAAAAACTGGAGACACTAACAAGCTGCTTTATTTTTCCTACGCGCCTTGGTTTAATCGTTATTGAAGAAAAATATTTTTATGCCGAAGGAAATTTTATTACAACTTTTCTTGAATGACTTTTGATAGCATATTTGTGGTTCTTCGAATGGAATCAATTGTCTTATTTATACATATTTACTTGTGCTATAAATAAATGTTTGATCTGTTAAAGTGATATTGTTCAAAAATTTAATTCAGTTATGCATTGGAGATCCATCTGGTGCTGCAAATGTCTGTCTGGTGTACAAGAGTATACACTCTTGCATTTTATCAGCTTAGACCAAAATTACCATCCTTTCACACAAAGAATTCGATGTCTGCCAATTATAGAAGCAAAAAGTACTTAGTATTTGACTTTATAATTTCATATATTATAATGAAATATTTATTTAAATGAAGAAATATTTATAAATATAATAAAAAATATTTACTGGGACGCAGTAAATATTTTTTGGAAAATGGCAAGGGATTGCAATAGTGGTTGCAAGTGTGCTTACAGGGCCGCTTGTCTAATATTCCTATTAATTTATGTTCATAGTTTAGCTTTTAGGCTCTATTGTTAACAGTAATGTACTTTTCTGTTTATTAAAAATAGGCCTACACGAAGGTAAAACAAAAGTTGAAAGTTTGTATGAAAGTCCGTCATGAAATTAGCCACGTAAAATATTCGATGAGATAGTTATGAAACATAAAGAAAAAAATATAAATGACACATATATTGCACCATTATTAGAAAATCATCTAAGAGGGTGTAAAATGAAAATGAGAAAATAAAGAATTCATGAGTTAATCAAATTGAAGTAAAAAAAACCCGGCGATTTTAAATTCGGCACTATGAAAATTATGTTATTAAGTTGGTAAAAATAATAAAATGACTATTCATGTTTTTTGAAAATAAAAATAACTCTATATTTGATACTACCTTGATATGCTCTCTACGTTTCCTATATGCGGAAAGAACGGAAACTAAATGGGTTAAAATCCGCAGGGCAGGAGTAGCAGGTAGCGATCGGGCAGGATAACAACTGATCAATCGATCCGGGGCCAGAGCTTAGGGCATCGGAGGATGATTGAACCGTCTCCTATGTGGAACATCACATTTCATCTAGCTACCTTGAATAAAATCTAGGCGGTGGGTACGGAGTCGTTCAACACCGCGCTCTTATAGGCCTTAAGAACCAACCAATATCAAAAAAGAACTGATACAGGAAGTTCAGTTTTATCTCACTTCCTGTGAGATAAATCTGAACTTCCTGTATCAGATCAGGTAACTCAACAAAAGTCGAATGTCAGCCAGCCCACGTTAAAATATACACGTGGATTCGCCACTTAGCATTCAGAGGAAAGAAGGAGTCTAGAAAAATCTCCTGTCAGAAAGGAATTCTTATGAACAGATATCTACTAAAAAATCTCCGTGGCAGAAAGAAATTCTTATGAACAGATATCTTCAAAAAAATGGGTTGAAACTCTATACAGAAATTTCAGTTTTGAAATAACGAACACAAAATTTTGGCTTCTAGTTAGAAATAAAAATAAATAATATTTATTAGAAACTTTGTTTCCGTGGATGTTAAATAGGGGTTAAAACTTTCTACGGGCAGGAGCCTCTTTTTATGTAACATTAATACTTATTGCGGTCACCAACACTCATGCCAAATACGGTGACTATTGATAAAACTCCCATACCCGTACTGTGCATATAAGCCACCCTTGACCTATGTCCAAGAGTGGATTTCAAGTTTACTGGATGGATGAAATTTATTACAAAGTAGCGGGTACTGCTGTGCTAAATATAATTACAAATAAAGTCGACGAATACGTCATTAAACGATGCATACGTATTTTATGGATTCACGAAGAATGTGTGATTGATATGATAGTAGATTACCTTGTTCCGAGCTTCTGAGACAAACAAACTCATAACAGTGTGTAGGTACCAATATCGTAGAGGTCTACATATTCAGATTCGGGCAAATATTTACTTTCAAATGTTTGTACCGACCTTGAACTGATCCCGAGACTCTTAGCATAATATGTTGAGTTAATCGCTTTGTTGATCGATCATCGCTTTATAATTAAATCTCTTAGGGTAAACTGGAATCTGAATGTATAATTTTGTTTATCGTTGAGACTTTCATTAAGTGGTTATTTTTTAGGAGAATCCGACCTTTATTCGAAGATTCTGCGTAATGAAATTTTATTTATAAATAAGGTTGAAGTAACATAGCAGTCTTCCATTTTAAGGGCGTACTAGTATCATTCATACAGTTTTCACTTATAAGTTTTCGTGTATGTTTTCAGCTTAGTTCTTTGTTTGTTTAACGTAAACTATAGATACTAGCCTGCTCTATAGATACCAGTCTGCCTTAAAGCAGCAGCATTTGCGTAATACATGGTTCGTTTCACCAAAAGGTAGGCACTATGGATGTTTTATATCTAGGTATATTTTGTAAAGAACCCAAACGATTTAATTTTTGGTAATGATTACTGTAATAGGTGGTATACATTCAGTTCGAAATAGGTACTATTTGCAGCTATTTGAATATATTGTACTTAGTTCGCGTGGTTCATTCACATTATTCAACATGATAAATCCTTGTCAACCCATTACTGTCCCACTGCTGGGCACAGGTCTTCTTCCGGCATGATAGTTTTTAAGCCATAGTCCACCGCGCTGGCCAAGTGCGGATTGGTGGACATGATGATGATATATCATTATCTGTTTATTTAATGGTAGTATTATTAATTTGAGTAGGTACCTGGAAAACCAATGATCAGGTACGAAGTTAAATTAATTCAATAAGCCTACTAAATATCACAATCACGCTAAAAATTCCCTCTATAACATTTAATAACATACTAGCCGTTGCCCGGGACTTTGTATGCTCAGATAACGTTCAACGCTTTTACAAACATTTAATTTCCTTATTACTCATATACTCACTGATGAGGAAATGAAGATAAGCTACTGGTTAAATATTTAGTAGTTTACGCTTTCAAAAAAAGGGGTTCTGTTATAAATTGTTTTACTACTAGAATGATTAGATTTTTTCCTTAACTCATTTTTTAAAGTAGACGCCTAGTATTGTAAGCGTGAAAAAAATTATTATATGGTTTACATTGTATGCAACCATTTCCTTTTAATCGTTTAGAGACATCCAAGAAAACATATAGTTAATCATATAATCAGGACTATAAAACATCCAGTATATCATCACAACAACACATAAGCACAGTCGATTTTAAATAGCACTAAAGAAAATGTCGTCACGAGTCATTGGCGTCGGAGCAATTCCACTAATTATTATAGACTATACGAAACAACTATTTCTGAAGCAAGCGAACCACGGGGGACTTTTTCCGCATCATTAATCTCCTCCATTCATTTATTGCGTGTGTCACATTTAGCAATCTTAGTAGGTAGGATATTAAAGTAACGACTGTATCCCCACGAGAGGCTCTCACCTATTTCCCAAAGTTAATAATTATGTTGTTTAACACGACTTATTAATTTATGAGGCACTGTTTAGATGGAAACGCTTTGAGAGGCTTAAAAAATAATTTTGGGTTGGTTAAGTTTATCGCAACAGTTTCGGGGTAAACGGTTAATATGTAAACGTTAATTTTAAGTGGAAATACTGTTAGCGTGGTGGATTTGTAATTTAGCTTTTCACTCAGGGGATCCGGGATCAATTTTTTTTTTCAAATTTTTCGTATTTTCTTTCATTCAGGTCTAATAGCAAAATTAGACTTGAATAAAAAAACATAGTTAGCATTTGTTTTTTTGTGTAAATCGGAAGATTTTTTGTGCTTTAATATTTTTTCAAATTTGCTTTACACGCATAATATAGTTGGAACAATGCTATTTATAAACTAACCATGTAAAATGCTACAAACTGGAAAATATAGGTACGTCCGTACTGTTGCCGCAATATTGAAATTTTATGTCAATTTATCCTGGTGTGTTTGACGATATCTCTCAAATGTACGTTTCAACAAGTAATGATCCACATGTCACGAACAAAACACGTAAAAAATTCACAACGTAGGGACTCGTAACATCAAATAACCACAACGAAAAATTTACTCATTTATATAATAACAAAAAATATATATTTTGCACTTTTATGCAGAATATTTATAGAAAAAGGTTTTTAGCAAGTACGCAATCAATATAATTTTATCATAAACCCTTCAGATACTTCGTTAAGGTTTTGTTTTGTGCTATCTATGGAATCTAGGGCGGTTCTGGATAAATAAATAGAATGGATTGTTCCCAGACAGCACGATCTGGAACCGATTTTCCATGAATGACGAAATTTTATTCGTTACAGAGAGCTTTATGTGACAAAATTTTATCAGCATAATTTTTTATTATTTTACAGTAAGAAAAGCTTTGTTAAAATTTTGTTAAGTAGGCATTTTCTACGACATTACGTTACCATTTTTTTATTATTACTGTACTATCGCATTGGCTATTATAATAAACCACATGTTATCTTTTATCTTGCCAGAGGTCTAATTTACTACGTACCTGAACATAACGCGTTCGGTCGCATTATTGTAAAGCCTAACCCGAGGGCCACGAAACATTCGATTCAAGTGCTATTCGCTTAACGCTAGAAACATTAAATAGTAATTATTTTGAAAACTGAACCCAACTGCTAAAACTTAAATTAAAAAAAAAACTTCAATTATTTTATTATTTAATAACTTATTAAAATTAAAATTTTCCGGAGTTTGTGTCAAAATAGTAATATAAAGGTGTTATCATGTATATATTTTTGTAATGGTCTATTAATTAGTTTTGATTTGATATCCATATTATTATGATAAAAAAGACGTCCCTCTCTCCCTTTTTCCCTCAGAACACAGGCGCTATTTTGGAGCTTTATACAGCCAATGTCATTCTTCGAACGAATTAATTGTAATGATATGTCGTATGTTGCAATTCGTCAAGTCGCTTAGGTTGTAGCTCATGGCAAATAAATGGACATACTTACAAACAAACATACATACAAATATACATACCAACACACATACACACACACATTTATACATAAGTACATATGCCCGAAACTATCACCCTCCTTCTGACCCGGTCGGTAAAACAAATTGATCTGTCCGATATAATGACGACAGGAATTTTTCCTGCTAATTAATATGAAATTTTCGGTTTTCGCGTGGTTTGTGGCCCTCGCTATTTATGTATATGAAATCCTATATTTGTGGTTAATACACGTTCTGTACACTTGTAAATTTTAAAACACGCGTTATTAAAATTTTAAATGTCAAAATATCGTGCTTTCAGCTAGCGCATATGTAGGAACGTAAGTGAAACGCTATAAAAAGCTGTTGATAACCATTGTGAAAGAGAGGAGAATAAGTCATCATTCTTTAGAAGCGGTTTTAAGTGGTTTTGCATTCAAAGAAAGGTTTCAGGCTTTATTTCATGCACCGCTTACGTTTTAGTTGTAAGCGCGTTGTGTGTCGTGTTATCGGCATGAAATGTCACACTCCGGTATGACTTAAGGAACCAAGCACCAATTAAGAACTTTTACAGTATTTTTTATTGGATTGAAGCAGCAAACGAGCATGCAGTCCACCTATTTCTAGCATGTACATTTTCCATTGATGGCAAGTGGTAGTTGCCGCCCTCTAGCATCTCACATAGAACATGGCTTCTACCTGAAGTTAACCATAGGTGCGTGGTTGTTTCCTAGAGCTATGATGGTCGCCTCATATAAAAGTGTGCCGGCAATCACGCCCGTCCATTGAAACGCAAGAAGTGCTCCACGCTTGAAATTAGTATGACGGTAGTACCTCCCCGGTGCAAACACACTGGTTCTACTACCTGGTAAATATGTTTTGTCCAACATGTTCATGGCTCCTTTAATAAGCTATCCTTAGGGCCGGCACTCATATGACGGAGCGCAGCGCAGCGCATTTTTTGCTGTCAAACTATTATCGTCATTGTCCCTTTAGAAATAATATCCAAAATTAAATAACAGCAATTTATTTCTGAGGAGCATGGAAGCGACCACATGCGAAAGGTAGCGCGAGAGCGCGACCGCGCGCGCAGGAGCGCGACCGCGCGCGCACGACGCGCTACTCCGCGAGCGTCCGCTTTCGGTCGCCGCTGGCCGCTGCGCTGAATGAATGAATGACGACCGTTTGTCGAGTATATTCCAGCGCATGCTCGCGCATCCGCGCGCACCCGCGCGCATTCTCCCAGTAATTAGCGCGAATTTCGGCTAGTGTGTGATTCGTTAAGAAAATTTCGCGGGCATGCGCTGCGCTGCGCTCCGTCATATGTGCGCCGGCCCTTAGTACGAGTTTAGTATGTTTCCTCAAATCTATCCTCGTTTACGTATTTGACCAAACAGCGGCCATACATCTAATGTAATTTGCAATGATGGACAAAAATCATATATAATGTCTGTTTAGAAGAAAAACTGTGTAAAAATTACACTAAGGGCACAGATATATTAAATTTATAGGTGATCTTTGGATAAGATTTCGATTTCATACAACGTAAGTTAAATTAAAGTATTTCTTTGAAGATAATCTAACAAACACATCTTCATTGCAGTATAAATCCCTTCAGCTTACATACACAATGGTATATTTTAATTAACAAAAACAGTACAATAGCAATAGCGAGTCTTTGGTATGTTTAAACACACATTTTCAGTACACTGTAATCTGGAATAAAAACATTCAATAATCCTTTTCATTTCCTGTTACACAGCTCAACTACAACTACAAGAGAGCAACAAACGCGAACAAACATTTACCAAGTCCTATTAATATACGCTCGACCTTATAATGAACTAGTACATTTAATTAATATTAATGAAATCTGTTAAGGAGCAGATCTATAACCTTTATTTTCACATTAGTTTATTCAGGGAACCATATCGTTTTGTTAATTGACTTGTGTTTTCTTTCTTACAGTAGAAATGTGGTAGAACTCTGCTATTCGACTCCGGAAGTACCATCGCCACACCCATTTCTGCATCATGGCAGCAGCGTTAAGTTAGGTATATGTTTTGGTCTAAAGAACACGCTTTAGATCAAAACTAAGTTGCGCTTATGAGAGACAACTATATCTTTACTATCTGTTCTAATATTATAAAGAGTTAAAGGTTGTAACTTTGTTTACTAGGGGTAATCTTCGGAAATACTGAACCGGTCATGAAAATTCGTTCAGAATCAGAATACACTATTCAGAAGTGCTATAGGCTATATTTTAATACGATTGAATAAAATATAATTAAAGCTCAACGCAGTGTTGCACGGGACGGCTAGTCGGAGATGGAACTATCAGTCTTTAGCAGCACCATTGCATCTGCAGCATACCTACGGTAAGACTGATATTATCAGAGATTGATTACAAATGTACATGAGTGGCAGTGGCCACTTATTATACAGATGGACTTTGCTACTTCTACATAATAATAAAAATTACTTAGGTGAATATGAGATTTTTTCATTTGAAGTTCAACAAAAGATACTTTCTTAATTAACTGATCTTAATATTAAGCTCGGGTTTCAATATTTTTCCTTATTAGTCTTTCGCTCCACTTAATCATAAAGCATAAGTTCTCTGTCTTTGTGTTCTTAAAAGAAAGATTCAGAGTAAGATAGAACAAATACGAATAAATTGAATTACAAATGCGGCTACGACATAATAGTGAAAGACGCAATGAAATGAACTGAAAAACAAAACAAAACCTTAAATTATCATCTCTGATCTGAGGATATGCTAATAACAATTGGTTATCACATCCTCTTACGATGAAAAAGAATATAATTATTACGGACGCTGCATATTCCCTTAAGCTTAATTTGAAAAATGGTAGGCCTTGGTTCTTAATTATCTGAACTTGAAGACATAGAAGGTCGATAATATGTTGATATGTCGTTAACTCATTTGTTGTCCCACTGCTGGGTCTCAGAATGAGAAAGTTTTTGTCCACTACCACCACTAGCGCTGGCCAAGTTTAAAAATAAATCACAAAGATATGTGAAGAGTACTATCACATACCTTGGAGATTTTTAAGAACTATCAGGTGTATGTTTTCTTACGATGTTTTCCTTTACCGCAAAGTAGTGATAATTAATCTCTAATACGCCGACATGTTACTAAATTGCGATAATGACACAAAATATGAATTAAAGTCAAAGAACATATCTGTTATCAAACACATCTCAAATCTGCGTCTGGATAATAATTATTACCGCGGGATCAATGCATTTTTTAGAAAAACAAGACGAAGTTACGATCGACCTTGTTAACACAAAAGTAGGGTTTTCTATTTATTTTTTGAGTAACAAATAGGGAGTGGAGTTAAGAAAGCGATCCACTCCACAAGATAAGAAAACACCATGTTACCCGCCCCTCTAAAGATAAGGGTTGCGACCTCTTTCATGACTTTCGCAGTAACTTCGACACATCATCTACATCTGTATTTTTTGTCACGTTTCGAATGATATACACGGCGCTAGTAAAAAGTGAAATAAAATTCAAATGATAACCATTTATTAAAAATAAAAGATTTTTGAAAATGCTTCAAGAGTAACATAAAAATAATCACATCGCAAATAAGAACTAAGATAAATGCAAAAAGTCACTCAACCACATAAACAGCCAGCAAAATAAATATTAAAGTCGCCAAATAATATTCAATGTAATTTTAGTAAAACGACCGAAATAAGCAGCTGGTTCACTTACCGAGTGGTATTTTAATTCTCTCCACCTTCGCGGCATCATTTCCACGTGTGAACTCGGTGATGACAAACAAATGGAACACAAGCTGGCAAATTCTGAATAAAGTCTTAGGTTTTTTGGATGAATTATATTTTTTCGCACGCATTCTATGTACTATAATCATTTTGCTGGACAGTTTCATTTTAACATTTCAGGGACAACACTTTGAAATAGTGTTCGCGCGTCACTGTTAACTCTACGCGGTGAGAAGTTTGCAGTCGATTTACTACGGAACCGTTCCCGCTGAGAGTCGCTTACCGACTGCACTGGTCCCTTGTCCCTTCCACACCGCCAGCGCTCCCCGCCCGCCCCTGCACGATACGCACGACTTGTTTTATTACTTTTATTTTTCTTTAATAATCCTGTTTAATGGTCTATTCCCTTTCAATGAAACTTCTGAAATTTCCCTTCGCTAGTGTTACTCACACCCGCAACAAGTTTGTACGTTTTCACTTCGCTTTATACTGTTTCGCTTCGTGATAAATTGTCTTCGGTCTTTTTGTTTCCAGTTCCATCACTTTGCGTTAAAATCGCTTTTATTGCATAAAATGCTTTGATTGAAAGTTTAATATTAGCTGAGCGGAGATACACTATTTTATGAGCAGGGTTTATTTTATGTTGGTAGAAAATAAGGTCCTAATATTAAAAAAATATATATCAAAATGGAATCATAAGTTTTAAACAGTATAAGCATTAAGATATTATTAAGCACAACCAACATAGGATTGCTTTAAGTATATTTCTATATATATTATATCACATACCAAAATAATAAATGTTTTTTTATTAACCTCAGCGCAGAAGTTATAATCGAATGACTGATCACGTTTATTTCTGGATAGCTGAATTAGTTTTGTACCGAAATCAATCCACGTCACAGCAGAATATTGCAATCAGGACCGCTACGCGCCACTTGTAGAGTGATTTGAGTTAGTAACAAGATATTATGTTATAGATGCGTACTACTTACATCACAGGTTTTGGTTTGGAGGAAGTTGCCATTAAAAATTAAGTGTGGCGGTGGTAGCTCTCTTCGTGAACCATATATGTTCTACCACCTTGACAGCATGAGATCTAATTACGCACGCTTTCTACACTCGTAGCCCCACACTAGGATTTTCTCCTGTGTCGTGGGAACCATGAATACATACAAGACGAGTATACAAACACGCAGAGCAAATAGGTGTGTCGGTGGTACTTCCCGGGCGAACTACACTGGTTCTAGCACCTATATTACCTTAACTTATTTATGTCTCTCTCTCGTCAACCCATTATTGTTCCACTGCTGGGCACGGGTCTTCTCTCAGAATGAGAGAGTTTTAGGCCATAGTCCACCGCGCTGGCCAAGTGCGAATTGGTGGACTTCACACATCTCCGAGAACTTTTTTTTTTTAAAGAACTCTCGGGTGTGTAGGTTTCCTCACGATGTTTTCCTTCACCGAAAGGCAATGATAATTAATATCTAATACGCACATAAATCAGTGGTGCGTGCCTGGGTTTGAACCTCGGACCTCCCGATTGAGAGGGCAAGTTTAAACCATTAGGCTATCACTGCTCTTTATGTAAACAGTAAGAAGTTCATATCGTTGATTCTGTTAATTAACAGAAAATCTTTCGTTTGACGTTATACAATTTTATTAAAGTGTTCTATCTATTGTTGCTTGCTTTCTTTTATACTATTTCTTTGTGTACCAGCAGAGGCACGGAGTTTTATTGAGTTTCCTAATTAATTATCTTCCGCAATGAGAATATGTATTTTTAGTTTTTATTTCTGTTTTAATGCCGGTATTATTCCGTCATTGCCTATGATAGAATTAGAAAATAGTTATAAAATAATCATGAACTATTGACTTTTCTTTTAAGAGTCGAAATTATTACAAGTTTATATTTTATTTTTCTACGGAATTATAACATTATTTAGTAATGACCTATGTATGATATAGGTAGTTAGAAAAGAGTTAGGAAGTAAACATGGACATATTAAAATTTCCTTTGAGATTTCAGATTAGTACTTGCAGTACGACTACATCTATTTCTGTCTTATACTAAAAGTGTAAAGCGCTGTGTAATTAAGATGCTTTGAAGGGTAAGATTAGGTAAAGATACCTCTACGAGAAGTTCAAACTTTGTTTATGGAGAATCCAATCTAAAGTTGATAGCATGGGCGGCAATTGTGACCTGCCATGGGTTGCATAGTTTTCGTACGCAAGTGGTAAATATAACAAATAGATAAAAGTAGGACATGGAAGTGGATAAAGAAGTGTACTTTGATCTGTATGTAAGCGGAACACATCGTTCTGGCCAAGTGTAACTGTACCAAACTTGACAAGAATTTAGCGATCCCTAATTTCGTCATGTTTTTTACTATTACCACTTTAAAATCAAAGGCGTGATTTTTTTATATCTGACTGAAGTAGCAAATGAGCACGCAGTCTACCCGATGGCAAATGGTCACTGCCGCCCATGGACATCTGCAATCAACTTCATACAGAACATGGGTTCTATCTTAAGTCATTCACAGATGCATTGCTACTCCCGAGGACTATGATAGTCGCCTCATATAAAAGTGAGCCGGCAACCACACCCCTCCATCGAAACGCAAGAAATGCTTCACACCACAAGTAAGTGTGGCGGTGGTACTTCCCCGTTAAACTACACTGGTTCTATCACGTTCAAAAGCGTGATTAACTCATATACAAATACTATCGATGTTAGAGGTCAAAGTAACTAAAATGTTAATATAATAATCAACTAAACCTCTACCACAACTATTCGTAAAAACGTATGATTGAAAATGTTTAGGTAATATGAAATATCTTAAAATACTGAGTGAAACAGCTAGTGAATGCCGTCCGTATACATAAGGTATTATAAAAATCTGAATCCCTGTGTATTCCAACAAGGTGAGCTTTGATTTCCGTAATGGATTTTACTTTAATCCACTCGCAACTTGTATTCTACTTTTATCGTTTTGTTTAAGGCTATTTTTGCATCAAAGAGTTTTGGTATGAGTTTAGTTTCATTGCTTTATCTTTTAACATTGATGAAATTATTGTATGCTTAATACTGTTTGTATATGTACTGTTTGTATGTACATGTTTTTAATATCTTTCACCAAATAAAGAATTGAAACGAACTTTACCCACATCGTATTCACAAACATATTCTTCCCATGCCACTCCAATTAACTTAATTTAAGGTTAGCAGCCTTAAATTAAGTTAATTGGAGACAAAGACCTTTTTGTCTCTCGCGAGGCTAAACAGTTTGGTGGCACTCGCGATTTCTGCCCACTCTCGGATGTCCCGGAGCCATGATTTGCGTCTCCTTCAACTTTCCTCTTACCTAAAATTTTCCCATCAATATCGTTTGGAGAAGTCTATATTGCTTGTTGCGGATGATATGACCTAGGTATGAAATCTTTCTCCTCTTGATAGTTCTTAATAGATTGCTCGTCTAAGAATTTTTCTTTAGCGACTTTTTGTGTTCTATTGTATGTTGTTCTATATATATAGTTAAAAAAACGTATATATGCCATGTGTGTAAAACTTTTTAATAACTTACCGGACGAAATAAGACGCGTAAAAAATGACATAATCTTATTGCCAACTTTAGAACACTACCTTATAAAAGAGTGCTTCTACGATTTAAAGGAGTATTTCGAAAAATAAATCAATTAACTATATATAAAAAAGACCGGTGTGCTCCTATTAAATTGCTATACCCTAACAGGGTTCATACTATGTGTGACTCTAAATAATATTTACCACCTAATTATAACATTCACTGTGTATGTATGCAATAAAGTATTGAGTATTGAGTATTATATTTTAAAACATGTGAACATAGAAGAAAATAGAAAAATAATATTTATAGAAGCAGCAAACAGATGTTCTGGCAGTAAGTAGCATAGTATCATAAAAAGAAAGACATCTTTAAAAGAAGCATCTTAAAGGCAATGCAGTGCCGTACACGTTCCTCAATGGTATGCTCACGGCAAATATGTGTCAAAGGAAATCTCTTGCATACTAAACGTGGCACATAATAAAGTAACATGAGTACGTAATAACCTTATTTTATAATCAAATATAGGTGAATTCACGGATCACTTAACATTATAATATTTAAATATAAATAATTTCAGTCTAGATAAATCAAATATAAATTATAGTTGAAAAACTGTTGCAATTTATGAAACGTAAATATATTATTACATATTTGTATTAAAATGTAGAGCTACTGAAAATACAAAATGATTTAATGCATAGATTTATATGACATTTAACCAAAAAAATGTTATTTATTGATGCAAATGGATTAATCTCGTTGCGCCAAAAATAATAATCGGTATGCATACAAACATACATACGGTGAAATGTGAAGTTGTAAAGGTAACTCAATGTCACAACATTTATCAAACTGTGTGCGTTTAATATACCGCTGCAATAATTGATGAAGTGTGTTATCGAGGATTTTCGAAAATTTAAATAAGGTACAAATACTTTACGGGCCATTCCCAGACTACAATTTTCGTTGTTTTTAGTAACACTCAATTATACTATATACCTTATAAAAATGTTTGTTTGTATGTCATCCATGGAATTGTAAACTATTCATTTGATTAAGTGATGATCTTTAGCAAAGATGTAATTCATGAGCTCGCGACGGTTTCTGGTGTTTTTTTTATTGTTTATTTATTTTTGTGATGGCGTAGCAACGCGCGCGGAGTACAGCTAGTATTTAATAAAGGGTACATTAATTATAAAAAGGGTCCATTTTTCTCACATAAGTGATTTTGTAATGAGTCCTTTTGAGAATAAATCCACCCAGTTTTTGGTGATAGTGTAGTATCGAAAGAAAATGTCCATAGCCGCCAATTCTCGTAGACCACTTTCAGTATTATTATATTAATACGTGAAGCAAAAATTTGTGACGGATTTTTAAGTAATATGCCGCGGACGGATTAGTATGAAATTTTGCACGGTTATAGTGGATGTAGAGAAGGAGTGCAGAATGTTAATATTTTTTTCAAATAATGCATTTTTCATACATAAAATCAACTAAAAACACATTACACACACTGCCTTGCATTTGTCACAAACACATATGTACTTAGTAAATGAAAATGAAAAGACACAACGTCAAGAATGTCAGATGACATTTGATTTTTAATTTAAATTACGGTCGAATTTCGACCGATGCTACGGGTGACTAGTTCTGATAAATGGAATATTTTGTCAAAACGAACATTACGTTTGAAATGTCGTCTATACATATTATCATCTTTTTTCTTCCCTATTGAGTGAATTGGCAAAGTTAGTTATGCATATTATATTACAAACGTACAAAGGACCTTTACTTAATTGTTTTCTCGGTAATTGTCGTTTGATATCGACCTGCGTGGTGGAGCGTTTACCATACTGGTCCGACGCGCAATGGGTCCCGGGTTCGTTTCCCGGCCAGACACGTAGCTGAATGATGAGTTTAGATTAGTGATCTGGGTCTGGGTGTTTGTGTATTCGTCTTGTGTGTGTCCATGGTACCCACGACACAGGAGAAAATCCCTAGTATGGGGCTATGAGTGTAGAAAGCGTATGAAATGAAGTTGTATATGTAATATTTATTGTGTACTTTTAATAACACCTTTTTATCGCATTCGGTTCAAACCTGTAATAGTAGCAATGATGTTCATTAAATAAATAACTTCGGGAGCTTATCACTGAACTAAGTTACAACTTCGACTTCGTGTGACTCACTTCTGATACCATAATATCGCAATGATTTCTCTTATTGAGTATTAGATAAAATAAACATTAAGTTGGTTGTAAATGCTGTTTGCTATTAATGGTTGTAATTATTAATTAGGACATTTATAGATTTTTTTGCGATTCTCGCTGCACAGATGAAACAAAAGGGTTTAAAATAATAGAGACCGATAATAAAACTATTAGTAGAGAGTAATTTAGGGATCACGCATAGTTGTTAAGTTCACATTATTTTAGTCTTAAAATGTATATTTAGTAAATAAATTTTCTGCGAATTTTAATTGATTTTTGGTAGGTTCGTATATATTATTAACGAAAAATGACATAGTTAAATATTTTAAAATAGACACGAGATCGTTTTATTAGATAAAATCCGTTGTATATTTTTGTGTTATCTATATTTTATCACTTGTCTCTTTTTTAATAACAAAGAGCTATGAAATTTTGATACAAATAATGCAGGATTGTATTATTAACTTAACGAAATTGATATTCACAAAACTTTGCGCTATAACGATAATATTAAGATGAAGTCAAAGACAACTGAAATGATTCAACATTCGAAACAAAGAATCGAAGGACAAAGGAAACGAGAAATTATTAGTGTGATATTTCTATACAATATAAATGAAACACGCGTACCGACTCCCGCCTTAAACGGTGCACCCACTCACCAGAATTATCACGCTTTTCCGGCGAACGACGCTTGCCAAATATCTGATCATAAATTACTGTTGTTTGACGCATTATGGCAAAATCTATTACACCATGGCACGTGGGTAAATATCGCGCAGAGGTTACGTACGGTTGCAATGAATTACCTTGTAGTGTATTGTTATGTAACATATTTATGCGTGAATATACTGAACGCTGACCGAAATTTTGCAACTGTCGAAATTGTCATAGTGGTCTACGTAGTGTAAAGGGTGGTAGGAATTTTTGTGGCTTGACTTTGGGAGCACTGTTGTTACACCTATTTCTCATTAATAACAGGAGTATTATAGTCCACCAATTCGCACTTGGCCAGCGCGGTGGACTATAGCCTAAAACTCTCTCATTCTGAGAAAAGACCCGTGCCCAGAAGTGGGACAATAATGGGTTGGCACCAACAAGAGTATTATGCGTTTCTGAAATGATTTGTGTAAGAGATGTATGTAAGAGAGGCATAAGTATGTCTTTCTTACCACTCTCATTAGGCGAGACGTTCTAACATATTCTCTAGGGTTACCAACGCCTCTGTAGCCAATCTCCAGACTGATCTTATCAGAAGTCCATTACATATGTGAATGGGTGGCATTGGCGACTTACCATCAGGTGTACAATTGCGGTAATTTCAACAAACTAAAATAATCATGTTAGGTTCATAATTATAATTATGTATAACTAGGATGTTTCCGTGGTTTTGCTTGCTTTGGTTAAATCTATTATTGTAATGATATCTATACTGTATTGTTTATCTATTTGCCAGATGTATGTGTTAAATTTCAGTAAAATACGATCTATTTATATTTATGTGACAGAATAGCAAACACACAAACACCCTCACAATCTTTCGCATTTATAATACAACATTAATAACTTTTACCTTCCCACCCTCTCAGATTTAAAGTTAATGTGGTAATATATTTTTTCTTCCTAATGTGTGCATTAAATAACTGTTGTTATTTTTTCATTATACACATATATACGCATGTATAAAATCTATAAACATCCACATAAAAATATGTAACTAAATAACATTTTCCCGTCATACTCTTACGATGTAAGACAAAATATAAATAATTTATTTTACTTTGTCATAGTTTAAAAGTGACCATGAAAGTAACATACTCTGTTGCTATTTACTCTGTGTTCGTAATACTTGCTTAATAATATATAGTTGATTTTATCCCGCGGCGAGGAACGCTTTCTTTATTGGTAAACCCTTTAAGCGTAACCAAAAATATATTTTAGGGTAAGATTTATCACTTAATCTGTGCTGAGCTATAATCAGGGCAAGGATACTAAGAATATTTCGTGGAAATCTGAGCACCTATTTCAGGCACACATACGTACGAAAATCAACAAAATATATCACACCTTTCTGAGGCACCCCTTCAAAGTTTCAAATTCATTTAATCAATTCATAATCACAGTAGAACGTATTTTGAATAAAAAACAACTATTACAGTAGTTAAATATATTTAATAGAATTAACATATTGTAAAGTGCCGTAGGCAACAACTATTACCAAAAAAAAAAAAAATACCAAAACTATCGTATGCATCGTTTTACTTGTAATTATAATTTATTCCTTATGCTTTTTATTACTACATCTGAGTTTATAATCATAAGTAAATATGCAAGAAATAGAATACAAGTTTTTCATTTCAGCATTATTGCATGTTAAAAAAAACGCTTTCTATAAAAAATATTTCAAAATTAAATTTCTTAATCTCCTTTACTGAAATGTTTATAAAATTATAAAACTACTAGCACTACTTTGGTACCTTATATTAAATAAGTGCTTTCAACTCGGGCTAGAGGGATCCAGGTCACCAGAGACTTGATGAAAAACACTAGCTACGTTGAAATATCAGAGTAAGATGGATAACTTCTTTATTGAAAGAAATGAAAACTAGCGCAAATTTATTATGGCAAATCATATGTTAGGGTAATTACTGCAAACCACAATAATTATTTGATTTATATCTTAACTTTACCTCATTATTAGTGACGAAGCAAAAGTAATTAAACATAAAGCACAGAAAACCATATATTTTGTAAGTGTTTAATAAAGTAAGGGCTATTCATTTTTTTAAAGACGATCGTTTGTTAATGTAGGTATATTTTGTATTGAAATTTGAAAAAAAAAAAATGAAAAACAAATTTCCGTAATTCCTTAAATCCATCCGTAAATCATTACTTTTCTGAGATCCTCTGCTGGATCTAATAGAGGATTTTGCTTGAAGTCACTGTGCCTGACGGTAAACAATACTCAATGGATCGCAGTAGTTGCTGTTGGTACACAGAAATACGTTGCTACCTGCTACCCATGGATTACACTTCGACCCTTAGCTTAGCTTGCTTAATAGGACATCTAAGATAAGGGAAGGAATGGTGCTTTTCAAAACCAATACCACTGGTACAACCGGAATTATTTACATATATATATCGAGTTTATTGCGTTTTGGAGGAGTATGTCATAAATTTCCTTTTTTATTACTAAAAATAAAACATCGAATCCAAACTTAGGTACAATCATAAATAGTAATTAGCCAACAGTTCGTAAATTCTGGCTGAACTTATAGTGTCTTGAACAAAAATTATCAACACATTGTATAAATGAAACAACATTAATCTGCCCATTGTTTGCGCGCCGAGATAATGCATGCGCGAGAATAATATGTGTTGTAATCGTACATAATTAAAATACTTTTTGTTTGTGTGAGACACACTCTCATTGCTATTAAGGTACCTACGATATTTGAGTCAAAGATAAACAAAACTCCGCGAACTTTTAAATTGAAAATATGCTTGCGCATTTAATTTGTAGGGCTGTCTCTCATAGTTACTGAAACGGTATTTTAATAAGACCAGTCGTTGGTACGTGCCATTCGCAGCTTATAAATACGGCATTGGATAAATCAAGTCGAGATTTATAATGCAATATTCAGCTTGTAATTTTAATAGCACTGTGTGTGAAATTATGCTTTATAATGAACGCTATTAACGTTTATTCCGTTTTAATTAAAGCAGTCCGTATATAGATATTAAATTAATTTTGGATGTATTTCTCTAGCCCCTTAAGATAGAACAAATCTTTTGTAAGACGACTCTTTTGTACTAGTATCTGTACTTTGTAAAGCGCTGCTGCTTATTAATGCAATACTTGGACAATATTCCTTTCTTTGAGAGTACTCCTTCAGTAGATTTCTCTTATGCTCATCATAATAATCTCGGGTGTAGTGAAAATAAATGAATACCACTTTCTACACGCATAAGTCCATTCCTATTTTTCTTATATCGTGGGTGACGTTGATGGACAAAGGGACAGAAATTAAATCCGTCATTCTAATATCTATTTGGCCGGTGATCGAACCCGAAAACCTCAGCGTGTCATACTGGCACCACAGTGCCACGCGGATAATCTAATCGCCATACACATTTCTCTTTACAACAAAGAGAATCAGAACTCTATTTCCATAAAGTGTTTCGTATACAATCTTACTGCGTTGGCTTCACTTGATTATTACGTAGAATTCATCGGGGAAAATAAGGAGAAAGAAAAACGATGCAAAAGTTTTAGTATAGAAGATGTAATTAAATGTGTCTAAGAATTTGTACGGGTGCTGCGTGAATCACTATAAGATCTTTTGTTCCTCTGTAATGAAGATTATTTTTAATTAATAATACTATATATATTGTGATAGATTTTTTGGATACGTAAGATTTATTAAATACTTTAAACAATAGTTTTATCGTATATTTAAGACTAGATTCTTATATAGTATATTAGTATTATATTATTAAAATATATTAATCTCATATCAGAGATACGTAAGACAGAGTTTGAACCTATTATTTTTATGTTTCTTGAAATGAAAGATAATTTTTTAACGTTTTTTTTATAATTTGTTTGCTTAAATTGACTATACGTAAAATATTAAGAAATTTGACATATTTGTGGACAATTGTTATCAAAATCCAACCTCAAATAAACAGAATATTTTTGAAGCAAACAACAAAATTTAAGAGTAAAAGTTAATTTATAGTCTAATAACTCGATGTTCCAGTGACGCAGAGGGCTGCAAATACTTATTATTGAACAACAATGCCTTTGATAATAATTGGTGTGACGCTTCACTGGGCATTGAAAGTTGGACTTACTTCAAGTAAAATAATAAGTGGAACTCAAACTGCTAACTCACAATAGCTTTAAGTTTTATTACTAGAACGTTATTTGTTTTAATAATTGACATAACTTAATTATTTATGTATATATAAAAGGAAAAACTGGGTGAAAAACGGGGGCAAAGTTTGTGTTGGACAATATGTTTTTTTATTTAATCTTCTTCGAATTTTGTTTACACATTATTTAACAGAATTCATGGAAGAAGTTTTTTGTATTCGAGGAAAGGTAATAAACTCGTGCAAAGGGTACAAACCAATTGACCGACAGATATTAAATGCTGTTATGTGCTGATTAAAAGTTGTGTCAGTCAAAATGATGATGCCGCTACAAGGTTTATCATTGAGAGTTGAAAATATATATGTTTCTGACAGATTCTACACAGGTTACTAAATTTGGCATCAAATTGTAGTGAAATCTACTGAAATTACCTTAAAATTTTAAGTGACGCTAACACCAAATGTTTTGTACCCCTCGGATAATACAAAGTCACGGTCACGCTCTTCGGGCGTAGCCCTTTACAATTATACAATTTTATGCGTAGCGCTTATCGGCTACGGCGTAGCTCCGTAGTACCTCTGTTACTTAGCGCTACAATAGAGGAAAATATTATTCGATTTCGTTGGAAAATAATGAATTGATGTCATAGATTACACATTACCATCTATTGCCCTTTTACGATACTTTAACTCTTTTGCTGTGGCAATGGTAAATTTTATGTATAGTGCTTCAACATCTAGTTAACGAGGTCAAACCTTGTCGTGTAAAAATAAATTAGATTGGATCGCGACAAATGCTGAAGTTATACTATTTATAATCCGGATCCACAACTATAAACATCCACTATGCTAGAATTAACCGTATACACTCACCAAATTTTATTAAAATCCGATAAGCAGTTCGGGAGATTACTGTGCTATCAATACAATGACATGTGATTCATACAGAGTGATTCTTTTAAGCGCACGTTATGAAAAAACCCGAATCTATTAGGTATAGCGAAAAACGATGAAAGGAGTTGCAAAGCCGAAATTTATAAAAAACTAAAATTGTATACTTTGATTTGAAAAATCTGTGTGAAAGTGCCACATGTAAGGATTATACTGGATGCTAACTGAAAAACTATTTACAAATTGTCATTTACATTTTTTTTTAAAACCACCAGATCGGAACACGACCTCAACTGAGAAGGCAAGAAACTCAACGGGTTTATCTTTTTTATTATGTTGTATTTTTTACAATGTGATGAAAGCAGGAGAGGATATGTCTAAGGATTCAAAGGACTAATATGTAAAGCGAAAAATCATGTTTTATGTAAAACACCCTTACCACTAAGAAATCACATTTCGTTTCGTGAATCGATAATTTGTAAAAGGAATGAAACGGACTCCACTTGCGGCTGGGTCAAACGTAGCAGCTGTGTCACTCTTGAAATTTGATTTCAATTAAGGAAACAAAGCCAAAACTTTTATTAAAAGGGAATATCTTGCGGTTTTCGTCCACAGCGTTTTATATTTCGTGAATACATTCCTCAAAGTTTAAGTATAAATTAAAATTAAATTGTTTTCGTTCAATATTATGCCCGTTTGTTTATTTATTGGACATTTAAATCAATAGCAATATTGCATTGAAATTGCTTTTTTATTAGCTTAGTAGTGAATTTTGGTTACTTGGTTTTAGCTGTTTTTATTTATTACTATTTTCACAAACGTACACAATAATCCAATAAAAAGTGAGTTAGGTCAAAAGATTTCTTTGCAAAATTCATTGCAAAGAAGCTTTTCTTGAGAACGACCTATAATCGACAGTAGAATGGTTTTAAGTCAGTATAATAGTAGACAAACTAAGAGAGTAAGCTTCAGGATTTAAAACTTTATTATGATTTGTTTGAAGACAAGTTTTCCATTTACAACTTAGCTATGTTTACTTGAATTATTATGAAAAAAATCACGGCTGATAAATTAAGATTTGCAGTCGAGTATTTTGTTCTGTAAAAAAAATTAAACTACAAATACAACCGACTTCCATGCCACACAAAAGTAAAAAATAAAAGGGGGTATTTCTTACGTAAATTTGCCAAATTTGAAACTGAAACTTGGCATTTGGCTTTTACAAAATGAAATATTTATTTCACCACTTTTGAATAATCAACCCCAAAGGTGGGAAATTATTAAAAATATACTTCTAAGAATCAATTTATTTTATTTGTGTAAAATCTGCATGTTGTTTACAGTTTAGCGTCCGCAAAAATATTTATAAGTAGTATATGGTGTATAAAATACAAACTTGTATTTACCGCTGATAAAATATGACTGATGTACGAAAAACAGTAAAAGCTTCGAAGTAGACCTGTTTTAAGGAAACAAAATTTTAATTTTGTTTCGGATGCGGAGTTTCGAAATGAAATAAAACATCTCCGAGGAGCTCCGCGGAGCGAGGACGTCTCTGAATGACTAATGAACTTTATTCGCACCCACCGTTAAAAATCCTATTTGAATACATGAGCCACTTTTAGATTATTTATTGCACGGACAGAATTCGATTTTTTTAGAAACAGCTGCCGTTGGCGATTTTGATTTTGACTTAAAAAAATACGACTAATATTTACCAAAAGCTTACTATTGACTCGTTTTTTTAAAATTCGCAATGTCAATGTGAAAAAAAAACGAGCAAGCAACCTGATGGTAACTTGTCACTGCAATCCATGTACGTCTGTGAACAATATTATATACATCTGGAATCCTATCTGAAGTTGATAGGATAATGACGGTCATTCTATATAAAACTGAGCGGGCAACTGCACCGAAATGCAAGAACTGCTTTACGTTAGAAGTTGGTGTGGCGGTTGTTCAGTGGCGAAACTGTACTGGTTCTTCCACCTTCCTTTTATCTGTGTTTTTGTGGTAGGTTGTCGTAATTGCTCAATTGTTATAAATAACATATTTAAGTGCCTATCTTACATCTCTTTTTCTCTCGTCAACCCATTATTGTCCCACTGCTGGGCACGGGTCTTCTCTCAGAATGAGAGAGTTTAGGCCATAGTCCACCGCGCTGGTCAAGTGCGAATTGGTGGACTTCACACACCTCCGAGAACTTTTTTTTTTAAAGAACTCTCGGGTGTATGTTTCCTCACAATGTTTTCCTTCACCGAAAAGCAGTGATAATTAATTTCTAATACGCACAATAATCAGTGGTGCGTGCCTGGGTTCGAACCTCGGACCTCCCGATCGAGAGGACAAGTTTCAACCATTAAGCTATTACTACTCTATCTTACATATTTTACTTAAATTCTTCCTACGTACGATATGTGCTTTTGTTCCATCGACGTGACTGTTATATAGGTACTATTATACTTGACCCAATTTACAACATTTATTAAAAGCTTTGTAAATCTCAAATACTGTAAACCTTTTCACATATAGTAGCATCATTAATGTCTCGATTGTTGTGTTATAACAGTGACGAAAAGCTATTCTTAACGACGAAAAAGTTTTAATAGTACTTTGATACAAATAGGAAACAAACTTAATTTTACTGTTTGCAGGACTTACAGGTTAATACGAATTTAGCTTTTGAAAAACAGCGTACCTTTCTTGGTTTGATTAGAGACCTTAGAACCATACTTATTCATGATTTACAACAGCAGTGATTTATACTGCTGTTACTTAGAAGACTGTGAGCGAGACATCCTTTTACAAGGTATTCCAACTTAATTTACTATCCAACATAATGTCACGTTAAAATAATGTTCAAATTTAAATAAATATTGTCATTAAAAAAAAAAAAAAACACTGATCGTTGATGGATTTTGATATCTAGTTTTTTATCTTTTTAGTCTTCTTCGCAGCTGAATCTTTAATCATATTTTTTAAAAACAAAAACCGTACATTTAACAACTCGGGCAGAACATCGTTCGACAACCTTCATTTGGACAATTTTCTATGGCAGCTCCGTTCCATACCTCATGGAATTTTCAAAAGCAACCTTAAAATATATACAAACAATTAAAAAAAAATAAGATGTTCTCTAAGTTTTTAAAGGTACAATTTGCATAAAGAACATATAGTACTATATATATATATATATTTTTATATTAGGACCTAACGATAAGGCTGACGGGCCACCTGATGGAAAGCAGTCACCGTCGCCTATGGACATTTGCAACACCAGAGGAGTCGCCAATGCATCGCCGGCGATATAATGTCTTAAATATTTTTTAAGAATAATGAATACTTTTAGGATAGCATTCAATATTATTAGTTAACGAATAAGAGCTTAATTTAGTTTTAAAAATCGTACCGCAACCAAAATATTAAACCATTTAATCATTCAAGCATTTCATGAGATACTTTTGCAGTTTTATTTTGGCATGAAGGTACTCGTATTTTCTACATGACTGCGTTGTTCATTGCACGCATTATGATCATGCTATTGTAATATTCCATTGGAGTGTTCTGCAATTCGGCTTTAATGTATTGTAAATAGTAAAAAATGTGCATTCGATGGTTTCCTGAACAGATGTTCAAAAAAAATACATTATATAATTTAATTATGTTCCATTACAAAAGTATTGAACGTCATAAACTTTATTACCTACTTAAGATCAATAAACAATAAATAATACCTTTTAAATACTTTTGTTGCTCCATGACATTCATATCCTCTTATTAGAATCCTTAGTACTGTAAATTTCATAAATATTATAGCGACAAAAATTTTGAACACCTAATCCTAGTGTAGAGATTCTTTATTGTCTTTTTTTTGACACATATCCCAGTCACAAAACATGACACACGATTCTTCCAAATATAGGTAAGCAATGGTACAGCTTTTAATACCTTTCTTATATATAATTTGATAGTAATATTTAATCTATAGGTTAGGTTAGGTTAGATCAGTTAGGTTAGGTTAGGTTTATATCTATTGTGTAAAAAAGAAAAAAAAAAAGGTAAGTTTATATCTATAGTGTAGTTCGCCCGGAGACATCTATTACTAGCGTGAAGCAGTTTATGCGCTTCGATGGAAGGGTGTGGTTGCTGGCACACTTTTATATCTTTTATTTTTTTATATGAGGAGACCATCTTAGTCCTCGGGAGTAGCGACGCATCCGTGATTGACATTAGATAGAACCCTATATTCTGTATGAAGTTACTTACAGATGTCCATGGGCGGCAGTGACCACTTACCATAAGGTGGACTGCTTGCTCGTTTGCCACTTCAATCAGATAAAAAAAAAATTGTGTATGTAATAGGGTAATTCTCGCGGCTCCGCCCGCGTCGGTCACGTCTACCACGGTAATAAGTATCCCATGTAGTAATCTATTCATAAATTGTATGTGAATAACAACAGCGGAATCCGAACTGGTAGTTATTGCGTGAAAGAGTCCACATACTCACGAATTCTCGCATTTACAATAGTAATAAGACATCACCCAAATATGTATCGACCCACATATAATATCAAAAGGAATTTATATTATAAATCTGTATATGCCACCTAATCGTTATGATGTTGAAATTTGTACAATAAATAAATGGGCCGGATAATGCAACGATCTCATAATAAATGTAACAGATTTTCATAGACCACAGTGTGTTCGAAGCCAATTTGTTTCCGAAAATTCCATCCGCAGATGGAGCCTAATAAAATATTTCTTGTTACGTATCAGACATTTGCCCGCATTCGCCGAAAGGAAATAGAAGACGAGTCTCGGGAGATATTCTGAAAGCGTATAAAGTGCCGCCTTGAAGAGTATTAAAGCTGCCATTGTTTTCCGCTGTTTTATTATAAGCGTCAAGGATCGCGACGAATACCTTTATGATGAGTTTCACCGAAGTTTGAATTTTCAAGTTGAATACACTTTTATGATTTCAATTTGAAAATAGTGTAATGTCACTTAAAATAGAACGTACGTGGTTGGACTGAGGAGCACTGCCACATTTATTTCTATTGTGAACGGGTTCTACGTTTCGGTAGAAGGGTGAGATTGCTAGTTCACTTTCATATGAGACGGGCTGATGATGATGATTTCATATGCGGCTGCCATCTTAGTTCTTGCAAGTAGCAACACAAGTATGATTGATTTCAGATCCCTTGTTCTTCATGAAGTTGCTTACGTTCCATGGACTGCAGTGACCACTTACCATCGAGGGAACTGCATGTTAGTTAAATTCTTAAAATTTTATTACAATGTATAAAAAATATGTATTTCAGTTTGAATATTTCTTATAATATGTATGTTCAAAAATGATGAGAGAAAATATGTAATATTCATTTAACACAAAATTTATGAATTACTGTGATGAACCTTTTTAAGAAGCCATTGAGCAAAAAATGACGTCTTCACACACAGAAATTTAATATAATATTTCCTCATACATATTTAACTTCCATTCAGTAAACAGTAAAGGAATATAAAATATCAAGAATAACCGTCAAGATAGTACTTTCCATTGTCATAATTGTGAATAATTAACCAATTGTTTGCAGCTATTTGCATTTAGATTCTTGTATTTTATTTTAAAACCATAAAATAATCATTCATAATTTTGTAATCTGAAAATAAGTATTTCCTTAAAAAGAAAAAAATGTATGTGTACTTATGTACACTCACTTTTTTAGACGCGTTAAAAGCTATACTTCTTTGGCGTAACAAGATAAAAATCTTTTTAAAAATGTTATGTTTCGCCTTATTGTAGATACGTTTGCAGAAAAAACGAGAAAAAACATAACACGCCTAAAGGTGAGTAACTTCAAAATGTACAATTAATGTGCAAAAAAATATCAATACAATTTACCAGTCTCAAATAAACAGGAACCGTTTATTGGAATCACTGTAGATCGGTTGATTGCTTGCCAATTGCCAGCTGCAACTTTCTACTAAATTGATGCGTCTATATCTATCATCCGAAGCCACGAAACATGCGCTTAAAATATAACCGCTCCGTGGTGCAAGTGTGAGCGTTGAGCGTTTAGGATAAAATACGTGGTTTGTCCTATAACCCAAAGACTACGAAATATTTGCATAACGCTGCAAATTTGAGAGTTAAGCGTATTTTAGTATATTTTTCTATTTATTTTATTCCATGTTCGTTTGCTGTTTCAAGAACATAAAAACGATTTTGTGATCTTCTAAGAACGGTAGTCAATATTTATTGTTTAACGCTTAAAACTGATGTCATGCATTTTTCGACGAAAGCGATATTTCATGGTCATCCATGAAATATCGCTTTCGTTAGCGTTAGCGTTAAATTTCATGGCCTCATGGCCATGAAATCTGGTTGTAAATTGTAACGAAATTTGCCCAAATACGCGTATCGCTGACGTTTGCCAAGTCAAGCAAATGTTTTGTGGCCGATCCGAAATAATATCACTTACATGAAATATAGGGACAGGTTTACTCCGCATGTTTAGAATTACAATAAAGCGTAAATTCCACAGAATCAATGAAAAAGCATTTGACTTTTTGAGTTTTCAGTTCCGGTCGATTTGACAGCGACATATTCGACATTTCGACATTCTAGTGGAATTTTCGAAAATTGTAAGAGATTAGTGTTGCATTGTATAGTTTGGCACTTTTTAACCCTCGGTGCAAAAATACGGTTGTTAAAAGTTTCACGCATATTTGTGTACAAAGAGTCACGAGTATCTGTGTACAAAGACACAAGATGTGTGTACATCTGCGAGTATTAATTTGGACGTAGCTCCTTAGTTTTCAAATGTTTATTGGTGGTAGAACCAGTGTAGTCCGACCGGGGAAGTACCACCGCCACACCTATTTCTAGCGTGAAGCAGTTTTTGCGTTTCGATGGAAGGGTGTGATTGCCGGCACACTTTCACTTGAGGCGACCATCATAGTCCTCAGGAGTAGCAACACATCTGTGATTGACTTCAGATAGAACCGCATGTTCTGTAAGTTGCTTACGGATGTCCATGGGTGGCAGTGACCACTTACCATCAGGTGGACTGCATGCTCGTTCGCTACTTCAATCTTATAAAAAAAAAATGTGTGGTTCGATTTCAATGAGCTTTTATATCTAATGTTTTGTCCATGTATCAGTTTGACCTTTTATGCTTATTTCATTAATTTGGTGATTTTTTATTATTATATTACTTTGCTTCTCTTATCTTTTAGAAAGATTTGTTATAATTGTGTGATATAGTGATTACTAGTTAATTACTCTATGTTTAGGGCCGTAGACCGCCTCAATGAATTTTACAAAATGATTAACTAAATTTATTCTTTCCATTCTATAGGTTCTACATAAGTCCAATTATAAATTCGTTGTTCGTTAAAAAGGCCAGCTAGCTGAAGTGGCAATGGGCTGGTCACATCTGCCGTACAACCGACAATCGTTGGAGTAAGCGGTTATTAGAGTGGAGACCGCGTCTGGGTAAACGTAGCGTGGGACGTCCTCCTGCGACGATCTGCGCCGGGCGGCGGGAAGTACCTGGATGAGGATAGCCGAAGATCGGGCTCAGTGGCGAGCCATGGGAGAGGCCTATGTCCAGCAGTGGACTAAAACGGGCTGATGATGATGATGATGATGATGATGAAATTCGTTGCCCGAAAATTAAGATGGTCTCATAAAAATTAGCTGGCATCCACGCTGTTGCCTCGATAATAAGATAATTACGAAATACTTTATATTGTAATAATAATAATACTTCAGCTTGTAATAGGCTGTCAAGCTGCGTAGATTACCTTTACCTTTAAGCTATAGAATAATCATTTCGGATTAGCACTGTTCTCTAAGCGCAACTGTGCATATGTCCTTAACAAACCTCAGTTGTAAACAGGATCACTTAGGCTATCCGCCTATTACTGTCAGGTCGTTGAACTGTCACTTTGTTCAATTGTTAGATGATCTAAGTGGGTGCTTGATAGATTCGCTCAATTACGTATATCAGTGCATAATTAAATGATGATTCCGGGATGCAGATTAACGGTTGAGTAATGTAGTACATGTACGATCCGACACGGTGTCAGTGTATGATTAACTAAGCTACTTATATTGGTATATCGAATTAATGATATCGGGCTTCAAATGAATGTAATGGTAATTAAAAACCTCCTATAATTACACTACAATTTTATAAGGATTAACTTTTTTATTGGATAATATATTAAAAACGTGACAAGCATAAAAATCTCTTGATTTAATTTTCAGCTTAAACAACATGTAATTGATCTTATATACATTTTTTTCCTCCAAAAATACATTAGTCTCCAAGTTCCAGAGAATTTGAATGAACAAAGTGATTACCACTGTCACCAAAATGATGTAAGTGTAGATTGGCAGATTTTCCACCCAAGGGTTTGTCTCGAAGTTTTCCTTCGCACTTAAAGTAATATTATCAGTATCATACTATCGATACTATTAATAACTGGGTCCTAGTCGCGACTTTCCGTCATGTATCTTCTCCCCACGGAAATGTACTAGCTTCTCAAAACAATTCAATCAACCGCTGCGTCTACACGTAACAACGATTCGTATTTAATTCCGATAGCAACATTAAAAGGCTTTCGAAAACTATTACGATTCTGTCAAGGCTTACACACCCACGCTTTGTAAATCCAACATTATTATGTAACTAAAAGACAAAGGAAACTCAAAGGAAACGCAACGAGCCCAAGACAAAGCACACGCGTCAAATCCCAGTATTTAAATGCGATAATGAAGCAGCGAAAGGCAGAAGTAGCTCGGATACGCGCATGACTCTGAATAAATAATGAATAGGAACTGGGGCTTGATGTAAAGAAAACAAACTCGGACTTGTAAACTATGTTTCGAATAATAAACGGAGACAATTGACTTCCCTTTAATTGCTTGAATCCCGAATTTAAAGGGATGGAGCGATCTTACTAATGTTATAAATGTGAAATATGTTTGGTTTTTGGTTACTCACGCGATAAATACTAAAACGTTGTTCTAGTTTTTACAATTGTAAATTTTAGTAAATTAACTTTTACGTTAAATTGTTTATGTTACCGTTCCAGGTAAAATTTGATTCAGATATGGACTTTAAATTGGAATAGTGCGTAAGTATCTTTTTAATTTAGAATAATGTTTTTTTTTTTACTGAGCAAGAGATTCAGATATTTTTCACATAGTCGTAGTTAAGGAGAAAAAAAACGAAAAAAAGGAGATAAAAATATATTTTACAGAAACCGTGTAAGAATAGAATTGTGGTTAAAGCTAAAAAATGGGTAGATCAGAGGCTTCATATAATTTAAATGTAAAAATATGTCAATAAAAATGTTTTATTATTATTGTTATTATTCGTAACCTGTCAGAAGTTACCTAGTTACATAGCCAATGTCATGAGCTGAACTATGTCCTGCATTTAGCTTAATACATTTAAAAAAAACATGCGAGCGTACAAAGTACACATGTCAGAAGTGAAACTTCTTTGGCGAACTAATTTATAAATCTTGTTTATATTTATACAAATCTAAAACTTTAAATTTCCAAGATTAAGAGGAAGGGAAAAAGGCGTGATACGACGTTCGCTCTGTCTCACTTTTTCTCTCAATCTTTCTCACTCGCTTGCTCCCTACTCTCACTCCACGGCTAGTTGCTCATGCTACGTTCGCCCTGTCTTACTCTCTCTCAATCGGTCTCGATCACTCTCTCTCTCTTTTCCGACACTTCCGTTGCATACCGGCGTGACGTTTCATCTGTAAAAATTTTACTCTCATGCACCTAAAGAAGTTTCACTTCAAAAAATACTACTATTAACATATTTATGTTAAATATCCAACGAAAGAGGTGCGCAATATCCTAATATTTAAATGTAAAACAGAGCAACGCTTCGGATACGCACATCACGGTGAATAAGTAATAATCTTTGGAGTCGCGGATGGGGTTCAGTTTATGGAAAACAAACTTAGAACTGTTACCGTTTCGAGTGAATGGACGAACTGACAGTATCGTGGGGTAATCAGGATTAATTCAAGATGGGTAGCGTCTTCAATACTTAATTATTTATGTAACTCGTAGGTATTTGTTATTGGGGAGTGTTTATAGTTGCGGTTTTCCGAGGGTTGACTAATAGAATATTGTAAACAAGTAAACGTTAATGAAAGGGTAAATATTATATCTAAAACTCAAGAATACTTATATATTACATCCTAAAGTGGAAAGCAGTTTTTAAGACTACATATTAGCTGTTTTTGCGCTTTGTTTTTCCAATATCTGATCAACTTAAAGAATATTACACAGATTTGCCAACTCATATGTTACTTATAATAAAGTATATTTGTTTAGTGACTATTTATTTATCTGATGAACAACGTTTGTAGTCTATCGGTTAAGTCATGTGCCTGTACTAGTTCCTTAGTTTTATATTATGACTTTTTATACTGCCTTGACGGATGGTCAAAGTATGTTGATTTTGTCCGTGCTAAAATAAAAAAACAAAGCTGTGATTTGATTGCTATCTCTATAATATTAAAGCTACCCCTCATTCCTAATATATTGAGTTATATAATGAAATAATTATTATTTATATATCCATTGATATTAATAAATTACGTAAAATTTTATTACAATCACTTTTTCATTCTTAATCCAATATTTCATTAAGTATATTATTTAAATATCTTTACTGTAATACCAGTCAAAATGTGTGTGAAAAATTACAATACGCAAATTGAGAGCATACGGAAAGATATAAGTCGGGAAATGTTACGAAATGATAACGAACTTCCATAATTATTCAACTCGTTTGTTAAGAAAAGTTCTCTGCAATCTGTTTAAACACAATAGGTACTAGTACTTTTCAAAGTTAAAGGTGAATTACTTATATAAATAATAGTGTACATTACAGGCATCTTATTGACATGCAAATTGTATTCTATCTCTAAGGATTGACAAATTAACAGTAATGTTTTACACTCACAGCCCCACAGTACGATATTCTCGTGTCATGGGTGTAAGGTTGCCACCTTTTTTTTCAAGTACATTGGCTACAAAAGGTATAAAGAAAAAGTACGTAGCTTCAAAATAAAGTACTATTTATATTATTAATTTTTTTTGGCTCTAGGATACTTTTAGAACTGTGCGTGGTGATGGTAAGCAAAAAAAATGTAGATAATAATTTGACGCCCATATTTATAAAAAAGGTCACAATGTAAATGTTATTCTACTTTCTAAATAAGGTCGATACGGAAACCTTGTGATTATAGGAATTTAAGTTTTATACAAAACTGATTAGAGTCAAACTTTTAAATCCCAGTTATACAAAATAAAGTATTTTTGCGTACTTTATTTTCCTCATAAAGTTAAAAGTACAATTGTCCCGAATAAAGTACAATACTTTATTATAAAGTACAGGTGGCAACCCTACATGGGTGCCATGGGCATACAAAGACGGACACACAAACATCCAGATCCAGAACAGACAGGAATGGAACCAAGAATCAACTGCGTGTCAAACCTTTTGCCGAACCAAAAAATGGGGTCTACCACGTGTTTCTAAAAATCTTTAAGCAGCATCTTGAGCATAGTGGGATATGTAGGCTTCAGGCCTTCTATTGTTGTAAAAGCAATCCGTGCACAAAAATGGCTGCTAATGACCTATTAATCCACATTATTGACTCAGAAGAATATGCCATATGCAGGTAGTGAAATTATTTCAATTCTTTACTCTGATAGGTATCTATTGTTAAGAACACTCTTAAGTTAAAAACATAGAAAGGTACATATCCACCAGAAGCTTCTTTTATTTAAAACAAAACTTCACATTATTTCAAATTAGCTAGATACCTTTATTTAGAACTCGGGCTCATTTACAATGGAGGAATGAACAATGGACCGGAGTCCTGTATTCGGATGAATCTAGCCTCGGTTTCCATTGGAATTCTAGCGAAGTACGTGTTTTGCAAGTTTCGGGGCATAAGAATCGACGTCAATGACAAAGTAAAAACAATTGGGTTTTACAGTTATATTGTAAAGCTAATTTAGTGGTTGGGTAGCTCATGTTGCGACCCGCGATTCCCTACTATAGGTATGCCCTATAGTAAATTTATTGAAGTAGAGCATCAATAAATTTACTATAGGACATAAGTGCCACTATAGGGCATAAGTGCCATAACAACTACATAGTATAAAACAAAGACGCTTCCCGATGTCTGTCCCTATGTTTAAGCATACATAGGGATACATCTTTAAAAATGCGCTACAGATTTGAATGCAGTTTCTTTTAATAGATAGAGTAATTCAAAGGTTTGTACGTATAATATATGCATACATATAATAGATGTAAAGTTAATACAAACAAAACAATAATTCATATCCATGGTATATAAGCTACACTATACAAGAATAGGTAACCACATACCTAGATCTGATTAAATGTAATGTCGACAATCTCGCGACGTCCTTTTACATGATAGAAAATTGTACAATACTACTACAAAGTTGCCTTGTTTTAAACAATATTTTTCAAGCTATTGCATAGCTCTACCGTGGGCTTTGAGCGCGGCGACCGAATCGACAAATTCCGTAACGAAAAAACCTAACAACCCCCACTACGCCTTCCAAGTAGCGCGGCCGTGCGTTTGCTTAACGTATGTACTAGTATATGGTACGACAATACGAAGCCCGCACGCGTCAAGACGAGCTACTCGCAAATTGAACAAATATGTAAGCAGCTGCTTGTGAGAAAGTATATAGTATCAAAGAAAAAAACCTGAATTAATATCAAAGAAAAAAATACTGCATAAATAAATAATTATTATTGCATAAGGTAAAAATGATATGCAATGCGGCAGTCCCCGAGTGCCGCACGTTTTATTATTATTTTTTATTTACATCATTCATGATTCCAATAATAATGATCACGTTTAATCTATGGGTATATTATATGATGATTATGCGACATAATTTAATCGCAAAGTCTGTAGTTCTTAACATCTAACGAAATAAACACTATCGTATTAGTATCTGGAGCAAGTTGAAAGGCAAGAAAAATGAACGCTGAATATCAAGAAATCACCTGAAAGGCAATGCCCAAGTTCTCGGTTTAAAATGCACGATATATTTTAAATCGGTCGGTGTGCCGTAAAATCGACAGAAAATATTGTGAAACGATAACTGGCGTGTTCGGTATCTACTCGTTTGCTTCGCGTTGTATTGGCATTTGATCGGGACGCTTTTATGTGTAGAAATACATACTTTTAAACTGATTGTAAATAATTTGTTGAACTATTGAAGCGGAATCAGATTCTCTTTTATTGAAAGCATTTGTCAGCATCTTTGATTTTTTTGGTTATAATTATGTTTCTTTGTCATTTCCGGCGATGAAATTTGCAACAATGGATTATAAATTATCAATGCGTTGTAGGTAGCAGAAAACGCGAGAGAGATTTCCGCTAGCGTTATGTTAGATAATTATAACAACTAGTCACCCGTAGCATCGGCCGAAATTCGACCGTAATTTAAATTAAAAATCAAATGTCATCTGACATTCTTGACGTTGTGTCTTTTCATTTTCATTTACTAAGTACATATGTGTTTGTGACAAATGCAAGGCAGTGTATGTAATGTTGTTTTAGTTGATTTTATGTATGAAAAATGCATTACTTGAAAAAAATATTAACATTCTGCACTCCTTCTCTACGTCCACTATAACCGTGCAAAATTTCATACTAATCCGTCCGCGGCATATTACTTAAAAATCCGTCACAAATTTTTGCTTCACGTATTAATAATATAATATGTAACTAACTTCTTACCACTAGTGCCACCTACCTTCATTCAGTGTATGATAATGTGGCCTATTTAATGATTCCTTTTATGAAATAAAGTTTAATTGATTGCAAAATATCTTAGCGTTTTAATAAGTTAAACCCTAGAAATCACTATACAATGGGACACTATTAAATATTTCCTAGTAAACTATATTTTTATTTATCAAATAGTACTTACGATGTCACTATTATTTTAATGCCAGTTATTTTTAGTAATTTCTCGTACAAAATTTATTGTTTTTTGAAAAGTATTTTGGAATTGCAACCATATCTAACATTTACTTTCTGACAGAAGACAAACACATCATATACTTTCTAACAATACTTTTGAATATTCTGGTTACTTTTGTCAGTAAACTTATTGAAAAAACGATCACAGAATAAACCTTCCGAACACATTCCGAACTAAGAATGACGGTGACTCTCTGTAGAGTTTGTCTATCGATCTTTCACGTTTTACCTCCATCGACGTCAGTAGCAGCCAGCTCGAGTGCTTTCCGAACATAAAGCTCCCAATGGGGCGGAGAAGCCGGTGCTTTCACGTTACCAATTCTGCACGAATATTACACGTGCAGTCGAAATTGTGAATGGCTTGCCTAGCTTTGAACAAGTGTAAGAACAAAATAAAAGGATAGGGGTTTAGCTATAGTTTACCCGATTAACTCAACTTAATAATGTATCTCTATATTAATACGTGAAGCAAAAACTTGTGATTCGTTTGTAAGATACTTGCCGTAGACGGAGGAGTATGAAATTACGCACAGTTATAGTTGATGTAGAGGAGGATTTCGCAATGCTATTTCTTTCAAATAATGCATATATCATACATAAAATTAAAACACATTACACACACTACCTTGCAATTGATACAAACACATACATAATAAACGAAATAGAACATTCATTAACTTACTATGAAAACACATAACGACAAAAATGACAGATGTCTTTGTCAAAATACCCGCTGTGGCTTTTAAATGCAGGTCAGCTAATTAGACCTCTTTAAACCGTTAACCGTTCAAAATAACTTGGAAATTATTATAATTTATTATATTAGAGAAATATTGGTAGTGCTACGGACAACATGAAGTTTAGTTTTTTAGTTTAAATGACGGTTGAATTTTGACCGTTGCGACGGTTTATACTAAAAGGTCACTATCACTACACCTATTTATCTATGTGCTGTGCTGTAATTCGGTTTGAAAGGTATGGAAAGGTTGCTTTTATTGTCACATTCTTACCATTTTCTCACTTGGTCCTCAACGGTAACTACGCTTATGATTATGTTCAAGTAGAGTTCTGATCTTATTTCAAAATTTTCATAATAAGTTCCATAGAAGGCAATGGCGGCTTGCCATGAGTCAGACTACATGCTCTGTTGCTACTTATATAAAAATATGTTTAAAAGTAACACACACATAAATACGTAATAGGCATCTTCACTATGACATAGAATAATTGAGACCTAATAAAGATGAAGCGATTATTTATCCATACAAACTGGACAAAATATTCGGAAACCGTTATTAGGCTTGCTGTACTAATGACGACAAAATAAATATGCTTCCTGTATATTACAAATATATTACATTCTATTGTACTGGAAACGGATGCTGCTAAGCCTTCAATTTCAGAGTTATGTAATCGAGTTTTAATAGTCAAATAAAGTAAACCTCTCGCCGAAAGATTAAGAAGTTAATAAAAACAAATACATTAGAACCATTTTATGTATTAATATATTATAATGAGTACGCTATTTTAGGTTCAAGAGAGAGATTGGTACCCAGTGGTCAAAGATTAATAGAAACGGATTCAATTGAAACATACACTAATGAAAACAGCGGAGTGATGTTACTTTTTTAAAAAGTTAAAAAAGATGAAGTATTAAAATTTATGAATAGTATATATGAATACCATACTATACATGAATTTTGGATTTAAGCGCAAATAAAATTTTCCGTTCCACTTGTACACTAAAATTATTCAGGTGATAATATATGATCGCGTGATCAAAAATACGTCTACACACAAAGGATCAATCGCTATTTTAAAATTGTGGTCGCGAAGAACGAGCGACCCCCATTAGCAGTTCAAAGGACGCGCTTTACCGTGAATTTTCTTATAAAAGTTTCAGCTCAAGAGGTATCGGTCTAGCTCTATTCAACCTTGCACGTAGTGACATCGCCGAACTAATCGCTTTAACTTCAAACATTGAACCTCAGATACCTTCAAATACCTGTATGATAAACAAGCAGGAATTTCAATGCAGTCTTTTCATGCTCACCTAATTTTGCTAGTGGAGTTTTTAGTCGCGATTTTATCTTTGTAAGTCGAGAAGAGAATTTTTATCCGGTCTTCGCCGAATAAAATCTAAGCCCAAGATCGCAATTGGCCCCGACGGGAACAGTAAGGTATCCAAAATCCGAGGTGATTTAATGTAGCACGGGAAGAGGCTGGAATGTTCTTAGCTATGAATCCGGAGACAAAGGTCATACCGAAGGTTGAAGTACATAGTCTACTTTATAGTTTTCTAAATGTGAAAAAATCTGCTACTGTATATTCCTGGATTTGAATATTAAAATTGTATGTATATTATATTTTAGTTTTTACATTATAATTGAAACGAGTTTTTATCAACAAAACAAATCAAATACATAACTACACTAAGTATGAAATGACCTGAGATGATTCTATAAATAAAATAAAAGATCCACGTTTTCTATACCTACGCAAAACTAGGCAAGTCAGGTTACAGCTTGGTTTATATTTTAATTATAATGAATAATTTGCGCAAATAACTATATGTTAAAATTAAAAAAATAGCTAGTATTAATAGGTAGCAAACATAATTGTAGTAGATGAAAACAATAAATTGTATTTTAAATTTATTTACGATATTGCGAATTCGTGTAGCGAAAGTTATCAGAATTTTATCCAGAACTTAGTAGGTACCGGTTTAGATCTCATTTTCTTTTTGTATGCGAAGAAAACAAGTTCACATATTTTATAAGAAAACTTGCTCTCTTATTTTAACAGTCATGTTTTTGATGGGATCCTTCTCTACATCAACTATAACCTTGCGTAATTTCCCACACCTCCGTTTGCGGCAAGTATCTTAAAAACGCATCAAAAGTTTTTGCTTCACGTATTAATATATTTATAAACATAATATAACATCGCATTTTTATGTCGAATGAAAATACTTCCTTACCTTTTAAACAAATTAGTTTATTTTAGTGAGCATTCGTCAAATATTGTAACAGTGGAGTTTATAATTCGAAACAGGAAACAACCAAATACAGTTAACATTTGCATAAGGTTATCAAAAACTTCTGAGTCGAGTTTTTTCATCGAAGTAAATACGAAAGAGTCGGGCTATTTGCAACAGTTGTGAATTGTATGAAGTATGCGAAGTAGACCTGGGAGTGTTTGATTAAGTTACCTCTTTTTACACCGGTCTCGAATACGATATTGTTTGGTTTTAGGTAAAATTAAATGTGGACTTTGGAGTTCATTTGAAAAGCGTTGTTTGTTGTTATTTTTTGTAACAATCTGTTTTAACTCCGTAGGCTTTTTCTTATTTTTATACCTTGATAACACAAAGTTTGAACGAAGAACGTATATATTTATACTCTCAATGTAATTAATAACTTAGTATAGAGAACAAGGTGTCCACCAATTCGCACTTGGCCAGCGCGGTGGACTATGGCCTAAACTCTCTCATACTGAGAGAAGACCCGTGCCCAGCAGTGGGACAATAATGGGTTGACGACGATAGAGAACAAGGTAGAACAACGTATTCGCATGGTACATGGTTTCATCGGGACGTAGTCGTGAATGGTTTGACCAGGAAGGTACATCAACAATGTGTCGTTGCCGGCTCATATTTATATGAGGCGAACATTATAAATACCAATATGTGTTATTACACTTTCATGTAATGTAAATTTAAATGTTATACATTAATTATCACTGCTTTTCGGTAAAGGAAAACATCATGAGGAAACCTATACATCCGAGAGTTCTTTAAAAAAAATCTCAGAGGTGTGTGAATTCCACCAATTCGCATTTGGCCAGCGCGGTGGACCTAAAACTCCCTCATTGTGAGAGAAGACCCGTGCCCAGCAGTGGGACAATAATGGGTTGACGACACGACACACACACTTTCATGTTACTATTTTGACGCAAATTCACATAAAGATTTAAATTCTTTAGTTATTAAATAAAGTACCCGATTGCAAATTCTAGTTTTATATTTTTTTTGTCATAGCGGCAACATAAATTCATTATGTGTGAAAAAATCAACTGCCTGCCTATAACGTTTCATGAGATAGTGGATACAGCCTGGTGACAGACAAGCGGATAAATGGCTAGACGAACACCGGTGTCTTAGTTAAGGTCCTTTTTTAACGTTTGTGTATGGAATCCTAAAAACAGATATTGTAAAGTCATAATTTTTATCTAGGTTCTTAATAAATCAAACGTCTATAAATATCGCTTAATAGGCTAAATCTTAAAAAAGTGCTGAGAAGTTAATAAAGAATTTAGTTATTAAAGAAAATATTTTCATGACGAAGACTTCATCTGCTAACAAGTGTTAAGTAATTTAAGTTGGATAATATGAAGTAAGATTCTTAACAATTAGTCTGCGTAACTGTTTTATAAACTTTTAAATAAACATTTCGATTATTAAGATTTCCATAACCGGCCAAGCTAGAGCGAAACTCGTACATGAAGGGTTCCGTTAAATAAAATTAACTTATAGAGGTTATATTACAAATACCCTCCATTCATTGCACATCCTTAGTCGTCCTTCGGAATGTAAATTTAAGTGTTTATCAAATAATAAATGTAACGACTAATGTTACCTTTATCGATCCAATGTTTTTGAAGTGAAACTATCGGGGTTGGAAAATTTTTTGTGTAACATTTTTTCGTTACGCGCCATCTTTTTCTTATCCCTATAACGCGTGATATTAGATAGATTATTATAGATTAGATTATTAGATAAAGTTTAATTAAAGCCTTTTATTAAACTTTATCTAATTTAACTTTATTTAACCAATTTCTGTAAAGTTGCATATAGTAAATTATTTTTTGAAAAATAACGTCATAAAGAAGTTTCACTTCTTACGAGTGTACGCTAGTACACGCACACATTTTTTTAACAGGTACGTTGCTACTCTCGATGCATAAGATGATCGCTTAGGCATCGAGAGTAGCAACGTATCTGTGTTCTGTATGGAGTTGCTTACAGATGTCCATTGACAGCACTTATCGCAAACTCAAAATGTTAAAAATAAATAACCTGTCGTTCTATATGTAGTGCTTATAGTATAATATGTAGTACATATATGCTCTAGCTTGTCGTCAACCCATTGTTGTCCCACTGCTGGGCACGGGTCTTCTCTCGGAATGAGAGACTTATGGGCCATAGTCCACCGCGCTGGCCAAGTGCGAATACTCTAGCTAATCATGTAATATTGATAACTCGTTTATCACTTACATGAATGTCGAGCTGTAGGTAGTACGTTACACTAACGTGATGGATTCCATAAATAAAAATATCTTTGTAGTAAAAATATCTCAATTTTAACAATCTGTACCTCCACACATATTTCTAGTGTGAATGCGCTTTTACTTTTCGGTGGAAGGGTGCGGTTGCCGGCACACTTTTATATGAGGCGACCAGCTTAATTCTCGGGAGTAGCAACGCTCCGGTGATTAACTTGAGATTGAATTGTTGTTCTATACGAAGTTGCTTACAGATGTCCATGGGCAGCAGTGACCACTTACCATCAGGTGGACTGCGTGGTCGTTTGCTACTTCAATGTTATAAAAAATGTGTTTTTTTGTTGCGTATACTAAATTTAAACTTAATCGGCCCAGTAAATACGTAGCAAATTAGAATACGACATTATAAAGGTTGTGTTTTAACGGACAGAACCCTGAAATGCGAATTACGTAACATTTATTCAGTAAACTTCGATGCCTATTAATAACTTTATCTCTTAAATTTTAATTAAGCCATTTGAAATACGAGAATTTAGAATATTGTGAAAACTCGCGTAGCAAAGCGGTCACAATTCTAAACAGGCAGTAAGCCCTGGGTTTAGTCCCCGATTACACATATCTGAATGTTGAATGTAGATATGTATCTATAGTAGAATATATTGGATATATTGTCGCAAAACAAACAACTTTGAAAGAAACATAAATTTAGAAATTAGCATAGTAAGCAAACTATAAGAATTAAGAACTAAAATATTAACGATAGAATATAGTAATGTAAACTCAAAAATCTAATAGTAATAGTAAATAGTAAAACAGAAAAAACTTAGAAAAATAAAAATAACACCCTTTTCGCCCTTGTACTAGAGTTTAGAGCAGTGATAGCCTAATGGTTGAAACTTACCTTCTCAATCGGGATGTCCGAGGTTCAAACCCAGGCACGCACCACTGATTTATGTGCGTATTATACATTAATTATCACTGCTTTTCGGTAAAGGAAAACATCGTGAGGAAACCTACACACCCAAGACTTCTTTAAAAAAAAAGTTCTCGGAGGTGTGTGTAGTCCACCAATTCGCACTTGGCCAGCGCGGTGGACTATGGCCTAACCTGCCTCATTCTGAGAGAAGACCCGTGTCCAGCAGTGGGACAATAATGGGTTGACGACACACTAGAGTTTGAGAAATTAGACAAATAGTATGCAATTAGAAATTTAATTGAAAATTAGAAGCCCTAAAGGATAGGAATATATATAGATGGAAATATAGAAAGAATAGAAGATAGAAGCGAAACAAGAATGAGTGTATATATGAAAGAAAAAAGGAATGAACGAACAGTATGAAATAAAACCAGCCATTATAGTCTGCAGCCACGTATGCCGCTGGAAGACACATTAAAAAAAAGATCGGACACATCGTCTTTATATTCCCATGGCATCCACGTTACAGTCACAATCCTAGTGTATCGCCTGTGAGGTACAAAACGTTATTAGTGATTATTCATACCTACATTCCTACATTCCTACATTTCTCAACACAACATATATATAATACTAGCTGACCCGGCAAATGTTGTTTTGCCATATTAAATTTAAAAAAAGTTAAGGGTGGACAACCCTTATCACTAAGGGGTATGAAAAATAGATGTTGGCCGATTCTCACACCTACTCAATATGGTCACAAAATTTCATGATAATCGGTCAAGCTGTTTCGGAGGAGTACGGGAACGAACATTGTCACACGAGAATGTTATATATATAGATATATGCAAGGTGGTAAAACGTATATGGTTCGACCGGGCAGTACCACCGCCATTCTTGTTTAAACCGTGTAGAAAATCTTGGGTTTCTATGGTTGTGGTTGCCGGTTAACTCTTATACGATGCGACTATTTTAGTCCTCGGGAGTAGCAACGCATCTGAGATTGACTTCATTGAACCTCTGTTCTACATGAAGTTACCTACTGATGTCCAAGAGCGGCACAAACTACTCACCATCAGGTGGACATATTGAAGTAGCACACGAGAATGTTTACTTCATACTTATGAAACACGCTTTCTACGCTCATAGCCCCAGGATTTCCTCCTGTGTCGTGGGTACCATGTATACACGCAAGACGAATACACAAACACCCAGACCCAGAACACGAATTTTAACTCATCATTCAGATACCTGTCTGGCTGGGAATCGAACCCGGGACCCACGTCAGACCGGTATGGTAATCGCTTCGCCACGCAGGTCGTCAAACACATCGTAACAATCGTTGTATCGATGATGCCCTAATTTATTTTTTGTCCGAGTCACGTTTTAATATCTCGAAGGCTTGCTGTTTGTACATCTATATGTGACGTTCGTAAATTCGTTACAGGCCTGCCATTGCGTGACGCACGTTTGTGTCACATTCTATTTCCAATTTGTGACAACGCAGACAAGCACGGATAACATGGTTAGCTGTGTGACAATCGATTTGTAGCTGCCAATAATCTTTAGCTTTTGTAAGTTATGTTTTGCGCAGATTTATCTGGAATTCTTGTCTTTGATTTTGGTAAAATAATACCTATGTATCTGCTACTTGTTGTGATATTTTTACACGATTGTCCTAGAAAGCGGTCGTTGTTTAACGGGTTTGTGTGAAGTTTTTGTGCCGATTTATCTGATGATGAATTTTGACGTTTAAACTGTCATTATATATGTTTCAGTTTTAGAAATGTAAGACAATAATTTTATAGTATTACAATTTTATGAATATACTGACAGAATTTCTTAACATTTAATGTAAATTTTTAATTAATAGGAGTCCTACTATTATTCCTTTTCGTTATGTTCGTCCATAAACAAATTATATGAGGTATTTATAATAGAAGAACATATTTTTCACATTTTATTCTTCTCAAGATTAAGGTTTATTTAAAATATATCTAAGCTTAGATAGCTGACCGTTATGACCGAATTGATACGATACATTAATTTAACATGTCTTACTATTCACTTAACAAACACACACAAGACAAATCCTCAAGGGTGTCCTTACAACAGGTGCAATAACAAAACAGTTTCGCGAAGCAATTCACTTTTCATTTCTAGAGGTGTAAAAAAGTAATACGTTGTAGTGTGACAAGATTTTAAATCGCATACGTTTTACCGTACCGGGACTGTAAAGTTCCAACTAGTCTCTTTACGGCCTCTCCCGTCGTAACAGCATGATTGCGTTCTCCACCAAGTAAAACTTAACAAGATATACGCAGTATGAATGTTAAACAATATAGTCACCGTTTTATTAAACGTGGAAGTAGTAAATGATCATTTAATCCACCTAGTGGTAAATGTCTGACCGCCTTGGATATAAGAAGTCAGCTCAGATAAGACCAAAGTCTTTAGTAAAGATTGGCCACAGAAGAATCAATTGGATCTATTCAAACAAGAACATAGCAGGGCAGGGATGTGTCTCCGGGATGGCAAAGAACAGTATTCTACCACTTATTGGTATATCTGAAGTGTAAAAAACTGAAGTAGACAGAATTGCTACGACGGAAATATAAATTTCTTAGCTTTTTCTCGCGGCTCCATCCGCTTCTGTAACCGCGTGTTTATATTATTTATCATACTATCAGGGTTATTTGTAGTACAATGCTAATGATGAACAGATTGTCTGATTAAGTAACATTAAACATATAAAGTTCTTCGAAGGTCGCTATCTTTCATCTGAGGATGTGTCCTCACCAAAGAATTTTTCAACTTTTCAATGTGTTGTACAGTTGAAAAATTTGATAAGACTTGTAAGTGAAGATTACTCCCAATACTTTGTTCATTACATATTTCAACCGACCTTACGAAAATCACCATAGCATTTTCACAATCTCCATACATTTGCTCAACGAATATTCCTCCCATGGAAATAGTCTATTGAACTCAACATTTCTTACGCCATCTCGAACTTTGATAAGTTCGTTAAAACCATGAAAGGACCCTTACCCGTACTCATATTTTCACTTCAATATTTTATTCAAACAGAAACTTTGGGAAAACTATTAAAGTACCGAGATTGCTGCTGAAATCAATCTTAAACTGTAACTTTTCGGAGGAATCCACTCAGTGGCACACAAATAATGGAAATCTGAATGTATAATGAACTTCTTCACCTCTCCTACCGAGCAACTTTCCGCTTCGAATAATTCGAGTGTGCTCGGCCCGTAACGGCAGCTTCTCCGCTCAATTAAGTGTTTCGGCTTTCATTGCGAGAAACTTGGAATCACTTTTGAATGCGCTTCAGATTCGTATGTCAGCTGGAGCATTGCTTGGGAAAGTTCGGCTTCCGATAGCTGATATGGATTGCTTCGATGACTGCAAGTCACGCTGGTGATATAAAATCTGAAGACAAAGTATTGTAATGGAATATTAATGCATGTATGACATGGCTAAGCAATTTTATGATTCTAAGAATTTCCAGCATGTACGCAGACAAAAACAGACTTGTAGCGGAAGTGACCAACAAATGAACTTATTTATTTACAGTTGTGTCGATTACATGAGTGATTTAAGATTATTTAAAAAACCGATAGGAGTGTTAAATTTTGACATGCGTGCATAAAACGTGGCATAGAACAGTCACGACGAATTTAATAGTAGATAGTCTTATATGCATAACAATTTCTATGAAAAATATCGTCAATGTGTGTTACTGGTATAACTGATTGATTTTTGTGTGATTATATTTATAATACTAAGTATGAAAAACTTGTTTTTTTCACATCAAGGAATTCTTAACAACTTTTTTTTGTTAAATGAATTCCTTGATGTGAAAAATGTGTGAAAGATGTGAAGGAGAGGAAACCTTCAAAAGGCACACCGAAGCCTTGGGAGAGACTGCGGGTTATGTGGGATTTTTACCCACTAAAACTCCCTCGGTGGCCTTCCTCTGCGCTTGCAGGGGATCTCGAGTTCTCCAACGGATGGCACCGGTGTATTTTATTATTTATTTTTTTATTTTATAATTTTTGTACACAAACAATACATAAAAAACAGACATTATAAACTTAAGTTAACTTAAGTTTTATTTAACAACCTGAAGATAAAAGTGTGCTGATCTGTTTTCTGAATATTTATAATATAAGTTCAATACGTATGGAGATCAAGGAATTTGTTTTACTAAAATCTAATCGTTTTTGAATTTATCAGTATAAAGCAGATTGCACGTATATTTTGAATCCGGTTGCGTTGCTTTGGAGATTCCAGTCTTTGATTTTAGTGTGGTAAGAATCCTGCGTCGCTCCCACAGGGTCCGGTATCATTTGAAGGTTTCTTGCCCGAGAATAAAAATGTATATTCTATAATTATTACTAATATTCAATAAGTTTAACATTAAACTCGATTTGGGTAACTTTGAACATTTTTTACAATATTTGTGATATTATAATCTGTTTTATATTTGTTGCACCTTGTTTTTATTAAATGAATAGTGTCCTTTTCAGCTGGTTTATTAATCTAACACAATAAATTTACGGAGAAAACAATTAAACTATCCACAATTCGGAGCCTAAAAGCATTAAGTACCTTTAAATACAAGCTGCGTACATTATTACTCGAAGAGCAAAAAAAACAATAACAAAATTATACATATTTAGGTAACTAGCTGACCCGGAAAACATTGTTCTGTCATATTAATTATATCAGTAGATATAGAGGTTCCAGTTTAGGACATTATTATGCAAGTATTTATTCTCAGTTTATCCACACAGTACGTACTTTAAAATAATTTTCCATTTATCCAGCTTTAATTTAAATATAAATATAATATAACTTTAATTCCTTTAAAATATAATCATTATTATTCTAATACAATTTCTTAGCTCATATTATTATTCAGGTACATATACCATAACAGTTGCTACACTTGTGACCAGCTGGCGGGCAGCCGTCCGAGTGGCCTCGATTAGTGGGGCAGGCTGAAAATCAGCATCATGAAGTAGGAACTCCTGCTCATGATATTAGCTGAGTCTGTCCTTTTCGCGGCTGTTGCAGCACATATTATGTATTTCTTACTTTTGTTAGTTTTTTTTCTATACATGTTTTTGTTTTTTTTTATTTTTTCTGTATTTTTTTTTGTGTTTATTTGTTATTATTTTCTCTTTGTTGTGTGTTGTAACAGATCCGAATAAAAATTCATTTCATTTCATTTCATTTCAATTACCCCTAAAACTCAAATTCAAAGTTATCCTCAGTTTTGGGTAACTTTGAATATAATTTTTTGAGGATATAAAATCCGTCATTAATCGAATATTTTAAGGTCTGAGTAAAATTAATTAACATATTTTTGTTAATTAAAACCAAATCTATAAAAAATACATTTATTTTGATATATAAATACAATAGACAACTTGGTCTTGCCATATGAATCAAGGTCGATCAATTTGGTGGTAAAATAAGATACTAGTTTTTTTTTGATTATTTATTCCATCCATCCATAGGATGGACGGAACATCGGGTACCTTTGGAAGGTTTCCCCCTCGAAAACAAAAAAAAAAAGGATGGACGGAACATGGACATAACATAGGCCTCCCCTAAATGGCGCCACTCCAACCGGTCCTGTGTCCTCTGAATCCAACGGTTTCCCGCTGTCTTCTTCAGGTCACCGGTCCATCTGGTAGGGGGGCGACCGCTACTCCTTTTGCCTAAACATGGTCGCCACTCGAGGACCTTTCTTCCCCATCGGTTATCGGTCCTACGAGCGATGTGGCGGTCCATTGCCACTTCAGCCTGCTAATTTTGAGAGCTATGTCGTTAAGCTTCGTTCGTCTACGGATTTCATCGTTGCGAATCATGTCTCGTAGCGAAATTCCGAGCATAACCCTCTCCATAGCATGCTGAGCGACCCTGAGCCTCCGAAAAAAATATTTTTTTATGATACAGGTAACTTTGAACCGTTCAAAGTTACCCATATAACATCCAATTTCGACGTCGTCAAAAGTTTAACAGTTTTACGCAATATTCAACATGGGATACGGATAGTACAGTTTCAAAATAATAATATACAATATACATTTTAAAGATAAACACCAAAACACACCTGTTTACGGTAAGTTTTATATTATAATTGCTATTTCAAAATGAAGCATCAAACACTTGCAACAACTTCACTACGGAAAAGGCGGTATTTTTTAAAATTATGACATTGACAGGTACCTTTTTTTACTTTCATTGCTATTACAACATTTTGGCAAACCATTTTACGCAGGTACGATATTGAAACAACAAGAAGTTTCCATGTAATAAATTAATATATTTTTTTCACAACTTTGTTCAAAGTTACACCGCTGTTCAATGTTACCCAAATTGAATGTAGTTTTTTATTAGTATGAATAAATATTTTAACCACTAAAGTAATAATGTACTGAACTGTTAGCAAGGAAAGGAATATCTTATCGCAACTTTGCGGGACGAAATTCATTATGGCCTCATTAAGTGATAATATGCGGTGCAAAACATTTTGTTACTTAACTTTAAACTTCAAACTTTAACGTCGCTATGATTTATGTTTGAATGTTTTACCAAATTAATATTTATATTTTAATCAAAATTTGAGATTGAATTTTTTTTAAATTGAATTGACTATCATTTGAGTGTATAATTTCACAGAACAATTATGTTGTATCTAATATGAAATATGTACCTTTAAAAGATTGCAAGACGATTATTATAAGCTCCTTATGCAATAGGTTCTATTCTGATGATCATATCATGATGATAATATCATAATTAAATGTATATTCGCCGATATTTACAGAATTACGTGTATTATTATTATTATAAAAGCAAACGCGAGGATATTTCTGAGGATATATGTGTATGTGAATACATAATTCACACAAAAACTCCTCGTTGATTTTCGTCGAAAATGAGTATTTCAGACGTGTTAGACGTCGAAATAGCCTGATATGACGTAAAACAATGCGCAGCGCTACAACATAATGTATACAACGTAACAGCATAATGTCAACACCTTTTGTCTCTAAGTTTCGCTACGTACCCACGGACACGCACAAATACGAAAATATAAGTAGTATATTTTTACCTAAAGTATAAATTTAAATTCATCATTCATCTGTTTGACCGGGAATCAAACCTTCCACTGCGTCCACCGGAAGATCAATCTACTTAATAAATATATATTTTTTTATTGAATTGAAACTTCTTTATCGGGGCTGGAAAAAAAATTAGTGTAACATTTTTTCGTTACGCGCCATCTTTTTCTGTTACGCGCCATCTTATTCTGTTACGCGCCATCTTTTTTTTCCGTTACGCGCCATCTTTTTCTTATCCCTACCACGCGTGATATTAGATAGATTATTATAGATTAGATTATTAGATAAAGTTTATTAAACCAATTTCTGTAAAGTTGCATAAAGTAAATAATTTTTTTGAAAAATAACGTCATAAAGAAGTTTCACTTCTTACGAGTGTACGCTAGTACACGCACACATTTTTTTTTTATTTGACTGAAGTAGCAAACGAGCATGCAGTCTACCTGATGGTAAGTGGTCACTGCCACCCATGGACATCTGTAATCAACTTCATACGGAACATGAGTTCCATCTGAAGTCAATCACAGATGCGTTGCTACTCCCGAGGACTATGATGGTCGCCTATGTGAAAGTGTGCCGGCAACCACACCCTTCTATAGAAACGCAAGAAATTCTTCACGCTAGAAATAGGTGTTTCTTATACCTAAATCACAGCCGTGCAATACCCTCAGCACTATTATCAACTGTTGACGTGTAAGACGCTAACTAAGGATAATCTCGATGTCAAGCGTTTCAAGAGCAATTCGCTTTGTGTGCGCTGCCACGTCAGAACCCGTTAATTACATTCTGTATTTGCTCCGATGCTTGTAATGTATCTAAACTGCACAAATCCTACATTATTACGCTCAAACAGACACCTGTCAGTACAAGGCCTGGTCGATATAACGTTGCTATATTCCAGTCCAACTTTTCAGGAAGTACTCCTATTACTGTTATTATTGTTTTGTGTTATAAATTGAAGTAACATACAAGCGTGCAGTTCATCTGATCGTAAGTGTACTGACTAAGATGATTGCCTCAAATGGTAACCGGCAACTACACCCTACCACCGAAATACAAGAACTATTTCACGCTAGAAATAGGTGGGGCGGTGGTACTTCCCAGGTCGAATCATTGTTCTAACCTTTTTCCTTTATTTTTTACCGCTTGTCCTTTATAAGTCGTACACTTTCATTTTGATCATCAACAATCTTTCGATTTCATCCCTGTTCAGCGTTTTTTTCTCAGAATGGGAAGAGTTTATGCTATAGACTCGTAAAGTACGTGTTGGTAGAAGACAAAAGTTTTATAAATTATATTTTTAACTATTCCCAGGCATATAGGTAACCTTTTTGAGGGTTTCCTTGCAATGCTTAAGCATTTTAACATGTAAGCTAAATATCCAATATGCATATAACTTCAAAATATTAGAGTTTGTATGAGAATTTGTACTGTACCGTCAATTTGAAAAAATATATTGCACTAGGTTTTTATTCAGATGTATTACAATAATTTTAGTTTTTACGTTTTTTCATGTAATCGTATTTTTTCTTAACTATTAATGAGTTAAAGTACACTCGGCACTGTATACTTTGGTATATAAGAACTTCTAGTATAATATATAGTAAAATAATATAATTAAATGAAGAAGATTAATTCAGTAAGTATGTTTCCATTGTGTCTAATAATATTTAGCCGTCCACCATTTTACTTGAGCACATTAAGAAACATTACCGTAAAAATTATTCAAGTCTCACGGCACCAGTTCTGGAAATAACTTTTTCATTGCGGAACGATAATAAAAATATGAAGGACCTTACGGGTCTGAAAAGGTGTAGGCATTCAGTGCGATACGCCACCGGTCGGCGAACAATATTATAGAAAAATGCTGAACGACCACTTGGTCTCAGAGGCCGTCTCGACTGTAGCTCACAAACTTTTATGTTGTGAAACTTGGCTGTTTGTGCTTGACATTTATTGCTTTTATATTTTACGATCTCCAGGGGAAGGACTCGCTAAATGTTATTATACAATGTAGGCAGGAAATATTGTAGGTGCTTTGGAGTGACAAGTTTTGCAGGTGCCCTTGAGTGCTCGACACGCGTTGCCGTTAACTTTCGGAGGTGGGTACCCGAATATTTATAGTTTCATCGAAAGAAAAGGTAACCCTTCTCGGTCGACATATTTCCCTAGTTTCTGTGATTTCCGGAACTTGTGTCGAACCATAGCATATTACTAAAAAAATTAATGTTTTTTGTTTACACACAACCTTATAATCAACATTTTTGTAACTTACGATATATTTCTTATGAGGTCTTTTATTTGATTTAGTATATAAATAAATTTGATGATCAAGTGTTATTTAAGTATTAAAAATTAAATTCGATGTTATCTAAATTTACTAATTCGCACTTGGCCAGCGCGTGGAGCATGGCCTAAAACTCTCTTATTACGAGAATATACCCGTGCCCAGCAGTGGGACAATAATGGGTTGGCGATATTAGTATTAAAACCTTCAAACGATGCTCATCTAGTATATTCTGTTAATGTATATTGATCCAAGAAAATCATAATTTCATAAGAACAAATGATTTTCCAGACTTTTTACATAGTTCGACTTTAGCATAGCGGTGTGGTCATAGAATCTTTTGTTTCACTTTTAATGTCAACTATTCGCGGTCGTTGATCGCAAAATCCAATATAGGTACATATTATGTATGTATGTAGGATATTGCGTTTCGTGTACATATATACTCCTAATTGTAGTACGCCAACATCAAACCGCAGCTTTGAAAACGGCCGTAAGCCAAAACAGCAAGTTTGAATTTGTTCAGATTGTTTGTTGATAGCGCATACCATCAAGGAGATCAATTTTCGAAGGCCATAAGACAACATAGCATGTTTGCGTTTCTGGGCAATTGGGCAAACGTTGATTGCGCGTTGCAATAAAACTATAAAACTAGGGTAACTGTGCGGCCGCCGCGATCGTTGATTGCGATCGAAACAGAGTTTAAAGACAATTTGGCTAAAATAAACAGGATAGAATGGAAGCACTCATACGTGCATTTGTGCACATACATACGTGACAAGTCGAATTCATTTTAGATATTTTTTTCATATTTCACTTCGGGTTTCTGATGCGTTATATGATAAAATAAAACCGCCTAAGTGCGAGTCTAACTCGAGCACGAAGGGTTCCGTACCATTATCTATAAAAAACGACAATAAGTCGTTTATCTTGTATGATAGTGTCACATAAATATTTGTTTTATTCAGTTTTTAGTATTAATTTGTTATTACGACAACAGAAATACATCATCTGTGAAAATTTCAAATGTCATGAGCTATCACAGCTCATGAGATAGATCCTGGTGACAGACAGACGGATAGACGGACAGTGGAGTAGTAAAAGAGTTTCATTTTTACCATTTACATACGGAACACTGAAACAGAATCTGCGTAGTGTAAAAAATAAGATAAAATCCACTCACGTCTGACTCGCAGACGATTCCTGATTTAATTCCCAGTCAGGGAGAATTCTTAAGAAAAAAACATTGAGTTGCTTTGTATATGTATTTATCGTCACCGTGGGTATCTCTTCTTCGAAGCAGTAATACTGTTTGTTTTAGTAGTTAGTGATTAGTTATTAGTGTAAGCTAGTTATTTGGCGCGTAAGTATATGTATGAGACGATTACGTACCACAGACAAACGAATCAAAATTGTACCTTAACTAGTTCAATCCCGATAATGAAGGGATAGAAAATGTAAAATACCCTTTAAAACAATATGTCATCCGTACATAACCTTACCGTTATAACCATAAACACAAAAATATTGTAAACATAAAAACGAAATTTTAATATAAATCATTGTTTGTATTTGTCAGTGGCTTATATTATTTTTAATATCTGACCCGATTGCAAATTATCGTCAGTGAAACAAGAACAAACGAAATTGGGATAGTCGAAGGAAAGAAAATGGGCATGTAAAATTAATTGGATCGAAAGCCCGAATTTGAATAATGTAAATAATTAATCGAAGAAAAGAAAAAATATAATAACTGTTTTAATTTTGTATGTATGTGTTGCTAGTGATGACCTATTGCGCCGAAGTGTGGTCTTTCTCTGTTGGCTTCATTCGAAGACTTAGAGTTGCTCAGCGTGCTATAGAGAGGGCTATGCACAGAATTGCGCTACGAGACGTGATTCGCAATGATAAAATCCGTATACGAACGAAGCTTACCAAATTAACATATGTAGCTTTCAAAATTAACAAGCTGAAGTGGCAATTAAGGGAGGCCTACGTCCAGTAGTGGACATCAAAAATTAAGATTGCTTATTACTAACGTCATTGAATAAAATTAAATTATTAAATCAAAGAACATTTAAGTTATTATTTCCAAATTTAAATATTTCCAGAAAATTTGAGCATAATTAATAAAGTTTTTCTACGAAGCTCGATAACTATTACTTGCTTCAACGATGAATGAAAATATAATTACAAAACTATTAATGTATCTCCAATTACTTTTATTACATTTTATCAAAGGTGAGTGAAGATTACCAACGTGGAATGTGGTCTGAACTCTACTCGTTAGAAGTAAGAGTAGATGGTGATAACATTGATTTTCATGTGAAGGTTTCAGTACTATGCGGTTCGATACCGGTAGCACCACCACACCTATTTCGCTATGTTTTACTCCAAAAACGACAGTAACCGTTTTTTGACGACCCGCGTGGCTAAGCGGTTACCATACCAATCTGACGCACAATGGGTCCCGGGTTCAATTCCCCGTCAGACAAGTATCTGAATGATGAGTTTAGGTTCCTCTTCTGGATCTGGGTGTTTGTGTATTCGTCTTGTGTGTGGTACCCACGACACAGGAGAAAATCTTACTGTGGGGCTATGAGTGTAGAAAGCGTGTATAATAAGAGATAACTCAATTATGTCATCGGAGATAATGTACCACAACGTTGTTATAGAACGGATACCCTAACATAACATCCAAGACAACGACATTCATTAGCCACTAAATCCACAAAAGCAATCAAATGCGAAAAGCTGGCTGGATTAACGTTTACACATTTTGATGTTAGTGCTTTAATGCCACTCACGCTTTGTACGGGACCACACGTCCCTGTTGACAAACTGAACAAGATCCAGCTTGTTTCGAACGCTCAGAAAATTAATCTCCCTGATAGCAAGCTCCACTTACCGGCAATATAGGTTTACAGTTTCAGTTCAATTATCTGGTTCCATTAAGGCTGTTATAGCTAAAGGTCTTTCACGTTGCAGGTCCGGAGTTCTAATACCAAATGCAAGTGATATTTTGTAATGTACTAATTTTAAAGTCTAAGGAAAATGAAATGGAAATGGAAAAGAAAACATGAAATCTGGTTCTAACAGTGGTACAAAATTAAGTCAATATTAGGGTTTCTGTAATAAAGATCGCATTTTATTTTTCATAATATGGAAGTAGCAAACATGCATGCAATTGAAAGGCAACGACCGTCCAAGAGCATCTATTTTTTGCGCCCAGACAAAAGTTGAAATGGGCTACCCTCCGTACGGGAAGGGTGGTGGTGAATGCTCATGCATACCCATTCGGCCGTCCGCATTGGTTATGTGGGACTCACGAAAGAACTTATGTACCTACCCACTAAATACCACCAGAGGTTGACTTTGACCTATGAGGCCTTCAAGCTTTCGTCTGATTATGGCCCCCACGGAGGAACATCTGTAATATATATAGTTATATATCCTGGATAAGATCTGAGTCGATATCAAAGTCTTACCTAAGGTTGGCCACAGATACGATGCTTCCTCTGAGGAGTAAATTGGACGGAGAAAACTATATATCTCTTAACATACCCTTCAGACCATTTCAAGGTGGTAGAACCAGTGTAGTTCGACCGGGGAAGTACCACCGCCACACCTATTTCTAGCGTGAAGCATTTCTTGCGTTTCGATAGAAGGGTGTGGTTGCCGACACACTTTCATATTAGGCGACCATCATAGTCCTCGGGAGTGGCAACGCATCTGTGATTGACTTAAGATGAAACTCATGTTCTTTATGTAATAGACTACAGATATCCATGGGCGGCAGCGGCCACTTATCATCAGGTGGACTGCATGTTCGTTTGCTACTTCAGTCAGATAAAAAAAGGCCAACATACGTCGGCACTCAACATTTTTACTGAAACTAACGGCTAATATTGCACACGCAGATTATAAGTCGAAACGAAAGTCTGCAACGTTGAAAGAAAAGGGAATACCACGAAGTTTCAGGATCCAAAGTCACGCATAAGCACAATACACATAGTTTTGAATTCACTAGTGCCAAGTCTGATAACTTTAAACGAGCAGTTCTTGTATGCCCAAATTTCAACTCAAATTATTAGAGCCATCGATATGAATGTCTAACCCTCTAAGGATTTCAGTTGATATTTCATATTTGGTGTCGTTTGGTGTAGCTGATAGATAATGGTACTAATAGCGTTATAATTGTTAAGTAGTAAAATTATTTCATTATATAACGTAACTATTATTTAAATATAGAGATTACTCTTCTTCGAAGTAGCTGTAACTCGTTAGACAGCTGTTTCTCATTCTACCCTCAGTCTACCATCTTGCAAATCAACAATATTAGTATCTGTAAATTATCAACAAGCGGAATGGTACTTGACGTCAACTTCAGCAGATATTATAGTACCTTTGGAAGCTAGTATCTATTCTTATTTAAAATCCTTAACTTTAGAGATAATTCAAACAACTAATATGTACATATTTTTGACATATCGCTTTAAAATAAGTGCAATACCTAACTTTTAATATTTATATTGTTTACATAGACAGACAATAGGCAGACTGATATAAGACCGTCTCCTTTGCCCCATCCTTAAAATCATAATATATAGTACTTACTACTGAGGTTATGATAGATTAGAGCAGTGATAGCCTAATGATTGAAACTTGCACTCTCAATCGGGAGGCCCGAGGTTCAAACCCAGGCACGCACCACTGATTTATGTGCGTATTATACATTAATTATCACTGCTTTTCGGTGAAGGAAAACATCGTGAGGAAACCTACACACCCGATAGTTCTTTAAAAAAAAAAAGTTCTCGGAGGTGTGTGAAGTCAATCAATTCGCACTTGGCTAGCGTGGTGGACTATGGCCTAAACTCTCTCATTCTGAGAGAAGACCCGTGCCCAGCAGTGGGACGATAATGCGTTGACGACTGAGGTTATGATGTAAAACCGGGAGTACGAAGTCCAGCTGTTATGAAATCTATCACCTTTAAAAACTTTGGACTGCCAGTTTCTGCGCTTCTTTACTATTTTTATATAATAAAATATGACAAGAAAATATTAAACATTCTGGTGCACAGTTAAGAAACACGGATAAGCAAAGTCTATTTACATGAAGAAACCTACGATGCAAGTTAATAATAACTTTAGTTTGTAATTTGAGTTCCGTGACATACGACAGCGAAATATTACTTGAAATTTAGTTTTATGTTTATTATGTTGCTGTATAAAGTTATTTGGATTTACAAATGGTAAGTAGTATGATGATATTAATATCAGTTCATTGCTATCATTGACCATTTATTTATTATTTAGTTCTGTTTTGGTAATTATATACCTAAACTTTAGTTATTGCAACTCACCTTTCTATATTTATCACTTACTCCATACCATTATGTCGTCTGGAAGAAATCGCTGTTTAGCGATAAGACCGCCTTTTGTATTGTTATTTAAATTTTGTGTTCTATGTTATCTTTACTTTTTGGTACAATGAAGAGTATTATTATGATTATTAATATGATTCGGATGACTATTTATGAATTACTAATGTATACGGCGAAAATAACACTACCTTTATGCTGAGGTTCAATTGAAATTGTTATTTGAATGATAGCAACCAAATATAAGTATCCAAATAAAGTTCTACATCCAAGGCTAAAAGGAGTAAAATATTCACACATTTTATACATACCAGGTTTTTGTAAGAAACTATAAAAATATGATAACGAAATATATTCAACGGAAAACGTTAAAATATTAAAAGTATAATTCACACGTAAGTTCACATATATTGCAACGTAAATTATTTTTAGATCAATTAATTATTATCCATGCATCAATTAACTGGTGAATGATAAATGATTTTCTTCTCTTACACCGTTTTTGCAACGTTTTATAATTAAAGAATATGTTTCTTTAATAATACTTTAATTATAATTAAAATTTAATTTGTTTAATTTAAATGCACTTTACCTCCGTAATTAATTTCGAAATACATTATAATTAAGTCTATTGTAATTTGTCTTCGAGCTTTTATTACAGGGGAAATCTTTAAGCTCGAATAATTTGATAGTCTGAAAAATATTTAATAAATTCGAAATTTTAAATAAATTTAAAACGAAATATATATATTTTAATAAGATGCTCGTGACTAATATAGCTTTAATATAGATTGAGTAGAGTGGTACACATAGGGGTCTAGATAAATTACCGTTGCACAACTATACAAGGGTTTCATCTCAAAATGAGAATGTCCAGTACTCTATAATATAATACTTCAATACATAGTATAAAACAAAGTCGCTTCCTGCTGTCTGTCCCTATGTATGCTTAGATCTTTAAAACTACGCAACGGATTTTAATGTAGTTTTTTTAATAGATAGCACTCTAAGGGCCGGCGCACATATGACGGAGCGCAGCGCAGCGCATGCCCGCGAAATTTTCTTAACGAATCACACACTAGCCGAAATTCGCGCTAATTACTGGGAGAATGCGCGCGGATGCGCGCGGGTGCGCGCGGATGCGCGAGCATGCGCTTCCATGCTCCTCAGAAATAAATTGCTGTTATTTAATTTTGGATATTATTTCTAAAGGGACAATGACGATAATAGTTTGACAGCAAAAAATGCGCTGCGCTGCGCTCCGTCATATGAGTGCCGGCCCTAAACCTTCCTTTTTCATCACTATGCAAAAGGAAGGTTTTATGGACCTGTAATACATGTATAATATAGTAGAGAAACACTGATAATTTTAGATTTTTGACTTTTAGGCGGAACGTAGTTTAAATGGCACACAATTTCTATGCGATGGTTTCTCTTACTAATTGCAGTAATAATAAATTTCTAATACACAAATAACTTCATAAAAAACGCGTGCCTTCAAAAACATAGAGAGTCGATTTAACACGGACCTTCACCAAAAAGTCGAATCTCAAACAACTACAGTATCACTGTTTCTAAACTCCTCTGCTCTATTCCAATTGCAGATAACATTCCAACTGTAGATTGGTTTTATCTTTACTATATACTATTTCTTCATTGCGAGGTTTCATTATCTTCAGTGAAATGACAACGATTTAAGCCGTTAATCCGATTACGCTATGGTCTCGCCAAGTGAAACCAACACAAGCACGTTTATAGTATTATTCTCTACTCTGTTAATCGCAAAAATAAAATTAAATGTAACTTTAAAGGTAAAAATTATACACTGAAAGTTTATTAGGGTTCCGTACACAAAGGGAGAAGACGTAACCCTATTACTAAGACTACGCTGAACGTCTGGCCGTCCAGCTATTTGTCTTTTTTTTATCTGACTGAAGTAGCAAACGAGCATGCCGTCCACCTGATGGTAAGTGGTCACTGCCCATGGACATCTGTAACCAACTTCATACAGAACATGGGTACTATCTGAAGTCAATCACAGAAGCGTTGCTACTCCCGAGGACTATGATGGTCGCCTCATATAAAAGTTTTTTGATGGGATTTATAAAAATATATGCAAGGTAATTAGTTTATTTTTACTGTAAATTAAATACTGAATTATATTTAATTTATATCCTTAATTTTACTCACCACGTAGCCTACTTTTAATTAAGTTCGAATACTTTTATGCTGACTAAAAGAAAAATTAAACGAGTTATAACTAGCTAAACAAAAATTTAAGACTTTGTTAGGATAATATAAAAACAACGGAGAATTTTGATTTGTTATCGTTACTTCAGACAATTATTAAATGAATGAAACTCCTTTCTGACTTCATGGATTTCATAGATTTTTTTATCTACGAGTGTTATTAATTAAATATAAAAGTGTATTTACTAATTAAACATTAAAAATTCACAACCTACAAAGCTTACTTGTGCATTTTAAATGAAATACATAACAGAAACGTGAAATATATGCCACAAAGTAAGAAGCAATGTAGCAGTGTCTTTTGCATCATATTTCTCCAGATCGCAATCGCTCTAGGGATTGAGCTGCCAAAGAATTTCGATCGGAACATCGTCTTTTAGACTTTGCACTGGTATACTTTGAAAAATCACACATTCAGTGACGTAGCTCAGGGCGTCACATTTGACGCCGCTTATAAGATCTCCTTCTTTATTCACATATCAACTGCGCTTTTGAATGAGGTACAAAAGCCATGTTATTGAGACATGATCTTTTTAAATTAACAATCAAACATTCTGTGACGTAATTCAAGGCTTCCATTTGACGCCACTTAAAATATTTCCTGCTTAAATCAAGTACCTAGTGCGTGGATCGTAGTAAATATTAAGTTGCAATAGCGATTGGGGCATTCTCCGTTATAACTTGATATTCAAATCATTATTCAATTAAAAATCACACATTCAGTGACGTAGCTCAGGGCGTCACATTTGACGCCGCTTATAAGATCTCCTTCTTTATTCACATATCAACTGCACTTTCAATTGAGGTTCAAAAGTCATGTCTTTGGGACATGATCTTTTTAAATTAACAATCATACAATCTGTGACGTAATTCAAGGCTTACATTTGACGCCACTTAAAAATTCCTGCCGTAATCAAATGTCTTGTGCTTGCACCTTAGTCAACATTAAGGTACAGAAGCACACCGATTGGGACGTTCTTCTTTATAAATTGATATTGAAGTCATCATACAAATTAAAAATCACACATTCAGTGTTGTAGCTCAAGGCGTCAGATACGAAGCCGTTTCAAAAATTTCCTGCTTTAGTCACATATATAAAGTGATTTTGGTTGAGGTGCAAAAACAGTAAAATTGGGACAGTCTCTTTTTAACTTTACATTTGCCTCTTCTTTTTTAAAATCGTAAGTTTAGTGATGTAACTCAAGGCATTACTTGTAACGCAACTTAAGAGATTTTTTGTGCAAAAGTGATTGAACGATTATATTTTTAAATATGACATTCAATTCATCTTTAAAATTAAAATAGTACATTCGGTGATGTAGTGTGTATGCTCAAGGCGTTTTAAGCGTCGTTAAATGTATAACGACGCTTAAAACATTGTTTTTTTGTTTGTTTTCATATCAATCAATCGTGCTTTTAATTTTTAATTGAAAAGTAGTACCCTAGGAACATTCTCTTTTTAAATTGATTGTAATTTGATATTAGAGTCCTTTTTCATATTAAAAAATCATATTATACGTTCACTGACGTAACTCAGTCCGTTACATTTGACGCCGCTCTGAAGATTTACTGCTTTATCCAGATATTAACTGTGATTTTAATTAAGAGCGATTGGAGCTTTTGATACTGAATTTGTATAGTTTCAATTAAAACCTACAGTAACGTAGCTCAAGATGTCACTTTCTTTATTTAGGTATTTCATTGAGACGTGACTGCAGTTCGATTCAAAATATTGTTTAAATTGCTCTAGCATGGTACTTCGAAAAAATTTCACCAACTGGTATAAATTATCTCTGAGCGTTAAATTTGACTTCGCTTAAAAGATCTATTACTCTATTCACTTTTCAACTTTGCTTAAATCAAAATGTTGTCCACTCTCAGTATTAAATTTATAAGTCCAGGCGAGCGTAAAGCTAACGCCCCATACAAAATCACACGCTAACTGGTTTAATAAGATCTCACAAGTTTGACATTAATATCATAACTACAAAAAAATACCGTGTTTCTTGTTACGATATTATTCCTTGTATATAAATTCTTTTTTGAAATAAACGTGTTCGTTGAATAAAATTCTATGTTACAACGGACCTATTTGTGCTGGAAACGAAATTATATTTTGTTTCTTTGAAATTCATCGTAAAGTATAATGAGAAATTATAATGGAATTCATTGTGTCTACAACATAGTAGTTGATTTATAAAATATGAATTTGTACTTAAATATGATATGCTAATAGCTTTTAGTGGGAACCTACTTGCTGTTATCTTAGGAGTTTGGGTCCTAATCCTTCTTGGAGTTCATCTAAAAGCATCGTATCCATTTGTCATAAAGTTAATGGTATATTCATTTTGTACTTTGATGAACTGAGTATGATTTTTTTTATCTGACTAAAGTAGCAAACGAACTTGCAGTCCACCTCATGGTAAGCCGCCCATGGACATCTGTAATCAATTTCATACAGAACACTGTTTCCATCTGAAGTCAATTACAGCTGCGTTGATACTCCCGAGTACTATGGTCGCCTCATGTGAAATTGTGCCTGCAACCACAGCCTTCTATTGAAACGCAAGAAATGCTTCACGATAAAAATAGGTGTGGCGGTGGTACTTCCCCGGTCGAACTACACTGGTTCTACTACCTCTAAAATTTTTCTTTAATTTTTTTTAAGTTTTTCATTGTTTTCCATTGTTTTGTAACTCACATTTTAGTTTTAAATTATCTTTTTTATATCGGGTTAGGCAAAAAGTGATGGAGCTAAAGTCTACCGAAATCACCCAAAAAGGTCATTAGCGTAGAGCGACATAACCTGCCTGATAAAGCGCCACCTAATTTCCTTTAAGTCGCCCGAAAATTTGCATTTTACGCACTTCTAACTAGGTCTGGTTCGACCTTGTTTCCATCGACTTCCTCCCGAAGTAGCGATCAAAATCAAACTTGCCGAAATTTGCAATGGAAATATCTTTTTATTTCCCCTTTGAGCATTCAAGGTTTAAAGGAACGTCAGATCGTCAATTGCGTAGATATATTAAACTTTGTACCCGGTGCGTTTGGGGATATTTTTTTCGGTGACAAAGAAATTTCCCTTTGAGAATTAGCCGTACTAGAGATCTGTTTGAAATTTTATTACAATGTCCATTTATGCGAGAGGTTCTATAGAAGTTTAGTCATAAACCAATAAACTTTATTTGTAAGGTTGTGTACATCGCGTATTATTAAATAAAGATAAAATACAATAAAAGTTTGTGAAAATAGAAAAATATTTAGAAATAAATTGATATAATCGGCGTTTGCGTTAATAATAGTAGTATTCTATTGTTATAAAGTTTTAAGTTTTAGCAACACCTTTCTTCAAGTAACATTGATGGAACTTAGATCAAACATAATTATTGCTATTAGATTTTTAGTGACACAACACAACAAGTAACATTGTCAAATTACTAAAAAAAACAAGTAGTTATAAACAAATCAGTGCTTTGTGGTTTTCGTTAGAATTAATTTTATTTACTGCTTTTTGGATTTTGCTCCAAAATGGCTACTATTAAATATATATAATCGCAAATACAAACAGAAATAACTTAAAAAAAAAATAAACATGAAATGTAGTTTACCTTTAGAAATAGCATAAAAAGATAAGAACATAAATTAAATTCAAATTCTTGTACATATAGTAAATTGACTAAACACCGTATGATAAATGAGTGTTACCAGAATACGTTAAACAAAAAAATCCATTAGTAATATGTTAATTTGGTCTTTCCCTTATCGATCTGGTCCCGTCTGAATCCTTGTTCCCTGATTCTTGCTATCTCTATTAAAGTATAAACTACCTGACTAAGGTCCGAAAGATGATCCTGTTTTGGATAGACGGACGATGCTTTCAATTATTCGAATCATTGAAATCTTTGATTTAGTATAATCGAAGTAAATACCTCTGGTACATTTTTTTACAACAAAAATATATATTTTTTACAATGAAAATAAGGTAACGTTATTATTTTAAAATGACATTTATTATTTAAACTGGCTATATTTTATTTGATGCTAATTGCCCGCTTAAATTAATATTAATATGCGTATAACATTTACATAAGATCTCACATTATATTATAACTCTCCTTTATTAAAATAACATACCTGATATTACGTAGTACAAATATTGAATTTCTCTATTTTAAGGTTCTATTTTATTCTTACCTTGATTATTTTTATAAGTCGGTAAACATTTTTGGAGGAGCAGTGATAGCCTAATGTTTGAAAGTTGCCCTCTCGATCGGGAGGTCCGTCCGAGGTCAAACCCAACCACGCAACACAGATTTTTCTAAAATTATGTGCGTATTAGAAATTAATTATCACTGCTTTTCGGTGAAGGAAAAAATCATGAGGAAACCTATTCACCCGAGAGTTCTTTAAAAAAAATCTCAGAGGTGTGTGAATTCCACCAATTCGCACTTGGCCAGCTCGGTAGACCTAAAACTCCCTCATTCTGAGAGAAGACCCGTGCCCAGCAGTGGGATAATAATTGTTTGGGGACGAAACATTGTTGCGTAAAAGTATAATTATTTTCCTAACAAACTTCTATTTTTTTTATACCATGGACAAGGAAGTTTTTTGCAAATCGTGTTGAATACCGTTACATTTATTTCCCAGTGCCTTATTTCAGTAACGTCAACCACATTTTGTTCATTGAGGGAAAATCTTAAATGAACTGACCCTCGTTCCAATCCGTAAAAGCCTCCAAGAAATTAGTTGCCCGAATGACAAAATAAATCTTG